>CM051234.1:568438302-568825802 GCA_027917425.1 Gastrophryne carolinensis | reverse complement strand
TACCAGAACCAAACCCACAACCCAAACAGTGAAAACCTGTATCACTTTATAGATGTCCAATCCAGAATTATAACCCACAGAAACCTAACAACTGCAGAACTTTAATAAGTGGTAACAAAACAACACACTTTATATATTATAATGTGAAAACTAGTCAAGGAAAGAAAAAAAGCATAAAGAACACTAAAGAAACAGCCAAACATTTTTTGGCATTTATGGATAACAAACTTTCCAACTTTTAATACGGTTATCCACAGAAGAGCTCAAGATTTAATGAGGGTTTCAATCAGACAGCCATGAATTTAGAGGGATTGCATAACAGAATGACCTGGATAATTTTGTGCAGTACAACACACATACTGGAAATGTACACATGTGATGGAGTCCCTTTTTTTTACTACCATTTTCCCCTTTACAAAACATGCTACAAAGGCTTCTAATACAATCGGAAGTCACCGAGGCTGAAAAACAACAATACAAAAGCGTCACCAACAAACATCACAGAAACATCAAATTAACCTTTTTTACAGTATAATAAATACAAGGCTGTAGTGTAAGTGTTAGGTTTTCTTTTAGCCGACAAGCACAGCATCACTTAGTAAACAGCCACACATGTAACACATGAAAGATTCTAGCATAGGAAGCGTCGGCGTGTTTGTACCTTGAGGGGTAGCTCTCCTGTGGATCCTCATTTTAGGGAAGGATGGCCAGGAGTAATTAAATGGGGAATCCGAGTCCGAATCCATTTTCTGGGGAGAAGTACCCGGGTCTCGTGCCAGAAGCCCCCGAACTTGTCCAGGAGCCACAGATGATGTGTAAAATAGAGGAATGAATAGAGCGAGATCAGATTGCCTTGTCTGCCCAGGGGAGGGACAGGCTGTAAACGTTTGCTCTCTTCAGGAGCTCAGGCATGTAGACACATCGGGCTGTAAATATTAAATCAGATGAGGGAATGTGGGGGAAAAACCAAAACCAGAGCTGCATCACGGTCCACAGCTATTTCAGAGGTCAGTTGGTGCCAATTAATCATTAACTTACCTTTTCCATTTCCATGCTAATAACTAGGGAGCCTAAATGCAGGCTGGAGATGTGAAGCACACTTGTAAATAAACACAGAGAAGAGAAAGTTTGCTGTGTTGGTCCTGGCATTGCTGTTACACCAGCACAATTTAGTTCCCGAAGGCCAACTACTACAACCTAGACTAGAACTACGCTTATAATATTGGGGAGAGAAATCTCAGAAACAGCAGAAAACGCTGCGCTAGGAATCACGCACCAATGATCAGGGCTGTAATCCCCCAGGTGTATTAAACTAGGACCTCGCCATTGAGAACGTCTGCTGGCTAAGGCAGGATAAAATGTCATCAGTGACAAATCAGAGAGAAAGGGTCATAAAAAGGCCTTATTTCAAACACTATTATGTCAAATCAAAAGAAAGTCTTCAGATCAACTTTGAACGCCCTACATCATAATTCCTTTAAAATACAGAATTATGTAAATAGTTGGCTTCCTCCACTACTATTCATACTCATATACTCTGCCCTTACTAAATTGCTTATTACTGTGCAGTAGCTGGATGATTAATGCCGGCAGGGAATTCATATCCGGAGGAATACAGAAGTGCTACTGTAGACTCAAATAGTTTGAGCAATTATTGAAGTGAAGGGAGAAATGTTAACTTTAGACTTAGCCTCCCAAATTCGATATTTAAATTGACTTATCACCTAATAAAAAAACAAAAACAGTACTCACCTTTTTTCCCCTGCAGCAGGTCTGAGTCCAGCAACTCATCTGATCAATGGTTCCCAGCACGCACATCCCCCTGCATTACAGTGAATAGGGAGGGTGTGGCTGCACCCTTTGACTGATAGCAGAGGCGCGAGCTGGACACGGAAGCACCAGTGAATGGGAGTTCAGGCCTGTGGCAGCATGGGAATGGATCTAATGATCAGGTAACTTGTCGATTGCCAGACTAGGACTGATCAGCTGCGCTGGACAATAGGAGTACCGTTTTTTTTTAATGGGTGTTCAATCGCCTTAAAGTGGATCAAAACCTGGGATTTTCACTATCCTGTGTTTTTGTCCTTGTCCCCAGGGCACCCTGATCCAGGATGCCCCGCTGTGTGAACCCCCCCCCCCCCGGTCGCCCAGTAGAACTAACCTTTCCCTGGTCCTAAGGGTCATACTCGGGCTCTCGTCCAATCAGCACCACTTGGCTACGTTCATCAATATCGGCTAAGGGCTGAATCTAGCCAAAAGGAGCAGCGCGTGGTAGCGCCCACATTCTCGCTGCCCTCAAATAGGGTGCATGCCCATGCAGACCAATCGCAAATGCTTTGGGCATGCACCCGGCTAAAGGTATAGCTGATGGCAGCAGCTACTAGCACATGTGCTGTTAGATCGGGGAGAAGGTATGTTTTACACTGGACTCGGGAGGGGGGATCAAACAGCGGGGCATCCCAAATCAAGCAGCCTCGGAGTCTATAGAGCTTTTAATCCACTTTAAATAGGTTGTCCAGGTTAAGTGTAAAAGGAAATCATTGGTTATCTGCCATGCAGAGGTTTCACCCTGGTGTGGTGCTGAATAAAGCTTTTGTTGTTGAGCTTTAACCCTTTACTTGTAGCTCAGACCTTAGATTCTATTTCTACATGACCACCTTTGATTAATATTAATGCGTGGGCTTATCTCCACCCCTCTTGTAGCAGACTATGTGAGACACACCAATGCTCGTGTTTGCAGTTGGCTGCTACCAGTTTTGCTTGTATTTTTCCCCTGCTTCTTTGTACAGGCCACCTCTCCTGTGATCCAGTGAAGACTCAGCAGGATCAGAAGACGGGCTTCTGATCATTTTATTCAATTACTGGTATCTTAGCCACATGCAGCACCAGAGATGGGACACTGAAGTCAGTAGTCTCCTCCTTATCCTCTGTTAACCACCCTCTGGTGCCAGAGAATTCCAGTTTGTGACCAGCAGTATTACCTGGAGATGAAAACTTCAGGGATTCAGGGGTGTATTCCCCCAACCATTTCTAAGAAGGAGTCTAGGACTACCGTAGGACTGATTTTACGATTGTATTGGGGACAACAAGTCCCTAAGGTTGGTGCAGGTCCATGGGGTATGGGAGTTTCTGGAACTATAGTCTAGATCCATGACTGTCAGTGGCCTGCAGAAAGGGGGAATGTTACTTACTCAGTCTCTCCGGCTTCAGGTGGCTGTCCTAGGAGGTTCCGGCCTTCCAGAGGTTAGCTAAAAGAAATCCACACAGGCTCTTGATGCTTTTAATGGGGAAGGCACTCCTTTTATAAAGTAAACTTTCCACTCACAAGTCTGTGGTCCCTGGCACATCTCTGGGATTCCCCTGGTGCTCTCCTTGGACTGAGTTTCCCCCCACCTGGTCTGCCCTCCAACAGGGAGGCTGTGTCTTTTTTAGGTGGGGCGCACAACAGAGATGCTCCGACTGCACCCCTCCAGAGACAAGTCCAGTGTGCCCACCGTGGCAGGGTATCCTTCCTCCGTGGGCAGTAATCCGTCCCGCACAAAGGCCAAGGCCTACATCCTCTCATGCAACATAGCCTCTCTTCCTTGTCGAGCCCAACAGACATACAGTTACTCCTTCGTCACAGGACAAGTCTGTTGTTGCTGGGCCACCCTTCTATAGGCCCAGCAACAAATCAGTCCTTGAGGAGGGTAACCTAACGCCACTATGAAGATTTAACCCCTTGGGGGCAGGGAGAACTTAACCCCTGGTGTGTCTGCCTCCAACCGAAAACACTACCCCCCATAACCTGGGCTAACGTAGGGAATTTAACCGGACCTTCAGCATAATTTAATAAAAAGCCTTAAAAAACAATTCCCCAGAATCTAAAATGAATATATTTTTAGGATACGGCCAGCGACAGACACAGCAGAGCTGGGGTCAGGAAAAGGACAGCAATCCCAGAATTCAGAGCGACACTTCCTGCTTGAGGCTCCATGTGCCTCCATCTTGGATATTTAAAGGCTCAGAAAATGCACTAGGTGCAGGTAGGATGATTTTTAATGTGGACAGTCTGTATGTACAGGGTGGGGGGGACATACAAGATAGGCTCTTATTCAGGGTGGCTAGTCCGACACCCCTGTTATATAGTAAGTACTAAAATCTTACTTTATTATCCCATTGGATTTCCTAAAGCATTTCAAGGGGAAACGTACACTGACAACTGTCAACTTACTAAACCAGTTTGCAGTAGTGAAGGGGAACTTGAACAGTCTGCAGGTGCTGGTTGCAAATTCTTGTAGAGATGAGCTAGTCTGGGGTAACCTGGGGGGGACCCAGCTGCCCTGTTAGGTTAAGTGGTTAGCCAAAAAGAATTATTGTCACCTGCTAATGTTGGGGGCATCCCTAGTAAGGACCATCAGCAAAGTCAACTGTAAGCTCGCAAGGTCAGGGCTCTCCTTCCTATTGTCCCCTGTGCTGACAACACCTGGTTTGAACCTTGTGGCATCTAATTTTCTATTGTTCCCTGCACTATTTGTTTTATATGGTCTGTAATCATACCTTGTAAAGCGCTACGGAAGATGATGGCACTTTATAAATAAATAATAAAAGAAGAACAGAGTGTCAATCTTGCCACATCTATGTTCTGGGACTGGACAGAAAGAAGGAATGGACTACAATCTCCTGATTGATATGAAAGGTAGAGATGACCTAGGCCAAAAAATTAGCAGCCAATTTTTAGGACAGTCAGATTCGGACCGACCAGCTATGGGGGAGAAAAGGTGAGTAAACTTTTGGGTTTATTTGCTGCCTTTATCTTTTTATTCATTTTTGTACCAATAGGATTGGACCAACTGGTTACGTAATATTAATTCATTTGTATTTGTATTACAAAACTTGATATTGAGAATGAAGAAAAAAAAGGATCTGCAGTTTTCGGCCTGTGTCCTGCTGTCAAGCGGGAACAGTTCCAGCTTTAACGAGCCTGGCACCTTTAAAGTAGCACCGTAACCTTGCTACAAAGCATAAAGGAGCCTGTGAGTGATTTACAACAAGCTCACCATTCTTCCGCTGTATCCCTGAACAACTCTCAGCACACAAGTGTTCTGTGAAGGCCTCGCTCCTTCACCTCCAGCAGATTCATAGCCGGCAAAGCCTCACATCTCTCCTCAAGAGCTCCTCCAGCGATACCGCACATTAGAATATATTATAATCTCTATGAGCTGCCACTCTGCTGCCCTAAAGGGCCTTTCTTAACCACAAACAGAAAAGAAGTCTGATTGTGGATTAGCTTAAATGTCAAATTTGGGAGACTATGATATCTGAGCCCGTTAACATTTCTCCCTTCACTTCAATTATTGTTCAAATTAGGAGAGCCTACAGTAGCACTTCTGTATTCCTCCTGAAATACATTCCCTGCTGGCATTAGTCCTCCAGCCACCGCATGGTAATAGGATATTTAGTAAGGGCAGAATATATGAATAAGAATAGTAGAATACAGGAAGCCAACCATTTGCACCATTCTGTATTTCAAAGGAATTATGATGGAGAGTGTTGAAGTGGAATTAAAGTGGACCTAAAGATGGGAAGAAGCACAATGCATTGAACAAGAACATGTATTATGTCCTGGGAACAAATTCCCATGAGATTTGGTGCACTGTAGTGACCTGATTTTTGAGAAGTGGCAGAATGCATTTTGTCCTCAATTTATTCAGTTCTATTCAGTGAACATACTGCAGCTTGATACACATAAATGCATGTAAACAGCACATTTAAAGCAGAATAAAACCAGGACTAGCATCTATAAAATATTATTTAATCTAGTCTGATTTGGAATACCGCGCTTTAAGAACCCCTCTCAGTCACTCAAAATGTTTACCTCGCCAATGAGCCAACGGCACCGGCATGGTCGCCACCGCTTAGGGGTAAGGGCAGCTGCCGTAACTGTATTGAATGGCTAACATGGCTGTGCTCAGAGACACGAGTCAAGCTAACCTTCTCATTCAGCTTCTATAGTCGCAAATTAATATGCCCAGTCAAAGAAGCTTATTGAGGCAGAAGCTCCGCCTGTGCTATGGGAATGGCAGTGAGATATGTATATCAGCCAACTGATGGGGTGTCAAACAGTGGAAATCAGGGAATTTGGATGCCCCAGGAAGGACCAAAACCCAGGATAGTTAGAATCACTGGTTTTGGTTTGCTTTAAATTCAGTTTGATTATGTGTCCCCTACCGTGATGTAGGGAACAGGCCGTTTAGCTGTTGATGCTTAGATTCAGCCCCTGAATTCTATCTTTTCATGACCAACTTTTTTATTTAGCACCGAGAGGTGGACTTGTCTCCATTTCTCTTGCATCTGACTGTGTGGTGCACATCAACGCTTGTGTCCTGGGAGCTGCAATAAGGCCTGGACAGCCAAGTCTACACTATGCCGTCTAATGGACCCAATTCTTGTTTTGCTTGTCCTTTTCCTGCTTCGTTGTATACTATAAAGTTAAACCGGACCAACACCTGTGATGGTCCTGCTAACAGCACATAAGAACAAGGGTGGGGCATTCAGAATGCCCCCCTGCACATAACCCCCCCCCAGAATGCCCAATATTCTTACCTTCACCCTGCGCCCGACGTGACCATGGCCCCGCATGACCATCCGGCGGTCAACTGCAGGACTCCTTTTCCGCCGCAGGACCGAGGTGAAGATAAGTATTTAGGGCATTCTGGAGGGGGGGGGGGGGGGGGCTTGTTTTTATGTGCTGTGAGCTGGACCAGAGAAGAATGGCTGCTCACATGCACTCCTCCTTTCTTCACAGAAACTTGAAGCAATCTGAGCCTGCATTTCACAAACAGAACACTGGAGCATGGCTGTATAACGGGAGATAAAAGATCACCCCCAACTATGCTCTTCTGAGAGAGGTAGAAATAATTGGTCAGGAATGTAAGACACGGCCACGCTCCTTCCACATGTCCAGCCCCCAGCCTGTCCTGGGTCAGTGCACCCCAGGTCTCGACCAGCATCTTCCCCACAGGCAGTGAGGTCTCCTGCACAGGCGCAGCCAGTGAACACATCCGCTCGGTCGCCAAGCTCATCTGCTCATGCGAGGCCAGTGGGCATTTGCAGCACACCTGCTTGCACGCGACCAGCGAGCATTGTGGCCAGGGATGCGCCGCCTGCACAGACGAGCGGACAGCGTCGCAGATGCTCGGGGAAGCACCCCAGCCAATCTCTGTCTCCCAGACACACCTCAGTCCAATGGCTGATCTAGAATGGGCCAACCAGGTAAATCCTGGCGCTATATAGGAATTCCCTAATGGCAGGTCAGTGCAATAAGATTTTTACTCTCTTGCTGTGCTGACCTTGCTCTTGATTCCTTGGAACGGCTTGCCTACCTGACTGAGAAACCATTTCCTGTATGTTTTCCGTGTGTATGGCCTGGCTTGCCTTTGGTTTACTTTTGCAGACCTCTGCTTCTACTTTGACCTCACTCAGCAGCCTGCTACATCTGACCCAGGCTTTTTACCATGTCTGCCTCTAACCTGGTAGCCACTTCTGTCTGCCCAGGCCCTTGATTTCCTGGGGAGCAACCAGGGACTGCCCAAGCAGCAAACCTATCCTCCTTTTCGGGGGAGGGGGGGCTCTAGAGAAGACCAGGGTGGTCCTTAGACTCCAATCCCGCAGGATCAAGCTTGGGTACTGGGCACTAGTCTAACAGTGCCAGCTTCAGCAGTGGGAGTCGGGCTCTTCCACCAACAGTGCTCACCCTCGGCACTGCCAAGACACTCAAACTGTAATTTATGGTCTGTGTGTAGAGCTTTTTTAATACATCGCAGGTCATTATTTTAGGCTTTGGTTGAGGGCATTGAACATGCAATAGAAGGTACTAGGTTCACAATGACACCTAAATAAAAAGGCATTCCTAATGACCACCGAGCTACCCTCAAACACAAGAGCTGAAAGCATAAATCAAGCTAAAAATCTGGGGGAGGCTTCCTGTATCTGGCCTCCATCTGAAAGCTCAGAGCACCAGATGGCTTACCAGTCCGCACACCTTGAGTCCGTAGGCTACATCACTGAAAGTAAGAAATTACATGAAAGTCGTTTTTTTCTTGCTACATTTTTTCTAGATGTTTTCGAATGACTAAACAGTAAACATACACCACTACCTCCGTCACAGCAAGCGTGTGAGTAATGCTGTACAGGAATGTCCCTCCTGAGCAAAAATGGGTAAATATATAACTACCGATTAATCAATGATTCCTCCAGCATTCCACTGAGGAACAAAAACAAGTAAGAACAGGTCAAATCAGAGGAGAATGCTTGGTTTCTGCTGAGTTATAAAGCTGCATTCTGTTGTTACAGGTGGATGTGATGGAATGTCAAAGCTCCATGGACCTCTCCCGGCTATTTTCTGTGACTTGACACATTTGCGGTATGTGGTACATTCTTATTCTCATGGCGCATAAAGTGAGTCGTCACTTGCAATGCAACGAAAAACTGGAATCAAAAAGTCTTTGGGTCCTAGCACATACCACGACTACCTATTGCTAGACCAAGAATTGGACTGAACCCCACCCCTCCTGCGTACCGCTATATGAGACATACCATTAACTCTGTGAACTATAGCTGTTATTCCTTTTGAACAGATATTGTTGCTGTAAAGTTTAATGCCAACTATCTTAAATAACCACAGGTCTATGTTCCTTTTGAACCCACTGTAGCAAATACAGGTACATCCACTCACAGGCTTGGGGTTTGTCTTGGGCTGTATTAGACACATTGGACACCAACTGCTTTTATCATTAATTGGCAAAGTTTATTGAGGTATAAAATCTTTTGTACTATGCACATTCTCCAGTATAGCATAACACTTTATACAGGTGCAGGTAGAAAAAATCATCAGCCTTCTCCTTTCTGAAATCCCTGGATAAACTTCCAAACACGAGGGTCATCTTTAGGAGTAATTTCCCAGGTGCACAATTCTTAGTTGTGTCCAGCTGCAAGAAACCCTTTGCCCCTATTGGCAATCCAGAAAGGTATAAATTAATAGGTCCTGTTTATGCCAAGTCCTTCTCCAGGAAGGTCCCCAGTCAACCAGGTCTCCTCACTCACAGACTCAGACTAAGGGGAACTTATATAGGCTAGGTACAGAACAATCCAGTTACCACCCCTGTGAGCTACTATTTCAATATAAAGTTCTAGTGATGGCTGCAGTCGTGCCCAAAGGCCTAGCTGAACCTAAAAGCACACAATAAAGTAGACAAACTATAGTAGAGGGGCTTCAATTGCACAAACGAGAATACTGTAATACTGGAAGAATAGTGAGGAAGAGACTGAAATCTACAGAGCAGCAAAGACAGCCACCTCTATTTATAGACTGAATGTAACTTGGAATGGACTTTGCAACTGCTACAGTTCCCTTTTTAAAACCCTTTTGTTACTAGAACAGGCTTCACTGGAGGAAGACATTTTCTACTGCCATATTAGTAAAAGTAAATGTATATATGAAGTATTCAGATTCCAGACAGGTATCTTGTATAGATTACTAAACCTGAAAAAGCCCCAGGATGCCGGTATTTACTGACCTTTCCTTGACCATTTGCTGTGACTATGTCATTCGCCAATCGGCTTTCAATGACCTCAATGGGGAGTGCAAGTGGGCGCACGCTCCTGACCCAGCCTATCTGACTGGCTGAGACAGGAGTGCACACAGGCCAAGGATGCCAGAGCAGCTTGCACTCCCCATTGAAAACAATCAGAGCCATTTGCCCAATGCCATTTTCATGGCAAAGCGCGCTTGCGGCATTGGACCCAGGAAAAGAGAGTTAATACGGTTGCCCGAGGGCTTTCAACAGAGGCACATCCAAATTCGGGATGCCCAGGAGAGAGGGCAGCCGCCGCTTTAAGCAGACTGGAATTTACTAATCACAAAACATGAGGTTGAACTGTGACTGAACAAATGAAAAACTGACCCGACTCATTAAAGTGTCACATACCCCTGGCAGGAGACCAAGGGAGAGAAGAAACATGTATTTGGCGATATGAATAACTAGGAAGGAACCCAGAAAGTAAAAGGGAAATCTTGCCCTTGAGGATTACAAAGAAGGGCAGTTTAAATTTGAAAGCAGGCGGCTTCCCGGAGTTATGGTAAAACGGGGAGGCAGCAGAGCATGATGAACCAAACCCACAAATTATCCTACAAAGTCATGCCCCAAAAAGGGAAATTGACACCAGATGAAACCAAGCCACTAGGCAGGGCATCATCAAGCTATGAAAAATTCAGAATGTTAGAGAAAATACCATTTTGTGAAATACTCACCTGTAAAATGGGTATTATAAGTATGTCACACACCCCGCTTCAAGATATCCATAACATGTGGGTAATACCAACCTGAATAGGCGTCTCTGCAGAGATGATAGTAAAAACAGAAAGCCCCTCCCTGACCCATAAACACCTGGGACCTCCCACTCATCTCCCAGTGTACATAAGCAGTAAGATAGGGACCAGGAAGAGGCAATGACAAAACAACCAGGTTCACAATATAAAGGATCCAGAATACAAGAAGGGCGGGTGAAGCGGGGTGTGTGACATACTTATAATACCCATTTTACAGGTGAGTATTTCACAAAATGGTATTATTCTAAGTATGTCACACACCCCGCTTCAAGATATCCATAACATGTGGGACATCCAATAGCAGTGTCCATAAAAGGGCGGGGATCCAAAACAAGGCAACAATATACAACTTAAACCACAACAGCTTGCAGAACTTTGCGGCCAAAAACAGCATCCGCTGAGGCCCGAACATCAACCTTGTAAAACTTGGAAAAAGTGTGAACAGAAGACCACGTAGCGGCCTTACAAACTTGCTCAACAGTGGCCTGGTGCTGAAAAGCCCAGGACGCTCCAACCGCACGAGTAGAATGAGCAGTAACACGAAAAGGGGGACTCCTCCCCTTGGCAGAATAGGCCCCAATGATGGCCTGACGAATCCATTTACTAATGGAAGATTTGGCAGGAGCCAAACCCTTCCTAGGCCCACAGGGCACCACAAAAAAGGCATCAGTCTTACGAAAAGAAGACGTAACCACCAAATAATACTTCACCGCGCGAACCACATCTAAGGAGTGTAGCGCCCTCTCCTTGTCGCTGCTAGGATTGGGACATAGAGAAGGCAAAACAATATCCTGATTCAAATGGAAGGCTGAAACCACTTTAGGAAGAAAATCAGGCTTAAACCGAAAGACAACCTTGTCCTGATGGCGTTCGAAATATGGAGCTTTAATGGATAAAGCAGCCAACTCAGAAACACGCCTGACTGAAGTGATAGCCACCAAAAAGGCTACCTTTTGAGTAAGTGAAGACAAAGGCGCCTCATTCAAGGGCTCAAACGGAGGACCCTGAAGAGCAGAAAGAACCAAGTTCAAATCCCAAACAGGAATAAAAGGCTTCCTGGGAGGACGTACATGCATAACTCCCTGGAAAAAGGTCTTGACTAAGGGATGAAGAGCAAAGGACCGTTGAAAGAACACTGCCAGGGCGGAAACCTGCCCCTTCAAAGTACTAATCTGGAGCCCAAGCTCCAAACCATGTTGAAGAAACTCCAAAATTCTGGGGATGGAGAACTCCCGGCAAGAGAAGGACCTACCTTCACACCAATCAATATAGGACCTCCAGGCCCTATAGTAAATAGTGGAAGAAGACCGCTTCCTGGCGCTGATAAGGGTCTGGACCACCGCATCAGAAAGGCCCTCCTCCTTCAGGATTGCGGTTTCAGCAGCCAAGCCGTCAAAGCCAGCGATTGTAAATTTGGATGACACAGCCGGCCCTGCGTTAGCAGATCCGGCCTCAGAGGCAGGACGAACTGATCTTTTGCCAGCCTTACCAGATCTGCGAACCAAACGCGCCTTGGCCACCTTGGAGCCACCAGGATCGCTGACACACCCTCCAACGCCAGTTTGCGCACCACCCTGGCTAGCATCGGGAACGGAGGGAACAGGTAAAGCGGCCCCAGATCCCTCCAATCCAGAGACATGGCATCCACCGCCAGAGCCAGAGGGTCCTGTGAGAGAGACACAAAGACTGGAAGCTTGTGATTGTGACGAGAGGCAAAGAGATCCACCGCCGGGAGCCCCCACCTGCGACATATCGAGTGAAACACCTTGGGACTGAGAGACCACTCCCCCTGACGAGAGGAGGCCCTGCTCAGCAAGTCCGCCTCCGTGTTCTCCACACCCGGAATGTAAACTGCTGAGATGCACGGGACGTTGGTCTCTGCCCACTCCAAGATCAAAGACACTTCCCTGAGGGCACTCCTGCTGCGAGTCCCTCCCTGGTGATTGATATAAGCAACCGCCGTCCTGTTGTCCGACCGGACCTGAACTGGCAAACCTCTTAGCTGACAAGTCAAGCGGAACAGAACCAGCCTGATGGCTCTCAACTCCAGAATATTGATAGGCTCGTGAGCCTCCTGTGGACTCCACAGACCCTGAAAATGAAAGTCCTTCCAAACACCCCCCCAGCCGGAGAGACTGGCATCCGTGGTCACCGTTTCCCAACGGGGGGCCAGGAAGGATCTGCCCTGCGACAGATTGACCGACCCCAACCACCATAGTAGGGAGCGGCGAACTCGGGGGGTCACCCGAAATGATTTGTCCAGAGATGACTGCGACCTGTCCCAAACCTTCAGCAGGAGAAGCTGAAGCGTCCTCGTATGGAACTGTGCAAAGGGGACCGCCTCGAAGGAGGCCACCATCAGCCCCACCAGCCTCATCCCCAGCCGGATGGACGGATGAGGGGCCGACAAGAGAAGCTGAACCAACTCCTGAATCAAAAGAATCTTGTCCTGGGGCAGGAACACCCTGGCCTGCGAGGTGTCCAGAGACATTCCCAGAAACAGTGCAATTCTGGATGGACGAAGAGAAGACTTGGGGAAGTTGATCACCCAACCGAACCTCTCCAAGGTGGACACCACCACTCCTGTGTCCGCCTGCGACTGGTTGAACGAAGATGCCATGATCAGTAGATCGTCCAGATAGGGCACAATTCGAATGCCCCTCACTCTGAGCAGGGCCATCACCCCCGCCAGCACCTTGGTGAAGACCCGGGGAGCCGACGTGAGACCGAAAGGCAGAGCCACAAACTGAAAATGCCGATTCTCCACTACAAACCTGAGGAACCTCTGGTGCGCCGGAAAAATCGGGACATGTAGATACGCGTCCTTGATGTCTATGGACGTCAGAAAATCCCCCTGACGAAGGGACTGAATGGCCGAGCGCAGCGTTTCCATGCGAAATTTGCGCGGCCGAATGAACCTGTTGAGAAACTTCAGATCCAGTATGGGACGGACTGACCCGTCCTTCTTGGGGACCGTGAACAGATTGGAATAGAAGCCCCTGCCCTGCTCCGCGGGGGGCACGGGGCAAATGACCGCCATGTCCAAAAGATTCTTTACTGCCAACAGGAGCCCCTGCGCCGCCAGGGGCTCCGAGGGCATTCGAGACCTGAAGAACCTGGAGGGGGGGCGGAGCTCGAACTCTAGCTTGTAACCGGAAGACACCACTTCCCGTATCCATCTGTCCGAGACTTCTAGATCCCAGACACGAGAGAAGTGACTCAGCCGTCCCCCCACCCGCAAGGGTGAGGGCGCCCCCTCATTGCTGTGCCGGCTTAATGGCCGGCTTGGGCTTAGAACCCCAATGGTATCCTGAACGGGCACGACCTCTGCCCCTGTTCCCGGCCTCTCCTCTGGAGGATTGGAACGCAGATCCTCTGCCGGATCTGGCCCCACGAAAGGAAGTAGTAAAGGCAGACGTCCCCCGAAAGGAACGGCGCTGCTTTTTCCGTTGAGGCAATCTACCCCCCTTAGCGACAGAATCTAAGGTTTCACCAAACAGCCTCAAACCCACAAAAGGTAAAGCAGTCAGGGACTTCTTTGACATAAAGTCAGCCGCCCACTGGCGGAGCCAAACCGACCGCCGAATAGTCACTAACAGGGCCGAAGTCCTACTGCACATCATTAAGGTGTCGTCCAAGGCGGTCAAGACAAAAGACAAAAACATCTCACACCGTTTGAGACTAGCAAACTCAGCACTGCTGGGGCGAAGCCCAGAGGAGGTCAGCAAGTCCTTGACCACAGATCTAGCGGCCAGCACCATAAGCTCAGAAGCACATATCGGCCGCATGGCGGACCCAACACTAATAAAGCCATGACAAGCCATCTGGTCAATGCGTTTATCCTCTCCATCCTTAAGAGAGGAGCAATCGGGCCTATTTAAAACCGAGGAATTGGACAAGCCCAGAACCGGGGCGTCGACCTCGGGAGGAGAAGCCCAGCGCTTCACCACATCCAAAGGGAAAGGGTACTTCTTGTCCCACCCCGGAGGAATACCAGGGAGCCTAGCGGGCCTTTCCCATTCCTTATCAATAATCTTATGAAAATGCCGCTGTGAAGGAAACTCCAGGCGCGGCCTGGATTCCTCAAACAACTCACCGTCCTGCGGAGCCTCCGCCTCAGGAGGGGCAATCTTCAGGACCTCCAACATCAACGTCAGGGCGTGAGGAGAATCAGACGCTTTTCCCAGCTCACTGAGCTCCTCATCCGCATCCACGGACTGGTCCCCCTCGGAAACTTCTGAGCCCTCAGAAACCTCACCGTCCTCCAGCCCAGAATAATCAGACCAATCGAGGTTATTAAACTCATCAAGGCCAGCGGCCGGCAATGCCGGGGACAAATGTTTCCTCTTGGCCGGGGCCTTCCGGGCGGCCGAACAGGAAACAATTTTCTCAAGTTTAGCCAATCTGGCGCACATCTCGGCCTGCAGGTCCCTGCCCATGCCAACCTCACCAGGATCGCGCGTCGGGGCGGGAGACTGAGATGATTCCGCCGGCGTCGCTGACCCAGAAGTCTGGGCTCCCGACTGCCGCGCAATAGTCTGCTGTGCACAAGGGATACAAAGCAATACATCGTCCCCAGAAATGGATGCGCCGCACAATATGCACTTTTTGGGATGCCCCACAGGGGTCCCTGCCCCCGAGTCCTGGGATGCCTCCATAGGTGAACTTGTAAAATGCTCAATCCAGGGAATTACGCCAGTAAGCGACCCGGGATGCCCCTTAACGTCCCGAGTGGGAGGATTTATACTAGGAGAGGACCCAGGGATCTAGGCTCAGAGAGAGACCCCCTAATTACTAAGAATGGTCCCCCCAACACAAAACACCGCTCTGAAAGAGAAGAAAACAAGAGAAGACACCAATAAATGCAAGGCAAACCTCTGAGAACGAAACCCCTTAAGGCCCAAGGGCCACTCACGTGTCCCGTTGATGGAAGTAATGGCGTCCGCACAGGCGAAGCAGAAGGAGGAAGAAGGGGGCGTGGCCGCGCGGTAGGCGCGAATTGTAAGGAACCGCCCGCTGAAGAGACCGCAGGCTCCTCTATGGAGCCACCGCCTGCACATCCACGGGGAAGGGGGGCGGGGTCGCGCGAGGCGCGCGAAGGCCAGGCCCGCCCCCCCTTCTGACGCGGCCGGGACGAGACAGTCCCCGGCCGCGGATCATGTACTAAAGCCGGCGCCGCCATTACCGCGGCGCCGGAGGAGGCAACAAGGCGGGCGGGTGTGACCGCCAAACCGGCGGAGCACCCGCCCCGTACCCCCCACAGAGTTAAGACCGGCGGAGAGCCGGCCGCGGCAAGCGCCGCGGCCCGGCCCCGCCCACCGCAGCACGCGAGGAAGAGGATCCCCTCACAATGACATACAGCCCGGCCGCGACGGCGGCCGCGGCGACAAACAAGTGAAGCACCGCAACACCACACACACGATAGGAGAGACAGGGAAGAGGGAAAGAGAGAGAGAGAGAGAACCCCCCCCCCCCCCCCCAGACTCGAAGGGATGGGGCATGGGAATAGAGGTGAGCCCCCCCCGGGGCACCAACCTAGGGACGGGGCATCCCAAACCGGGGTCACCAGCCCGGTCCTCCCGCCTACCCTCTTGTTGTAGGGTCTCACGGGGAATTACAGCAAGGCACCAAGGTGCCAGCATACCCTCGCTCGGGCCCGCAGTCAAGACTGAGGAGGCAAAATGAGCAACAATGTGGATAAAGAGCCCGACCGGGAATATACAATAGAAAAAACAGGCCGGGAGTTACCCCGGCTACCTGACATCCCCCAGCAAGGAGGAGAGATCATCTTCTGACTTGCTCGCCGTCTTGCAGAGATGGAACACTGGGAGATGAGTGGGAGGTCCCAGGTGTTTATGGGTCAGGGAGGGGCTTTCTGTTTTTACTATCATCTCTGCAGAGACGCCTATTCAGGTTGGTATTACCCACATGTTATGGATATCTTGAAGCGGGGTGTGTGACATACTTAGAATATAATCATTTTGAAAATCAAATGCTGGTCTGGTGACATTGGTAGAGAAACCTAGCCTCAAATAACAAAACAAGTAAATTCTAGCCTATATAACATAGACAAAAAAACAAAACAAAAACAAAACTGAAACAAAATTAACTATTGTACAAAGGCCTTGTTCCATGAATAATTGTGCATAAATATCATAGAAACTATGTACATGAAATGGTTGTAATTGATACGCATGTCCCTTTACATGTCTAGCCATTATTTACACTTCCCACATAACCGCAGAGAGCAGACTGGAACAGACACACCACAGTGATTCCTCCTCCGAGAGGCATAAAATAATTATGGTTTGCAAAACTTTTACAAGGACTTCTTTTCTGCGGAATAACCCCAAGTCTCTTGAGGGCTGTAGCAAAATGTCATTACAGCTTTTGTTTATTCAATTATTGTAGTGAAACACAGTGAAAATGGTAGGACATTGTGCATAATGCTGCCATTGTGGCTGCCGGACAGCGGACAACAACAGGGAGACAGGCAACACATTCTCATCCCTTAATAAATTATACAAAAATGTTAACATGTAACCTAAAAACATGCAAATGAACCCCGACGCTTACACTCAGAGCCAGTGCAAGTAGAACGCGAGCAACGATATTCATCCTGCAAATGAGACATTCAGAAAACATTTCAGTGCAATTTTTCTAATGTATCCATTGCAATTAGAGTATCCATGCATCTAGAGTAATGGCTTGATGCCCTCTAGAGCCCTCAGAGGCCCTCTATGCATATCTTGCACTGCTGGCAGCATAGTGGAATGGTTTTTAGAGCCAAAGTCTGTGTAAAAGTGCAATGCAATGACCTTTTACCATAGCGGAATCCCATGCTAGGAGCTTTGTGCCTCAGTGCCGGCATCTTAACTTCTGGGCCACCGGGGACTGTAAGTGACAACCTGGCCATCGAAACACAGTGAGAGCAGCACCCCTGGTTCTGCTATGAATGGGTGACAAGACACAGTCACAATTTCCAGCAGCAGCTCACTGCTAGGAGCAGTCTTTTTTAATGCCATAATCATGCTGGGGCCCAGTGGGTGAAAAAGACAATTCTGTGAGTACTCACCTGTAAAATTGCTTTTACTATGCATGGCTCGGCCTGCTTCAAGAAGTCCTTACATATGGGTTATTCCGCCACAAGGTGGCGCAGTGTACTGCAGAAGAGTTGCGGCTCCTCCCGGTACCATATACTAATCTAGCGTTGACAAGCAAACCGGGAGGTAATAAAGGTAAAAAAGGTAACAAACCCCAACTAACTTGGAACAATCACCATAAAGAGGCAACCAAGAATAACGATAACAAGGGTGGGGTGAAGCAGGCTGTGCCATGCATGGTAAAAGCAATTCTACAGGTGAGTACTCACAGAATTGTCTTTTTCCTATTGCATGGCACAGCCTGCTTCCAGAAGTCCTTACACATGGGACGTCCAACAGCAGTGTCCGTAAGATAGGGTGGGATCCCCAAAGAGTAACAACAGGCAGTTCAAACCACTACCGCCTGAAGTACCTTGCTGCCAAAAGCAGCATCAGCTGAGGCCTTAACATCAACCTTGTAAAAATCATGAACAGAAGACCAGGTTGCGGCCTTACAAACTTGTTCAACAGAAGCTTGGTGCTGAAAAGCCCAAGACACACCAATAGCACGAGTGGAATGAGCAGTAACCCTAAAAGGAGGAACCTTCCCCCTGGCAGAGTAGGCCTGCTCCACCGCCTGACGGATCCACACAGAAGTAATGGCCACCAAAAAGGCCACCTTAAGAGTCAGAATGGGCAAAGCAGCCCCACGGATAGGCTCAAAGGGAGGACCCTGCAGAGCAGACAACACCAGATTCAGGTCCCAAACCGGTAGCATAGGCTTACGTGGCGGACACACATGAGTAACTCCCTGGAAAAAAGTCTTAACCAACCGGTGATTGGCAATTGAAAAAATTGCCAGAGCTGACACCTGTCCCTTGAGGGTACTAAGTTGAAGGCCCGAATCCAAACCATGTTGCAAAAATTCCAGAATCCTGGGGATAGAAAACACCCCACAAGGAAGAGACTTGGACTCACACCAGGCAATGTAAGCATGCCAGATCCTGTAGTAGATAAAAGATGAGGATTTCTTCCTAGCCCTAATCATGGTAACAACAGAAGTCGGCAAGCCCTTATCCATCAAGATGGAGGTTTCAGCAGCCAAGCCGTTAAAGCCAGCGTTTGTAAATTGGGATGGCACAGTTGTCCCTAAGTGAGCAGATCTGGATCCTGGGGCAAGACATACTGATCTACTGCCAACTGCACGACGTCTGCGAACCACACCCTCCTTGGCCAACGGGGGCCACCAGAATGGCTGGTACCCCCTCCTGGCCTATCTTGCGCAGCACCCTGCCCAGCAAAAGAAAGGAAGGGAACACTTAGAGAAGCCGAAACTCCGACCAAGACAATGCTAGCGCATCCTTGGCGAAGGCCAGAGGATCCTGTGACAGGGAGACAAACCTGGGAAGCTTGTGATTGTGGCGGGACGCAAACAGGTCCACATCCGGCTGACCCAGCGGTGACACAGGGAGTGAAATACCTTGTTGCTGAGGGACCATTCCCCCAGCCGAGACTCCCCCCTGCTCAGGGAGTCTGCCTCCAGGTTCTCCACCCCCGGAATGTAAACCGACGAGATGCAAGGGACATTCTCTTCCGCCCAAGACAGTATCAGGGACACTTCCTTGAGGGCTCGCTTGCTCCGAGTCCCTCCCTGATGATTGATGTAGGCAACCGCCGTCTGGTTGTCCGAGCGGATCTGAACCGCCCGACCCCGAAGGTGTGTGGTCGGCTGAGAAAGAACCAACCTGATCATCCTCAGTTCCAGGACATTGATGGGAGCATGGGCCTCCTGGGGGCCCCACCGACCCTGGAACTTCAGAGACTTCCAAAAGCCCCCACAACCGGTCAGACTGGCATCCACGGTGATAGGTCCTGCCCACTAGAAGGTTCCTTGAGTCCAGCCACCACGAGAGGGATTGTCTGGCCAGGGGGGGGGGGACAGAGCAAATTCCTGATCCAGGGACACAGGGTCCCGATCCCAAACTGACAAGAGGTGCAACTGAAGAGGTCTCATGTGAAACTGCGCAAAGGGGACCGCCTCGCAGCAGGACACCATCAGGCCCACTAACTGCATTCCTTGTTGGATGGAGGGATGGGGACACAAGAGCAGTGGAGGTCACCACCTGAGTATCCTTCTCGGCCTGATGAAGAGACTAAGCCGCAATCAGAATGTCGTCCAGGTAAGGGAGGATGCGAATGCCCTGATTCCGTAGCAGAGCCATCACGCCCGCCAGCACCTTGGTGAACACCCGAGGCGCCGAGGTGATACCGAACGGTAAAGCCACAAACTGGTAATGCTGATCCTCTAGAGCGAACCTGGGAAATCTCTGATGACCTGGAAAGATTAGTACGTGACGATAGGCATCCTTGATGTCCACAGAGGACATGAAGTTGCCCGGGCAAAGGGTACTGACAGCCGAGCGCAGCGTAGTGCTTGAACCTGACAAACATGTTGAGACCCTTCAAGTTCAGGATGGGCCTCAAGGACCTGTCTTTCTTGGGTACCGTGAAAAGATTGGAGTAGAACCCCTGACCCCTTTCCTCGGAAGGCACCAGGCAAACAAACGTTGAACCGCAAGGCACAAACCCTGAGCTGACAGAGGGTTTAGAGACATCCGGGATCTGATGAATCTTGGGGGCGGCCAGGCTGCAAACTCTATCTCTTAACCGGAGGACACCACCTCCTGAATCCACCGGTCTGAGACGCAGAGCCTCCAGACGTGAGCAAAGAGCCGAAGCCGCCCCCCACCCGGATGGGTGAGGGCGCCTCCTTATGCCTGAGGGGGCTTGGGAGAAGGTTTGGGCTTGGGACCCCATGGGAGACCGGGGCGACCATGGGATCTGCCACGGCCCCAAGAATCTCTGCAGCTACCTGAGAAGAGGGAGCCACGACCTCCTCTGGGGGCATGAAAGGAGGAGATGGAAGCGGAGGGCCCCCGAAAGGGCCGAGGCTGCCTCCTACGCTGGGGCAGCCTACCATCCTTGGCTAGAACATCCAGACGCTCACCAAAGAGCCGCAGCCCCGTAAAGGGGAGCCCAGTGAGAGCCTTCTTAGCAGCGCGACAGCCGCCCACTGACGCAACCAAACAGAGCGGCGCATAGCCACCAAAAGAGCAGAGGCCCTACCACTCAGCCGTACCGCATCATCCATGGCAGTAAGGACAAAGGCAACAAAATCAGAGCAAAGCAAGAGAGCCCTATAATCCTCCTCCCTCCTACCAGCCGTAGCGCCATCAAGGAGACACTTGAGCTGTTTCTTAAGGGCAATAGCTGTAATGGCAGCAGCGCCAACTAGACGCAACACAGCCCCCGCAAATGTAAAAGCATGGCAGGCCAGCTGATCCATGCGCCGGTCCTCGCTGTCCCGCAGTCTAGTAGTGTCAGGGGAAGGCATGACCGAGGTGTTGGACAGCCCTAGAACGGGAGCGTCCACCTCAGGGGGACACAACCATCTCTTGACCAGGCCAGCAGGAAAGGGATACCTCGTATCCAACCCCTTGGGTACCGCGGGCAATTTACTAGGATGTTCCCACTCCTTGAGCACCATATTAGTGAAATGGCTCTGCTCAGGGAACTCCAGACGCTGTTTATCAGGACGAAAGAGCTCACGCTGCTTCCTCTTAGCCACCTCAGGGGGAATAATCTGCAAGATTTCAAAAATGTGAGCCAACAGGTTATCGGTGTCATCTGGGAACCATGAGTCCTCCCCAGATGCAGACCCAGGGTCGTAACCCTTCTGCTGGTCCCCAGAGAAGTCAGAGTCCTGGAAAAGCTCCCCCTCCTCTAGGGAGTAACGGCCACCAAAAGAATCAATTCCCTCATCCTCCTCAGGAAAGAGGGAGGGCACGGGAGCCAGGTGTCGCTTCTTGCCAGAGGCCTTACGTGGAACAGGCCTGGCAAGCTGCCTTTCAATGCTGGCCACGCGAAGTGCCAGATCAGATTGTGACCCCCTGCTAGAATCCCCCTCACTAGGGGCTAAATGCAGGCGCGGAGGGGGAAGCGAAGCGGGTAACCCAGCCTGGGTCGCAACGATACCCTGGGCGTACGGCACGCACACCGCGGCACTGTTACTCAAAGGGGATACCCCACACATGGCACACAGCCTGGATTGCCCCGACGGACCCCCGAGCACGCTATACCCAGAAGCCTCCATATGGTGATTAACACAGGCACAATAGGCCAGCACGGGGTAAGAGCTAATAAAAAAGCCACCCGGGATGCCCCCCAAGGGGTGCCCCCAGACGGGAAGGGGGAGATGAGGGGGGGATAAGGAGCAGACACGGGAGAAACCACAATCCACAATTGTCCCGCCTGAAAGACATAAGTAACATGCACATAAGCATCCTGCAGCACATGCCCCAAGGAAAACAAAACCCCCGAAGGGGACTCACGGACCGAGTAAACCAAAGGACACCAAGCCGCCCGGCCACAGGAGGAAGCGACACAGGGAGATCACCGCCGCAGCCAGGGAGAAAGCCGGAAGCGCAGCAGACTCAAGATGGCGCCGGCAGAGGAACCTCGAGGTGCGGGGCACGGGGGGACGAGGCGATACGCGTCACCCCCCGGCTACGCCCCCAAGAGCGCGAAAGCAGCGCTCACGTGACCGCGCCGGCGCCATCACATGCAACAAACGCCTCACAGTTATAGCGCTGCCTGCCGCGAGCGGAGTACAAAGCGTCAACGGCGGCGAAAAAAACTGTTAAAAACACCATAAGACAATAAAACAAAAGACTCGCCGCTACCAGACCCCCCGAACACGTCGGGCAGAGGGGGGAGAGGAGAGCGAGCAGGCAGCGGCGAGAGCCAGGCCAGGAACGGGGGGGGGGGGGGGGGCAGACACCAGAAAACAGGGCACACAGTCCCCAAAACACTCACCCCCTCAAAAGCTAGGACAGAAACTCCGCATCCTGTTTTTATATGGTACCGGGAGGAGCCACAACTTTTCTGCAGTACACTGCGCCACCTTGTGGCGGAATTGCCCATATGTAAGGACTTCTTGAAGCAGGCCGTGCCATGCAATAGGAAAAAGAAGGGGACTGGCAGGATTTGGGCATTTACTGTCTCTTTAAAGCGGCAATATAATCAACTCAGTGCAGAGGGTAATCAGCTCCCAAATCCCCTAAAACATAACTTTTACTGTAAAGCTTAAAAGCATCAAATTCTCAGACGATCCATAGTCAAATGTTCAACTCATAACGTGTTTGAGAATCAATCATTTACAAAATAAGTGGGGATAGCCCAAGAACTCACAGCCACACCAAAAACACTCCCGCACCACCACAGAAATCCAACTGTACAAAATATTATTATTTATGTTGGGCAAACACAAAAGACATTAAAAAACACATAACACAAAAGCAACACCATCTATTGTATAGGACACTGCACAGTATAATCCCATCAAATCTAGTAACCAATGATCATACAACCCCCCCCCCCCCCACCCATCCACATTATTCCACATCTATATCTTCCCCCCCAAAAGTGCATGTGCAAACATAACAACCATGTGCAAAATATATTGATATTAAAGTGCAAAATGCCCTATTTCGTCAATCACAAAAGAACCACCCCCCCCCCAAATCACTTTCTTATCCTCAAAAAAAACAATAAAGCGCTAGTGCTTCTAAATCACTATCCCTTCAAGGGCATCACTTAAGTGGAGCAAAACCCGGAGGGGGAAAGAAGCATAAACAACAAAGATAAAGACAATGGTGACAATTACCAATTATGAACAGTACAGTGTCTATTTCGAGGGTTGCTATAATCTCCTTAGTCAAGTATTTTGCCTGGGGAACGCAGGATGTTTAAATATCCCCACCGATGCACACAAGATTGATTGGCCAGGGAATTTATCCAGTAATATAGATGTATATCATCCTAGCATGGCCGGCTGGACAATAAATGCTAGGAAAGAAAGGATCCTGCTTATTGGTGATAACTGGCCAGTAGGGTGCAGTACTTTGGGGGTGGGCTGGGTGTATGGACCACAGAAGGTATTATGTAATGCTCGAAATGAATCTGTGCATTGGGGAAGTGTTTTTTCAAAGCGATACACAGGAAATATAATATGCCAGACTAAATAAAACAGGAAATTACACCTGTCAAATCTGGACCTGAAGCACACACAGGTCAGGACAATTGAATGCAAATAACCTAAACATAGCGTAGGACCAGAACATGAATTATTAAAGTGCAAATATGCCCTATATGTAAAGGATCACATGCATATGTTACTGGGCATACGAAAACAGCGCACAATGCATCTGAAAGTATATAAAATCTAAATATCTGAACAGAATAAAATGGTGCAAGTATAAAGGAATGAGGCCAATTCTTGATACACTTACAAAGTAATAATTGCAGTAAAGCACGCTGAAAATGCATTAATGGTGCACACTGCAAAAGACATGCAAATTACTGGCAGTTATCATTTATTACCTTATATACTACCATATATGAATCATAAACACGGCCGCATAAAAGGATATATACTAATATGGGAATTAGAAAAATATACAATTAGAAGTGTCTAGCAACGTTAGATTTCTATGTAAGATTTTTCACATCATAAATATGCTTCATAAAGCACTTTTTCAGAGCCCCTTTGAATTACATTTGTATGTCCCCTGACACAAAAGCCAGGTAGATGACCTGGTCCTTTTAGCAGTGAAGTTGCTAATTTCTGAGAAAGGGTTGGAGCCCTTCTTGATATTCTTGCACCCTTACTCAGAATACAGTTCAATTTAGGATCTGTTTAAAATATCGGTAAGTTGATATTCACAATATTCTTAATGTCACTGAACCATTTATTGTATGTCAATACCAGTGTCAGTGCGGTTTGTTGGGATTCTATAGCAGGCACAGGTCGTTTCATCACCATCCACATGCGATGCTTCTTGCAGGCTTTCCTCTCCATGGTTCAGTTTAGCTCGATCATAAGGCGATTTCAGATTGAAATCCGCCTCTGTAGAGCAATTTCTTCTTCCCCCTATAAATTTAACAGTTGGGATTGCCCTGATGGTGTGTTTGGGATGAAAACTGGACGCATGCAAAATACTGTTGCCGATGTGGGTTTGCAAAAGGTACATGAATTGACATGGTTCATGGTTTTGTCAACAGTTCGAACTAAATCAAGAAAATTACATGTGCTAAAAAGACAATTCTGTGAGTACTCACCTGTAGAATTGATTTTGCCATGAATGACACGGCCTGCTTCACGAAGTCATTACATCTGGGTATTCCGCCACAGGGTGGCGCAGTGAACTGCAGAAGAGTTGTGGCTCCTCCCGGTACCATATAAAAACGGAATCACCATAGACATATCCAGTGTTGACAAGCAGTTATTCAAGAAACCGGGAGATAATAAAAGTAAAAAAGGTAACAAGAAAACCCCAACTAACTTGGAACAATCACCATACAGAGGCAACCAAGAACAACGATAACAAGGGTGGGGTGAAGCAGGCAGTGCCATGCATGGCAAAAGCAATTCTACAGCTGAGTACTCACAGAATTGTCTTTTTCCCATTGCATGGCATGGCCTGCTTCACGAAGTCATTACATCTGGGACATCCAAAAGCAGTGTCCATAAAGTAGGGTGGGGTGGGATCCCAAAAGAGTAACAACAGGCAGTTTAAACTACTACCGCCTGAAGTACCTTGCAGCCAAAAGCAGCATCAGCTGAGGCCTTAACATCAACCTTGTAAAACTTGGAAAAAGTATGAACAGAAGACCAAGTTGCGGCCTTGCAAACTTGTTCAACAGAAGCTTGGTGCTGAAAAGCCCAATAGGCACCAATAGCACGAGTAGAATGAGCAGTAATCCTAAAAGGAAGTTTCTTCCCTTTAGCAGAATAGGCTTGTACCACCGCCTGACGGATCCACTTGCTGATAGTGGATTTAGCAGGAGGCAAACCCTTCCTAGGTCCAGCAGGAAGAACAAAAAGAGCGTCAGACTTCCTGATTGAGATGAAAAGCAGACACCACCTTAGGCAAGAAATCTGGCTTAACACGAAACACCACCTTATCCTGATGCCTCTCAAAATAAGGAGGTTTGATGGAAAGCGCCGCCAGCTCAGAAACTCGCCTGACAGAAGTAATGGCCACCAAAAAGGCTACCTTAAGCAGCCCCACGTATAGGCTCAAAGGGAGGACCCTGCAGAGCAGACAACACCAGATTCAGGTCCCAAACTGGTAGCATAGGCTTACGTGGCGGACGCACATGAGTAACTTCCTGTAAAAAAGTCTTAACCAACCGGTGATTGGCAAAGGATCTTTGGAAAAAATTGCCAGAGCTGACACCTGTCCCTTGAGGGTACTAAGTTGAAGGCCCGAATCCAAACCATGTTGCAAAAATTCCAGAGTCCTGGGGATAGAAAACACCCGACAAGGAAAAGACTTGGACTCACACCAGGCAATGTAAGCATACCAGATCCTGTAGTAGATAAAGGATGAGGACTTCTTCCTAGCCCTAATCATGGTATCAACAACAGAAGCCGGCAAACCCTTATCTATCAAGATGGAGGTTTCAGCAGCCAAGCCGTTAAAGCCAGCGTTTGTAAATTGGGATGGCACAGTTGTCCCTGAGTGAGCAGATCTGAATCCTGGGGCAGGGCATACTGATCTACTGCCAACTGCACGACGTCTGCAAAACACACCCTC
This sequence comes from Gastrophryne carolinensis, assembly GCA_027917425.1. NCBI lineage: Eukaryota > Metazoa > Chordata > Amphibia > Anura > Microhylidae > Gastrophryne > Gastrophryne carolinensis. Next base: position 568,799,691 of record CM051234.1, on the reverse strand, counting down.
CTTGGCCAACGGGGGCCACCAGAATGGCTGGTACCCCTTCCTGGGCTATCTTGCGCAGCACCCTGCCTAGCAGAGGGAACGGAGGGAACACATAGAGGAGCCGAAACTCAGTCCAAGGCATTGCTAGCGCATCCTTGGCGAAGGCCAGAGGGTCCTGTGACAGGGAGACAAACCTGGGAAGCTTGTGATTGTGGCGGGACGCAAACAGGTCCACATCCGGCTGACCCCAGCGGTGGCACAAGGAGTGAAATACCCTGTTGCTGAGGGACCATTCCCCCAGCCGAGACGTCCCCCTGCTCAGGGAGTCTGTCTCCAGGTTCTCCACCCCCAGAATGTAAACCGCAGAGATGCAGGGGACATTCTCTTCCGCCGAAGACAGTATCAGGGACACTTGCTTGAGGGCTCGCTTGCTCCGAGTCCCTCCCTGATGATTGATGTAGGCAACTGCCGTCTGGTTGTCCGAACGGATCTGAACAGCCTGACCCCGAAGGTGTGTGGTCAGCTGAGACAGAACCAACCTGATCGCCCTCAGTTCCAGGACATTGATGGGAGCTTGAGCCTCCTGGGGGCCCCACCGACCCTGGAGACTTCTAAACCCCCCCCCCCCAACCAGTCAGACTGGCATCCGTGGTGACAGTCTCCCAGCACGGGGGCAGAAAGGTCCTGCCCACTAGAAGGTTCCCTGAATCCAGCCACCACGAGAGGGACTGTCTGGCCAGGGGGGACAGAGCAAACTCCTGATCCAGGGACACAGGGTCCCGATCGCAAACTGACAAGAGGTGCAACTGAAGGGAGTCTCATGTGAAACTGAGCAAAGGGGACCGCCTTGAAGCAAGACACCATCAGGCCCACCAACTGCATCCCCTGCCGGATGGAAGGATGGGGACACAAGAGCAGAGTCCGTGCCTGCTTCTGAAGGCCCTCCAACTTCTCCTGAGGCAGGAATACCTTGACCTGAGAGGTATCCAGAGTCATGCCCAGAAAGGACCTCACCAAAGACGGAGACAGTGAAGACTTGGGATAGTTGATCACCCAGCCGAAGGACTCGAGAGTGGAGGTCACCACCTGAGTATCCTTCTCGGCCTGATGAAGAGTTTGAGCCGCAATCAGAATGTCGTCCAGGTAAGGAAGGATGCGAAAGCCCTGATTCCGCAGCAAAGCCATCACACCCGCCAGCACCTTGGTGAACACCCGAGGGGCCAAGGTGATACCGAACGGTAAGGCCACAAACTGGTAATGCTGATCCTCTAGAGCGAACCTGAGAAATCTCTGATGACCTGGAAAGATTGGCACGTGAAGGTAGGCATCCTTGATGTTCACTGAAGTCATGAAGTCGCCCGGGTGCAGGGTACTGACCGCCGAACGTAGAGTTTCCATGCGAAAGTGCTTGAACCTGACAAACTTGCTGTGACCCTTCAAGTCCAGGATGGGCCTCAGGGACCCGTCCTTTTTGGGGACCGTGAACAGATTGAAGTAGAACCCACGACCCCGTTCCTGGAAAGGCCCCGAGCAAATGACTCCTGACTCCAACAGACGTTGAACCGCACAAGAACTGAATCTTGGGGGCAGCCAGGCTGCAAACTATCTTGTAAACAGATGACACCACCTCCGGAATCCACCGGTCTGAGATGCGTAGCCTCCAGACGTGAGCAAAGAGCCGAAGCCGCCCCCCCCCCCCCCACCCGGATGGGTGAGAGCGCCTCCTCATGCCTGAGGGCGCTTGGGGCCCCATGAGAGACAGGGACAACCACGGGATCTGCCACGGCCCCAAGAATCTCTGCGGGAACCCTAGAAGAGGGAGCCCCGACCTCCTCTGGAAGCACGAAAAGAGGGAAGAGGAGGGCCCCCGAAAGGGCTGAGGCTGCCTCCTACGTTGAGGCAGCCTACCATCCTTGGCTAAAACATCCAGACGCTCACCAAAGAGCCGCAGCCCTGTGAGAGCCTTCTTAGCGGCAGCATCAGCCGCCCACTGAAGCACCTATAATCCCCCCCCCCCCCGTTACTAGCCGAAGTGCCCTCCAGAAGACGCTTGAGCTGTAATAGCTGAGCTGCAATAGCTGTAATGGCAGCAGCGCAGACCGGGCGCAGCCCAGCCCCCACACAAGCAAAAGCATGGCAGTTCAGCTGATCCATGCGCCGGTCCTGTAGTAGCTGTAGTACAAAGCAGCGAGGCGGCAAAAAACAATTAAAACACAGTAAAAGACAGATTGAAGACACAGCAAAAAACACCCTCGCCGATACCACCCGCCCCCCCCCCTCCTCCGAGCACACTATGGGGAGAGAGTGTGGAAGGCAAGCGAGCAGCGGCGAGAGCACAGGCCAGGTATGGGGGGGGGGGGGGCCCAAAACGTCAGAACGAATAAAACAGTCCCCAAAACACTCACCCCCTCAGAAGCTAGGACAGGAACTCCACATCCCTAACAGGCTCACCATAAAGCCTATGGCCGCCTACCCTTTATGGTACAGGGTCTGCGGCTTGGAGCAGCGCTCTTTGAGGACTTGACCCTAGTGCTCCTCTACCTTCACCCGTCAGCCGAGGCTGGGAGGCACAGAGGGTCCAGAAACGGGTGGAAATAGCCATGCAGGGCCGCAGGCTTGTTTTCCCCGCTCACCTGCGCAATATAGCGAGCCATCTTCTATCTTCGCAGAATCACTGCAGAGGAAAACTGGATAAGTCTATGGTGATTCAGTTTTTATATGGTACCGGGAGGAGCCACAACTCTTTGTGGCGGAATACCCAGATGTAATGACTTCGTGAAGCAGGCCGTGCCATGCAATGGGAAAACATACTCCCTGGTGAATTTAAGGTTTAAAGAGTTAGAATTCGAATATTCCATAAACTTAGTCTGCCCTTTCCGTGCATACAATAAGTAGATCATCTATGTAACGCTCATATCACCTCAATGCGTATGTCCCGAAAAGATGAATTGGGTTTCCCACCTATACATGTAAAGATTTGCAATCGAGGGATTGAAGGGTGCCCCTCATAGAAGCTCCAGAGCATTGCAGGGAGAAAATGCCATTGTACAATAAAATTTTGTGTTTTAACAGATACTTAGTGGCCAGTAAATTCAAAACCTGTACAAGGCAAAAGATTCAAGAGCTTCCTGCAATGTTGTGAGGGCCAATTCATGGGGGATTGCAAAATACAAAGAGGCCACATCAAATGTGGCAAACAAAGCAGATGCAGCCACTTAGTTTCATTCATGGCCTTTAGGACATATGTAGAGTCTTTGATGAAACCAGGTATATAAGAAACCACCAGTTGTAGTGGTTTATCCAACCACTTGCTGAGAAGGTCATTGAGGCCCCTTATGACGGAGACTATGGGTCTGCCAGCTGGGGGGTGTTGGGCCCTATGAATTTACACAAGTGGTGGAAAATAGGTGTAACCATCATCTGATTGGCTAGCGAGGTGGTAAGGGCACCTAAAGACTCTTCTACTTGCTGTCTGTGTGATTCAGCATAGTAGTCAGTGCGATTCAAGTACTATGGCGCTCCTCTTATCCACGTTGCGAATGACCAGATTGTCATTTTTATATAGCCCTTGTAATGCAAGTTGTTCCACACTAGTCAAGTTGTTAATGCTTGTTTAAAGAGCTGTTGTACCTGTACTTCAACTATCTCTTGGAATTTGTCCATACAACTAGTTCTGGTTGATCCTTAAAGTGGACCAACACCCAGGGGTGATCGGCCCGGAAATCTATAAGATTCCCGGGCCGATCACCTCCCACCCCGCGGGACATCCGAGATCGGGATGTCCCGCGGGGTGAAACCCCCCAGAAACCCCAAAAAGATCTTACCTGATCCGCCGCCGCTTCCGCCGCCGCTTCCGCCGCCGCTTCCGCCGCCGCCTCCCGCGCGCACATCTGGAGGGGCGCGCGGGAGGCGGCGGCGGCGGAAGCCCTCTGTGAATGGCCGGCGGGGGCGCGCGTGCGCGGAGAGTGACGCGCGGGAGGCGGCGGCGGAAGAGGCTTGTACGTTCCTGTCCCCCGCCTAGACGTTGGCGGGGATTGGCTGCGGCGTTCACGTGGGAGCGGGGAGAGGTGAGTTTTTGGGGGTTTCTGGGGGGTTTCACACAGCGGGGCACCCCCGATCGGGGTGCCCCACCGAAGTGGACCAAAACCCAGGATAGTCAAAATCCTGGGTGTTGGTCCACTTTAAAAAATGTTTCCATATGTTAGGTTACGCACAAACATATTAATGTCCATTAGGGTGCCAAACAAGTCCATGTAATTTGTAGGGGCAAATGACAAGCCTTTCTTCAACAACGTTTCTTGATTATGTGTTAAAGTATGATTTGATCAATTTACAATGGTCATTATTTCCCCTGGTGCGGTTCTGTCTGACGCATAGATTGTATTTGTTGGTGCCAGGGTATTTTGTGTTTCTGGCCTGCCTGGCGTCAAGGTCTCTTTTTGACCCTTATTGTGACAGGATCTTGTTTGATGAGCCCTGTAAATATTCTCATTGCTTGCGTCAGTGCAATCATCTGTTTAATAGGAATCACTAGATGAATTGTGATACAAATCCTCTGAACTTGAGGTATCAGGACATGAAAATCTGAACGGTCCCAAGCGATCCTTCTAATCTGTGGCCAATTATAAACGCAGTTGACTTGAAACTCTTAAGTCACAGTGGATTTTTTTAAGTTTCAATTTATTTAGTTTATCCTGATCTGAGATCTTTGAGATGTTTGTTAACGTCTTGTAATTTTCAATCTGGTCTTTAACCAATAAATGCATATGTTTAGTGGAGCCATGTGATAGAATCAACTAAGCCAACTTCCTCATCCATTGTATGGCTGTCAATCATGTGACTGCCGGTAACTAACTGTGCTTGGCGAGTAGGCTTGCACATCAAACCCGAATTGCCATTTGCTGCCAAACATGTGCTAGAGGAAGTGATGACTTGACTATAGTTTCTCTTTTAATCAAAATGTCTACCCTGCCCATGTGCAAGAAGCTGATCACCATTATGGTAAGCAATGTATGGTGATTTCCTTTGTCCATTTTTCACCCAATGTTGTTATACAGAGATAGATAGATAGATAGATAGATAGATAGATAGATAGATAGATAGATAGAAAAGCAACCACACCATACCTCCTATTTCGGTTTCATCAACCCGCTTGTATCTCCTGTGATTCCAGCAGGACGTAGAGTTTACAACCTGAAGAAACAGACAGAGGAATCAACTTTTTATATTACAGCTCATATAGTTAAACTTTGATTTTTCTTTTACAAAGGCTTTATCAAGGTTTTCAAGTACAAAAGACAGCATATCAAAAATCACATGCTATGACATTGTCTAACAGATGTGTCTTAAACTGTTGTCAACTGAAATAAAGTTTATAGTCTCTCTGCTGACTATTATGGATCTCGTTGTCTGATTTTGTGCGCTAGTGTCCTGGATTTGACGGATAAAAGGATATAAAAGAATATTTAACTGAAATTTAGTTGAACTGGTTGCTGATTAAACCTTCTAAGGTAAACCTTGATCTTAATCTTTGCTTTGGTCCAAAGTGCTGTCTTTGCTGATATCAAACATTATAGACATAGATTTTAAGAATAACACAAATTAGAGTTGGAAGAAATAGGTTTGGAGCGGGTGGGGGGGAAGGCGGGGAAGTGGCTTGAGTAAGATTACCAGGGATGGTGTATTGGTGTTATTCAGGATAGTCCAGAGGGGGGGAATTAATTACACCGGGAAGACCGGGTCAACCCGGGAGTTCTGCAGGCCTATATATTCCACCCATGGGTCCCACACTTTCCTAAACTTATCATAGGAATAATTTACTATTGCCGTTATTTTTTCATTGCAAAGGGTGTCAGATATTCTATTTTGTATCTCTGACCAAGGGATGGAGGGTGTTTTCCAACACCTGGCTATCGTGGCTTTCACTGCTGCGAAAATATGGTGGGCTAAATGCCATCCTGCTTTGGAGAATGTGCCCATTTTCAGAGACAGAAGGGCTTCCCAGGGGTCTTTGTTCAATGGTGTATGGAGGACTTCTGATATAACTTTATAGGCCCTATCCCATATGTCTCTAGTTACCGGGCAGTCCCACCAGACATGCATCATGTCACCTCTGACGTTACAGCCTCTGAAGCAGCAAGGGGATTCTGAAGGGGAGAATTTATTGATCCGATCAGGGGTGTAGTACCATCTGAACATCACTTTGTATGCATTTTCCACCACTAGAGCGTTACTGGATACTTTCTTAGTTTGGCCCCAAATGTCCGCCACTGAAATGATCGCATATGCATCTAAGTTCAAAGTCTGTTCTCCTATAAGGAGGGGAGGATTGTTTTAGTAAGCATTTAATAAAGTGTTGTATTTGAAATAGTCTGAACATCTCATGTGGCGGGAATGGATCTCTGGGTGACCGCTCTTGCATAGATTTCATTCTTGTCGGTATACATAAACTGTCCACTATCATAAGATTTTTCTGTGTCCACCCGTTAAAGCTGGTTGGATGTGTGATTCCCAGAGGAAACATAGGGTTGCCTAACAACGGAGCGGCTGGTGTGTGGGGTGAAGTGAACTGGTGCTTAATTTTGTCCCATATTGATAAAGAGAATGAGAGTATGGAGGGGAGAAGTTTGGACCTGCGTGCTTTGGGTGTCCATAATAGAGCAGCTGGCGACGTCGTACCACATTGCATTCTGTCAATGGAGACCCAAGGGAGAGCATAGTTAGAGGTGTGCAGTAGAACTAGTGGAGCTATTTGGGCAGCAAGGAAATACTTATGTAGGGATGGGAAGGCAAGGTCGCCGTGTTCCTTTTTGCAGAACAGTGTGGCTTTTTTAACCCTATGTTTAGCTTTGTTCCAGGTGTATGCTAGAATTTTCCGTTGTGCTATATCTAGCGCCTTTTTCGGGACTAGTATTGGGAGGACCCTGAATAAGTACAAGATCTTAGGAAGGAATACCATTTTCAACGCCGCTATTCGTCCTAGCCAGGATAGCCTCCCCATTTGCCATGATGTTAGTAATTTATCAAGAGTTTTGAAAAGTTCTGGGTAGTTTGCATTGTAGAGCTTATCATAGCTGTTTGTAAGTTTGATTCCTAAATAGGGTAGTTTCTGGGTCCAGGTCCAGGCTAAGTTATTAGTTAATGTTTGTCTGGTATTGCTTGTTAAGGAGATATCTAAGGCTGTTGATTTTGAAGCATTTAGTTTTAGGCCTGAGATGTGTCCGAAGTCTGAGAGGAGTTTAATGGCATTGGGTGCTGAGATGTGGGGGGATGTCAACATGAGGAGCATGTCATCCACAAATAGAGATATCTTATGGTCTGGATTAGCTAGTGGGATTCCTTTAATGGAGGGGTTTTGCCTCATTTTCATTGCTAGAGGCTCCAAGGCTAAAATAAATAATATGGGAGATAGGGGGCAGCCCTGCCTGGTGCCTCGCTGTATGGGAAAATTTGAGGAGTTAAAGCCAGCATATTTAATGTGGGCGGATGGTTGGGTGTAGATGGCTGAGATCCAGGAGAGGAAGCCGGGGCCAAAACCCAATTTTTCCAAAGTGAAGTGGAGGTATTGCCAGGAGAGGGAGTCAAAGGCTTTTTCTACGTCAAGAGAGAGTAGCATGGCTTCAAGGTTAAGACCCTTTACGCCTTCTATTAGTTGTAATATTCTTCTGACTCCGTCTCCAGCTTGTCTCCTGGGCACAAAGCCTACTTGGTCCCTGTGTATTATGTCCCCAAGAAACTCATTAATTCTATTAGCTAATATTTTAGTTAGTATTTTTAAATCTATATTCAGTAGTGATATTGGCCTAAAGTTTGTCCAATTTTGATGGTCCTTGCCCGGTTTGGGTATCATGACTATTGCTGCTCTCAGCATATCTGGCTCCATGTGATGGCCTTGTTTTATATAATTGTTCACTTTAGCCAAACGTGGGGCTATGATGGGGGCCAGTTTGTTATAGAAGAGAGCTGAGAATCCGTGAGGCCCAGGCCTTTTATTGGTTTTTAATGTTTTAATTGCTTTTAGTACCTCTTCAACTTTATTATTATCATCCACCATTTCCTCTTGGGTTGCGGTGAGAGACGATACTTTGAGGTCTTCAAAAAAGGCCTGAGCTTTAGGGATGTCCAGTTGAGAGGGGGCGTCATATAGTTCAGAGAGGCCCAAGGAGAATTCTTCTAGGACTTTCTCGGGGTTACTAGTGATTAGCCCCGAGTGGGTTTTGAGCTTTACAGGCTTTTTTACTTGGTCTTGGCATTTGAGCTGGGAAGCTAAACGTGTCCCAGGTTTATTTGCGGAGATGTAGTACCTTTGTTTGGCCCTCCTGTATCTTCCCTCTGCTTCCTCTGTTTGTAGGAGGTTGAGCTTGGTTCTAGAGCGCTCCATTTTATTCTGGTGCTCTGGGGAGGGGTTAGTTTTAAAGTTCTCTACATCTCTCAAATATTGGGCCTGTAACTTGTTTGGTATGGCTATTCTTTCTTTCTTCTTCCTGGAAGCCAGGCCCAAGAAGTACCCTCTCATGACTGCTTTAAAAGCTCCCCACAGCATCGCTGGGGGGGGTTTCTTGATTTTCGTTGGAGGTAAAGTAATTCATGGCAGCCTGGCTTGCCTCCTCCACTAGGTGTGTTGAGGATAGGAGGGAGTCATTTAAAGTCCAGGAGGAGGGTTTGGGCTTTATCATTAGAGAATTGCATGAGATGGCCACCAGGTCGTGATCTGACCAGGGGATTGGGTGTATCCTGGCTTGCTCAACTCGTGGTAAGAAGGAGGAGGGGATAAGGATATGGTCAATTCTTGTGGAAAGTTTATGTGGGGCAGAATAATGTGTATAGTCTTTCCTGTGGGGGTGTAGGTCTCTCCACGGGTCTGACAGCCCGTAGTTTCCTAACAGGTCTGCGAACCGCTTACTGTCTTGGGTCACTTGGGCGTTTGGGGGCAGGGACCTGTCCATGCAGGGGTGAAGGGTCAAATTAGAGTCTCCGCATAAAAATACTGCACCTTTTCTATGTTTCTGTACTAAAGAGCACATATGCTCTAAGAAAGGGATTTGCTTTGTGTTAGGGGCGTAATATGTAAGGAAGGTTACCTCGGAGTCCTAGAGAGTACCCTGTAAGAGAAAGTATCTCCCATCAGGATCCGCTCTGTTTATGACATATAAATTGTGTGCCATTGCGGAAAGCTATTAGGACTCCTTTTTTCTTCTTTTGACTGTTAGCCTGAAAGAATAAGGAGAACTTGTGGTTTAAGTGTTTTGGGGAGGAGTTAGATGAAAAGTGTGTTTCTTGGAGGCAGACTACGTCTGCATGGATTGAGTTGAGGTACTTAAAGGCTCTGGAGCGTTTATTGGGCGAACTAAGGCCCTGGACATTTAGTGATACAATGTTAGTCACCATGGTGTGTTTTGGGGGCGTCTATGCGCTGGAGATATACTATCCCTGGGGTTGGATATATATGTAGGAGGGAGGGAGGAGGAAGAGAGGGGGATGGGTAGGTGGGGGGGGATGCAGAAAGAGAAACAAAACATATATATATGCAACAGAAAACATTATGAACAAGTGATCTTTGCACACCTCTGTGTGCGCCTATTCCAGATGCTCGGAAAGAAAATAAGGTATTTCCGTGCACTGGAAAGTGGGGTGAGCTCCTTTAAGATCGGGAGGCTATTCTGTAACATTACATAAAAATACAACTATAACATTTTCAAGTTACGAGTATATGAACCTCAGAGCGGTCCTCCGCCGGGTCCGGCCCCGCCACCAGCAGGAGAGACCCACCGAGGCAGACATCAGGCCAGGCAGAGTCCCGCCCCACAGCCCAATTTCACATTTTGTCCCACCACTAGGCCAGCGACCCGCATCTATGGGATGCCCCGCCAAGGTTCATGCCCACCAGTGAGCCGCGGACTAACATTTTGTAGATATAGGATCAGTAAGAGATTACCAAAACTAATAATAAGCAACTGTTGGTTAAGATAGAAAAATATATGTAACACTGAAGGAGTAGATCCCACGGACCCCAGGAGGTACAAACCCTCAAGGGCAGCCCACGTGTCCCCCAAGGGGGGTTCAAGGCGCCTGCCACTTGTAAGGGTGGACAATGTCCGACAACAGTAGAAGGACTGCCGGGGTTTCCCAGAGGACCCGGCCGCAGGCGGCTGGTTACTTGGGGTCTTTCAGGCTATTTTCCAGCAATTGTGCATATCGCATATTTAAGTCTCAGTCCCATTAAACAGGGTGAAACTTCTGGGAGAGTAATCTTTTCATTGCTAAGGATTTCTGTGGTTGGGTATACTGCTTGGGGGATGGGGTGACTTGGTTGTTGCAGCTATGAATGGGTCTTGGTGTTCTGGGCGTCGAGGGGAGAGACGGGGCTGCTCTGTCTGCCTCCGGCAGTCTGATGTCCAGGCTATTTAATTTTTCTATGATTGCACCTGTTTTCCCTGGAAGGAAAAGGAGAGCTTAAAAGGAAACTGTAACGCACTCCTTGGGCTTGTAATGCTTGGAGATAGGGTCTGAAGGACCGTCTCTTCATGATGGTGGTTTGCGAGAGGTCGGTGTAAACTTGGTAGTTATGGTTTTGAAACGTCAGGGGTGCCTTTTCCCTAGATGCTTTTAGCACTGCTTCCTTGGTTTGATAGTAATGAAATTTAACTATAATGTCCCGTGGAGGGCCGTCTGCTGGTCTTTTGGTTAAGGCTCTGGTATTTCTGGGACCAGCTCTTGTAGGAGTGCTGTGATTGTGCCCACAGAGTCCTCCATTGCTTCTGGGAGCCCCCGGAATCTCAAATTGGACCTGCGGTTACGGTTTTCTAATTCTTCGTTCTGGCCCTTTAAGAGAGATATTTCATCCTGAAGCTGTTCCAGCATGGCTCCCTGGCTCTCTAGGACTGTAGTAGTGTCATCCATACGGGATTCCAGGGCTTCTGTCCTCCCTCCCAGGTCCCTGATTTCCTTCAACACTGTCTCAGTGTGTTTTACTGTTACAGCAGTGATCTCTTCTCTAACAATAGATCTGAGGTGTGACAGGATGTCACTGCTGACATGAGGGATCTGAGGCTTAGGCTGGGAGGTTGGGGAAGGAGGTGGCCAGCTATCAGCAGAGTCTAGGGAGAGGTCCTCTGCACTCACCACTCCTGTGTCTTGCTCTGGCAGTGTGTTGCCTGAGGGAGCCTCCTCGCATGTCCTCCCCTCTACAGCCACCATCTTGGATCCAGGGGCTGCCGATCTGCGAGTCTCCCTGGGGCCCTTCTTCCTGCTGCTGGCTGGGAGCATGGTCTGTGAGGGGTCCGGCCGCCTCCTGGATGTCTGCTGAGGCTGTGGGTGAGTTTGTGGAGCTGCAGCTATGCTATTTATGGCTCAGGGCCTCCCAATCTATCAGAGCTGTGTCAGCAAGCAGCCATTACTCTCGGCTGCCAAGCCACGCCCCCCTAAACTTTGATTTTATTCACCAAAATAAAGTTAATTAATTCTTATGGTTTAACATCAACTTCCTTGTTTATCAGCTAAAAGCCATGCTTAGTAACTGCGCTGCAATTTCTTAAAGCAGACCTCCAGTAAATTACTTCAGGTTGCTTTTAGTAATCACTTCTCTGGGGCATGATTTGAGATGCCCCACTGTTTGGAAACCCACTGGTCGCCCAGTATACATACCCCGCTGGTGCTTCCACGGTCCATGTCACCATCCAATTTTCTGGTTTTCTAGCTGTACATATGATTAAGAGGCTAGGAAATATGAGCAGTAGTCTAACCAATCTCCTTTAGCTGTGTGTACCTGCACCAGCCATTCAGAAATGCCTGAAGCAGGAGTGTGCAGTCTGCTATAGGAAAGTTGCTCGCGGCCCATGCATGTGCCACGTGTCACCAGTAACTTAAGCCTATCGGATGACCAGGGGGGCTTCATACAGTCAGTAGGGCATGTCATATTGTGATGTCCCAGATGAGAGCAATAACCCAGCCCTGGAGTCTTCTAGACCACAAAAAGTTTTGCTTCTATTTTGGTGGAACTTGCCACTTGTGGAGAGTAAACCATGCTAGTCCTGCTCTTGATTAGATGTTCAAAAGTATATGGTTATTGTTAAATAAATGCCTGCACTAACGCCGAAAAAAATATATACAGTATATATTGCAGGTGTGATATACACCATAACATTTGAACAACAATCATTCACCCAGAGAAAATACAATAAAAGCAATGTTATCATGCAGTTAAGCAATTGCACTTCCAGAAGCAAATAACATGGCAGTGAACAAGCTAGAGACCAATAGCATGGATTCTACAATAACAAAAAAACGTTTTGGGATATCAAAAGGCCAGCAGAAGTTCATCCTCTTGGCCATATGGGGCCACTTTGGCCAACAGCCATGCCAGGACAGGGTATGAAGAAATCTCCACAGGAGGTTAGCTCAAATGATCTGAAGATGTCGCAGACTAAACAAGTTGCATCTAATCTTGATGCCGTGATAACAACCTGATCAAGCTACGTGCATGGCAACAGTCTCCATTGCTGGCCCGGGACTGAAGCTTTGATAAACAGGATGTCTAATCTAATCACAGAAATTGAAAAAAAGAAAAAATGCATTATAGTACAATATGCATCAAGCCAAAGTGCTGGTACAGACATGGCACGGGACACTTCCTATGAGTCACACTGGTTCCCCCACATCCAGTCTGCGATGACTAATTACTAAGGACACGGCAGGACACAGTACAGAGGAGTCGCCTGGGACACATGGCCCAACAGTAGCAACATAAAATACATTTAGAGTAATAAAGCTACCAAAACCAAGAATGAGATATTTTTGAGGACAGTCGTGACCTCAAGGTAAGGTAAAGGGGTCTTGTGGCGGGAGAGTTAAAGGTTCGATTCCCGGCTGGGACAAGACTGAAGTGTACCCGAGCAAAGGCACCTGACCCCTAAAATGTTCCTCGGGCACTGTGACTAGGGCAGCCCACCTAGTCACAGTCACATGTATGCACTTGTTCCACTGCACAGATGGGTTAAACGCAGAGGAAAAATTTCTGTGTGCGCAAGCATGCAATGGCTCTCTCTGTCTCTCTCTCTATCTATTTCCCCCATATTTTCACACTATAAGACGAACCAAAAGCTGGGGGAAAATGCCTGTGCATCTTATAGGGCAAATGTGGCAGATCCCTCCAATCACAGCCGAGGAAGTTAGATGAAAATAAAACTGAATATCTGTGCCGCAACCCGGAAGAAGCCGGCACTCTCTGCAGCTAGCGCGCACCGATGCATAGATGACATTGCATCGCAAATGGTACCTTACCTGCACAGACTCTCTCGTCTCTCAAAGAACGTCTGTTGAACAGAGAACTCAGATCAGCGCAAGCTTAGCAAGATGGGGACAGAAGAGTGTGGTCAGCACTGAAACCAGAGGACAGGAGCACCCAGGACTTTGTGGGATCGACCCTAGAAGCTGCCATCTAAGTAGGTTTTGTTTTGTTTTTTGCAGCCTGTACAGTCCCTTTAAAATATCATAAAATATCAGCATTCCGGGACAGTGAGTGTAACAAGCTCCATTCCATCTGTAAGCATCTGAAGAATTGCTAAAGGGGGCGGCTGACTGATTTACAATATTGCTTGTATTTGATACCATATTGATCTAGCAATAATCCTCTGTAATACCATCCATCACCTCTTTCTGATCAGCTGTCACTGAGCCATTCTAATGTGACATGTATAAACAAATGCACTCCAGGGACTAAACATGATTGTGTCAATGACAGTTAATAGACTGCTTATATCTTGGAGAAGCGACAGTTTTGCATAAGTCGACGATGCCAGTTGAAATTCAGTCACAGGCAGCAAACATGATTTTAGCTGTAGTTTCTCTACACAGAAAAGCCAGGAGTCCAATATCATCACCATGAGATCTTTGTGGGAAAGCATAAAGGGAATTCCCAATCTATAAATACTATGAACACAGAGCCAAAGCTTTTTCAGTGACAACAAGGCAAAGCTAAAACATGGCTAAATGGCATTTAAAGCAGAACAAAAGCCAACCGCAGCCATCCTGGAATCTAAAAGATTTTTCCCCTGGGGCATTCCAAATCGGGATGCCCCACTCTGTGAAACCCCCCAGGGCCTTGGTAATAACTTACCTTTTCCAGGTACAATGGCCCACATAAAGGCTTTCGTTCACGGCTGTCTTGCCTTGACCATGTAATCTGACAAACAGCTTTCATTGACATCCTCTACATCTCCTGCATCCTCAGGCTGTGTGCGCTCCCACCACAGCCATTCAAATAGACTGGGACGAGAGGGCATGTGCCGCTGAGGATGCATGTTACCCACCTGCAACGCAAACCATCTGCAAAAATACATTCCTATCCAGAGACCTGCTAGAGTGAGGAACTTCTTGATTACTGAAACTTGTAGTGTGCCTGGGAAGGAGATTACCAAGGCTACAATTTTATATTGTTTTGAAGCGGAACAAAACCCTGAAATGTAACTTTGCGGGTTTTTATTTAGTTTCCCTGGCTGTCCCGAACAGAGATGCCCCGCTGTGTGAAACCCCCCAGTTCGCCCATAAAAAAAATCCCCTTTACCCACTCCAATGGTGCAAGTGTGGGCCCTCGTCCCGTATCATTAACTTGATTGGTTCCAGATTGTAGACTGCCGCTGGAGGGTTTTGTTACACTTTAAGTGCATAGAATTTACTCACTCACTGTCCTATATCCCTGTTAGATTGCTTAACCAGACTTTTCAAAAGCATTCACCAACCCACCAAGGTCAGGTAAGAGTCATTATTCTTTTTCTAGTATTTCTGTATGTTCTAGAACAGAAGATTGCAAGAGCTTTCAGTTTAATCTTTCAAACTGTAAAAAAACTCTAACACAACAACTATAGGTCCGACCTACAACTCTTTCCTTGGCTGCAATGATGGTCATCCAGTTTCACCAGACACCCTGATTTTGGAAAGGGTGCAGAGGAGAGCTACCAAACTGATAAGAAGAATGAAGAATCTTAGTTATGAAGAAAAATTACGGGAATTAAATCTATTTAGTCTTCAGAGGAGGCATCTAAGGGAGGACTATCATGTATAAATCTATATGGCCAACACAAAAAAAAACTATTTCAGGTAAATCCTCCCTAAAGACAATGAGCATTCCCTCTGTCTGGAAAGAAAAAGATTCAATATCTGGAGGCAACAATCATTTTTTACCATAAGAACTATAAATCTGTGGAACAGGCTCCCACAGACGGTTGTTACAGCATCAACAGCTGACAGCTTCAGAACAGGATTATGCCTTTTTCTAGCAGAAAATAACATTAACAGTTACTATTAGTTACAATTAGCGGTTATCATAAAATAAAATTACTTTTCCCAACCCTGTCCCTTGGGTGAACTTGATGGACATATGTCTTTTTTTATCAACTCTACTAACTATGTAACCAAACACTAAAGACCTTTCCTGGCTGCAATGATGGTCATCCTGTTCCCCTGAAGACCTTTTTCTGGCTGCGATTTTTGTTGTCCGGTTTTACCAAACATTGAAGACCGTTCTTGGCTGCAATGATGGTCATCCAGGTTTTACCAGATGATACCACTACAAACAGGCAAGGTAAACAGGGCAGATTTCACAGTCACATATATATTACATTTAAAAGTAGACCTGCAATGCCAGTTCCCAACATCACAAATGAATGATGTAAGTTTTAGAAGAAATAAAGGAAAATCCCTAGTCATCTCCTTTCAAGTTCTGGTGTAGGGGAAAAGACATGAGGTATTGGCAAGGTAGTATTGACTTCTTAGCATCATAGCTAGCAATACAAATATTTTCTGTCAGATGTAACAGCCCATGTAATGTAACTCACCTTTTCGAAAAAGTTCGTATCACACAAACATTTCCTAAAGAGTTCAATGTCAAACTCCAGCGAGTCTCCAGAGGTTTGTCGTCGGGTTAATGTCAGCACTCCAGAGGAACAACAGACTTGTAGAAAGTAATCCTTATTAATAGGTGCCGTGCAAAAGTCAAGAGGAGGGATATCCTGGAAACTGGAGAGGTTGAGTTAAATTAGAAACATTTATAAATATACAAAACTATTATTATAAAAGAAATGGCATTAGAGAGATCCCTGATGTTCCCAAAACACCAAGACTTCAACCTGCATTGAGGAGAACGGTGTTCCTTATTGTGTCTGCTCCAGAGAAAGTATGGCCGGTGAATTTGTGTAATGAAATAAGCAGCGCTCATTATCCTTAAGTAATGTAATTGGGAAGAAACTGAATTACCTCCATGGCTCTGTGAGCACGGAGTTGAACATGGACGTGCTCCCTCTGACCGGCTTACTGGAAGGAAGCAGCTCTGTGTCAGGGAATGCCGCTGGTAAAAAAAACAGACAGTGCCTCAAGGGAGCAATGGCATTGTTTAAGAACTTATAAACAAACGGGACTTTCATAACACAGTGTACCAGCAGAGCGGGCGCGTGCATGTGTCCCACCAATGGCTGCCTCCAGATCCCCGACAGAAATGACACAGGCACACACCAAGGACTCGGAGTAAACTGCGAAATACCAGGAAGGAGGCAACGGAATTTTAGTACATTGGAGACGTTCTGTGTCTCAGACATAACAGTCTACAGGATGATTTGACTAGACTAACACCTCGTCAGAAAAAGGATTTAGTAATAGTGCTGACTGCAGTTAAACAACATGACTTAAAGGGAAAGTCCACATATGTGAAATTAGTCCACGGAGCTCAGATCACAGATGCCAGAGGGCTATAGGGCTCCCCTGCTTACCTTCACTCAGTCTCGCTAGGTTGATTGCCCTCCTGCAGGTCTGAACCTGGGCACTTTTGGCTTTCCGCTGGTCAGAGGTGTATGGACCCCCATCTTGTACCCCAGACACACCCTTCTACGGGTTGAAAACCATAAGTGCGACTCCCAGCTCTTGTTAAAGTGCAAAATCTCTTACCTCCCCACGCAGCTGATTCGTCCAGGTGAATAAAGTTATTATTGCTGATTTTAGACCACTTTTCTAAAGCTGAACCACAGATTTTTTCTCATATGACCACCTATTTCTACACCAAGAGTGGACAAAATCCCACCACTTCCTGCACCCCACTGTGTGAGACAAACTATTATTTAGGCACTCTTTTTTTAATTTGAATTAGATGCAGTTATAGGAAAAGCCAAGTTTTAATTTTCATTGTGGGACAGTTGCACTGGAAACTATTTGGTTTTTTTCAACCAATATTTAAATGACAGCAGTTCATGGTTCCTTAGTTATGCTGGTATAGCATGGTAAAAAGAAAATGAAGCATAGCAAGCCCCCCTCTATCTACAGACTGAATATAACAACCCTAGTCTGTGACCAAAACTGCATAGAACAAGAGAGAAGAACTGAATGCTCATCTGACAGATGCAACTGTCTGAGAGGCAGGACAAATTTGCTATTGATTTCACACAAGACTTTAAAGGGTTTTTTTTAGTGAATGGCAGCTTTCCACTAGCGTGATATCTGCAGCTTTACTCACTTCCTTATGAGATTGACCAGCTTGTTGTGGCCATTCCGGATAGCGAGCTCTACAGGCGTCTCTCCTTCTTTGTTCACTTTGCCCAGTGCAGTTCTTCCTCCGGGGAGGGACATGAAGTAATGTGACAGTTCCTGGAGGCCCCACCTCATGGTCAGATGTAGGAGGGTTTCGTGACATAGATCCTCTGGGGAAAGAACACACAGAATACATTACATTTTTATTAAAGCAACCAAGCCCACAATATTTTTTTTTCTCTATCTCGATCCAGCACCACAGCAGACCCCATCATGCCAGACACCCCCAATCTTGATACAACACCACAGCCTGCCCCATCATGCCAAACACCTCCAATCTCAATCTAACACTACAGCAGACCCTATCAAGCCAGACACCTCCAATCTCATCCAGCACTACAGCAAGCCCCATCATGACACACACCTCCAATCTCGATCCAACACCACAGCAAGCCCCATCATGCCAGACACCTCCAATCTCAATCTAACACTACAGCAGACCCCATCATGCCAGACACCTCCAATCTTGATCCAACACCACAGCAGGCCCCATCCTGACACACACCTCCAATCTTGATACGACACCACAGCAGGCTCCATCATTCCAGACACCTCCAATCTCAATCTAACACTACAGCAGATCCCATCATGCCAGACACCTCCAATCTCAATCCAACACTACAGCAGGCCCCATCATGACACACACCTCCAATCTCGATCCAAAACCACAGCAGACCCCATCATGCCAGACACCTCCAATCTCAATCCAACACTACAGCAGGCCCCATCATGACACACACCTCCAATCTCGATCCAAAACCACAGCAGACCCCATCATGCCAGACACCTCCAATCTCAATCCAACACCACAGCAGACTCAATCATGACACACACCTCCGATCTCGATCCAACACCACAGGAGGCCTCATCATGCCAGACACCACTAAGACACGTCAAGTCATTTTGAAAACTCCAGAAGAACTAAGAAGAGTAACCATGCTTTCTGAAATAGGCCAATACTTATTCAGGAGTTAATTTATAACAAAGGCTCTGTGTTTCCCAGTACTTCTGTGCATGCACCAAACTGGCTAGTAGGGATAGTCAGAAAGTAGGCTACTTCAACAGCATGCCAATATAATTATTAGTATTGTTTATTTTTAAAGCACCATTATCTTCTGTGGCACTGTACAAGGTAGAAATTACAGGAGGGTAAAACAAGTAATATTATGCTTCAGATGTGACAGAAATTCCAATACACATTGATAAGGGAGTACATTAAAAGTGAGAACCCTAGAAACCCCGTTGAAGGAGATCCCGTGGGCAACAGAGACCTCAAACCGCTGGGGAGGCCCTAACCTAATGATCAAAGCGACTCTCAGTGTTTGGGACGCAGTTAGGAGGCTTAGAGAAATTTCACCTTGGCCGTCACCCTTGATCCCTGTAATCTGGAACCCGGAGCTACCTATTAGTCTGGGACTGCTTACCAGAGGGAACTGGAGAGACCTGGGCACAGTCAGAGGGAGAGACCTATTGAGAGGAGGGGAATGGTGCAGAATAGAGGACCTTAGAAGTCAATGGGACAGTCCCCACCTGGATCCCTGGCAGTTGCTACTCTTCCAACACTTCCTTCAAAGAGCAGGCCCGAAAAACTCCTTTGGACGAGACCTTACCCAATTTGAGACATTGGTCACACAAAAAGACCCACCACAGAAGGTGATATCCCAGATATATCAGCTTCTTGATGTGGAGCAGGAGACAATACCTGCCTTTTACGTTGAATGGGAGAAAGAATTAGGCGGAGTGTTCACGAGGGATAAATGGGAGAAAATATTCTCACTCACCCATAAATCGTCAATCTCAGCACAGGTGCAGGAAACGAACTATAAATATTTATCTAGATGGTACTACACTCCAAAGCGACTGGCGTCAATCTTTCCGAGCTCCTCACCTATGTGCTGGAGATGCAAAACAGAAGAGGGCTCACTAATACACATCTTATGGTCATGCCCTAAAGTCACAGCCTTCTGGAAGAAGATAACAGGAACTATGACTGAGATTGTGGGTTCACAAGTCCCGCTATGCCTGGCCCTCATGTTGCTACATCACACCACTAGCAGCGTGACAACATACAAAAAGTCGATTCTAAGGCACCTAATAAACGCAGCCAAAATACTAATCCCTAGGTTTTGAAAGACCGAATATACCCCGACAGAAAATGACTTGATCCAGGTGGTGGACAAAATAAGGGAAATGGAGGAGCTGAAGGCTGCAGCTCAGGACAACAAGGAAAAGACCTGACTACTCTGGACGCTGTGGTGACCTCAGGCGACTCTGGCTATGTTCCCGCCTGGGAGTGGAGCGTAGGGACTTGGGGACCCCCCCCCCCGACTATACCCATCCCCCTTCTCCCCCCCCCCCCTTTTTTTTCTTCTATCCCTTATACCTTCACTCTCTCTTGATAGCCTGGCCCTGGACGCAACGCAAAACTCCCAAATAGACCCCCAAATTATCAGGACAAACCAAACAAATTCAACCTGAAAGACGAGGAGATCACTGAGACATCCGGATAAACAGCAAATGGATGTCCGGCGATCTGAGTCCTTGCTTTATGAGCCAAGACAAGTGAATAGAAGCCAAAAAACTTCTGTGGGGACAGGGGACAATAAAGAGACGCTGTCAGTGTCTACTTGCTAAGTCCTGGATCCACTAGGATACTCTAGAGACAAATAAACCATAAGAATGTGGGGGGTTAAGCAGGCATGTGACGGGCCAGAGCCACTATTACCTGTATGTTACCTTGTATTTACTCTGAACCTTATGTATCCCTGATATTTTATTACACTGTATTTGAAAACTAAATAAAGAAAAAAAAAAGAGCTTACAAGGAGCTTAAAGGATGGAGAGGTTGGGTCACAAGTAGCATGTTCTAATCATAGCTACATGTGCCCCTGAATGTTGTCAAATAGATTGCTGAAGCCAGGGGATGGACTTTTCTAAATAGGAGGAAGTTTTTAGAGCCTTTCTGGATTCGGCGATTGGGGGGTGGGATTGGTGCATTGTATCAGGGGTTTGGTGGGCCGCGGCAATGGGAGCTGGAAAGGACCAGAGCAGGGGTGTGGCAAGGGAAGGCTGAGACTGAACTCACGCCCCAGGTGCAGTGTGACAAGGGGTGGAGCGCAGTGCAGTGCAGTACCAGCCTGGCACAGTTACTGGAGCCAACATCGAGGCTTCACACATCGCCGACGCACAGCCTTTGCTTAAATCCATGAACCTTGCGTCCGTCGTCCTCTTTGCTTCCGTATCCTCCCCCCACCCACAGGCTCTCAATGCTCTGCATGAAGAGAGCGGCTGGAGTGCCACCACTACCTTCACTGTGCGCCAAACTGAAAGTGGTCACTGGTGCTAAAAAGGTTGGGGACCACTGGAGTAGCATGTGTGAACTGTTGAAGACAGGAGTGGGAGGAAGTGATCAGGGTTGAAGATAGCAAAAAATTGTGGGCAGAGAAGAGGCTACGTGAGGGTTGATATTTTTTCAATAAGCTATAAACTGTAGGAAGGCAACAGGGAATTGAAATGCATCCTAAAGCTCAACAAAACCATTGCAGCACTGCCCTGGAATCTAAAAGAATCAGGGCCGGCTGCTGGCCTTCCCCCAGGGCATCGTCCCTGTGTGAACCCAACCCCCCACCCCCAACCTCCTGGGGCAAAGCAATGCATCTTTCCTAAGGTGGCAGCGTGCGCACCCGAACATCTTGCCGAGGATGTGGCCAGCCAGCTGCACCTCGTCACACTGGCACTTTTGAGAGAGCCAATAGGCTCTCCCAAAAATCGCTGCATGGCATTGCTTCCGCAGGGAAAAAGCCTGGTTTTCTTTGAATAAATTGAGTGGTGGAGCCATTTTTGGGTTTCCATCTGCTTTAAGCCCCTAAAAACATCTCATTTGCATTGTCGCATTGGGTAAAGTGAAAAATGCCACTTTGATCAACTGTCTAAAGTTGAACGGGTGTCTACATGTTACAAAAACAAAACACAGCTAAGAGGATGTTTATCAGAGATATATGAGAATGGCTCCGGGACTCACCCCCAATCCTAGGATGAGGGCGCCACTGAACAGCGCACAGCTGCCTCAATGTATTTTAGGAAGACTTTCTTGAGAACCACTTAGAGCACGGCATGATTAGATGTAACCTTTAACTCGCTGCATCTGAGCAAGGCGACCGCTTCTTCACAGCGGCACATGGAGGTGACATTTGACATTTCCATTAAGTGTAATTCATTTTCTTAGACAGAAATACTTCTGGCGAACATAGCACAGCGTGCAACACAGCCAGGGCCGGCTCCAGGTGTATGCAGACCATGGGCAACTATGACGTGACACACATCGCGGAAAAGCTGCAGGTGTGCTGGGTATTGACCCTTGTGCTTCTTTTTGCAGTTCTGTCTTAAAAGGGAAAGTCCATTTTCATGGACTTGCCTCAAAAACCTCAGAGCAGAAAGTGGGTTTAGACCAGAGGGGACCCACTTACCTGGCAACCAGGTGCCACTATCAGCTCTGAGGACTTTCCTGTCAATATACAAAAACTTGTCTTTAAAGAAGCTGGAGGTTTCAGTCCCCCATCCGGGCATAGCTGCCCTGACTGGCAAGGAAAAAGAAAGAATCAAAAAAGAAGGAATGAATTTAATACAAGAAAGAAAGAAAGAAAGAAAGAAGAGTAACAAAGAGAAAGTCAGAAATAAGAATAAAAAGTATAGAAGGAATGCCAGAAAGAGTTATAATGAAATCAAAACTAGAAGGAATGGCAAAGGAAGAAAGAGAAAATAGAATGACAAAGTAAATGTTAAAAAATAAAAAGGAGGGAAAAAAAGGTCAAAAGAGCGAGATAGAAACAATCTCCTGAAGGCCCGTCTGCCCCTGGCTGATGGCTAGTCCTGGTTCCTGCATGCCCCTGCGACCTACATAGGGGCTGCCTCAGGAGAGGGGATGAACTGCTCACCATTTTGGAAGAGGTGGGTCACAAAAGGAGCTGGGGCCCCGGCACCTGCCCTGCTAAGCCCAGTGCCGACACCGGCATAGAGCACAGCAACACCAGTTATGGACCACCTACAGATCCCTCACTTAAAGTGGACCAACACCCAGGATTTTGACTATCCTGGGTTTTGGTCCACTTCGGCGGGGCACCCCGATCGGGGGTGCCCCGCTGTGTGAAACCCCCCAGAAAGCCCCAAAACCTTACCTGTCCCCGCTCCCACGTGACTGGACGGTCCAATCCCCGCCAACGTCCAGGCGGGGATCAGGAACGTCCAAGCGGCTGCCGCCGCCGCCGCCTCCCTCGCGTCACTTTCGGCGCGCGCGCGCCCCCGCCGGCCATTCGCAGACGGCCGGCGCGGGCGCGAGCACGCCTACAGGGGCGCGAGGGAGGCGGCGGCGGCCGGCCGCCGCCGAAGATCAGGTAAGGTGTTGGGGGTTTTTTGGGGGGTTTCACCCCGCGGGACATCCCGATCTCGGATGTCCCGCGGGGTGGGAGGTGATCGGCCCGGGAATCTTATAGATTTCCGGGCCGATCACCTCTCGGTGTTGGTCCACTTTAATGAAATCTAGGAGAAATCAGCTTCTTAACACATTCCTGTCTGTATGACTGCATGGCTGTCAACACTGCATGGCTAAGTCATGGGGACAAGTGCATTTTATTGGTCAGCTGTTGTAGAGCAGAGGTTCTCAGCCTTTATATGCCAAGTACCCCCTAGCGACAAGCAGTTGAAACCAAGTACCCTGTAAAGGGGGGGCAGATAGATTACTAATGTTACCAAAATCATACCACCCAAGTGTCTCAGATTTGGAGGGACAGTCCCTCTTTTGAGCTTGTGTCCCCCTGTCCCTTGTTGTTCTCATTTGTCCCCCTAGTTGTTCTCATTTGTCCAGCTGTGAGGTGTAACAAGCAATTCTGTATCAATAAATGATTAATTTGCCTATTTAAAGTGTTTATATTGTTGTACCTGTTACAACCCATCGTCTATCCATCCCTCAATGAGGGGGCGTGGCCTAATTTAACAAATGTCCTTCTTACCCACCCTGAAAAGTTGGGTAGGTATGCTGAAGAGGCCTTGAAACGCTTTTTGAAGCAAGAAAGAGTAATGTTTTACTGTTAAAATAATATACCAGACCTATCAGAGCGACTCTATTGGTGCACCCTTGAACATTTCTGAGCGCCCCTCCCCCCGGGATATACGTACCACAGGTTGAGAAAGGACGTTGTAGAGTATTGTATATTAACCAGTGATACCCATAGCACTAATGGTACACAAACATTCTATCATTTGACATGTGGTGAGCTGGCAAACTGACCTATACCCCAAAGTTTTTTTTCCCCCATCCCCATTTTTTCACCCATTCCTGACAAATAATGTAAAGAGAAATAGCAGCACAGGAGGGGGCAGAAGCAGGTAGAAGGCTTAATATGTGCCTGTGGAATTCTGACTTTTCCTCCCCTGCCACCATTTACGGACACATTTTCAGGCAATCTTTCAGGACAGCCCTGACGTTTAGGCCACCCCCGCCCCAAGCCTGGAGCCATGAAAACAGCCTTCCACATCGCACCACCACTGGGAAGGCACAGATGCCCTGACGGAAAGGAACAAATTCTTGCTGACTGTTCCTCTTTAAAGTGAACATAACCTTGTTCCACTGGTCCTGGAGGCTTCCTGGCCACTTCCCCTACCCTTTGCGCATCCAGATTTAGGAGTATAACTCCTTTTCTAGATCAGATGACACCAGTGACAGAGGTGCGCACTGGAGCTCAGTCATTCAGATAGCGACAAAAACCTGATGCAGGGTGTATAAGTAACACCTTGTCTTGTTTTCCAGAAGATTTATAAGGATTTTTATTACAGAAGCATTTTTTCGCCATAGTGCTTCCTTAAAGTATCCCATGCTCTTTTAGCTCTTGTCCCTGGGACACCCCGATTTGGGACACCCCCCTGTGTAAAAACCCCTGGATCACCCTAGACCAGGAATTCCAAATTTTCTTCCATCAAGTACCACTTTCCATCTCCCTATTATACCACCTGGGTGGTGTGTGAGCATTCTCAGTCACTTAAAACTGTCACCAAAACACAAAAACATTTAACACAATTTAAAGTGTATACATTACACAATAAAATGGGGTATTTAACTATTTATGGAATTGTCGATTACAACCTGAAAGGACCTCAAGTACCACCAGCGGTACTAGTACCACCTTCCTCTAGACAATAAAATAAGCTGAACACAAAAGTCTTTCTTTCATGCTGCTCACACATTGTCCTCAGATAAAAGAATAGAGTGCCCTCTGCTGGTAATACAGACTTCCAAAGGTAGTCTGCGGCTCACTAACCATACACAAGCTAAATTTCCATATGGCGTAGGAGGAACATGTTTTAAACAATTAGGAGTCTTGGAATATGACAGAGCAATGAGGCAGTATGTGATCTCTCTCAGATATTGACTGCTCAGAGATCAGAGATAATTACTGACCCTACGCTTTTCCACAAATCAACCTGCCAGTGGAGCTATGGCCTGCAGTAGGGTTTGCTCAAAACAAGTTTTGTTATTAAATACAAGGGTGTCATGTTTTTAGGGCGCAACTGGGCGAAGCCATAACCTGATGACACCTGAGGGCAGGGTACACCATCATAACGATTCTGGGAACCATATAAACCATATAAAACATAGTCCTAATCAAGGGTTAAAAGGAAATCCCCAACTGTATCCTCACAGTTGGTAAGAGAAAAGGGGCAGACAGGAGGCTAATACGTCTATATGCCCAGCTTGAGCTGATTAATAGTGTCCCAGTGCCCTGCTGAGGCAATGGATTTTTTTTAAAACTGGTCACCAATGGATGGTAAATTATTAACCAATCCCTGGATAGTTCAGTGGATTTCCAGTTGGCTGAGGGATCGGTATCAGAGCGTTGTTGTAAATGGTGTGCAATCTGAACAAAGGCGAGTTACAAGTGGTGTGCCGCAAGGCTCTGTCCTGGGCCCCATTCTTTTTACTATGTTTGTAAGTGACATAGGAGAAGGCTTGGTAGGAAAAGTTTGTCTGTTTGCTGATGATACAAAGGTTAGTAATAGGGTGGATATTCCTGGAGGTGTCTGCAACATGGAAAATGATTTAGCTTTACTGGATAAATGGTCAAAACTGTGGAAACTAGAGTTTATTGTCTCTAAAAGTAAAATCATGCACTTGGGTAAAAGGAATACCTGCTCTGAGTACAGTATAGGCAGTACCTCGGAGGAGAGAGATTTAGGGATACTGATTACTGATAGCTGCAAGATGAGTGGACAGTGTAGCCAGGCAGTGGGAAAAGCAAGCAGGATGCTCGGCTGCATAGCTCGAGGCATCACCAGTAGGAAGAGGGAGGTTGTGATACCACTGTTTAGAGCCTGGTAAGGCCACAGCTAGAATAATGTGTGCAGTTCTGGAGACCTTACCTGCAAAAAGACATTATTCAAATAGAACGGGTCCAAAGGCGGGCAACAAAATGGTGGAAGGACTTAAACTTAAAACTTATCAGAAGAGACTTAAATCATTTAATTTGTACAGTCTGGAGGAAAGAAGGGAGAGGGGGGACATGATTGAGACCTTAAATATATCTGAAAAGATTGAATAAGGTTGAGGAGGGAAGTGTTAAGTAGAAACAGCTAGTCGGAGGGAAGATCAGGAGCAATGTTAGAAAATATTATTTTACAGAAAGAGTAGTAGATGCTTGGAACAAACTTCCAGCAGAGGTAGTTGAAAAATCAACAGTCAGTGAATTTAAACATGCCTGGGATAAGCACCCATCTATCCTAAGATAAAGAGAACATACAGTATACACATAAGGGCAGACTAGATGGAGCGTATGGTCTCCTTCTGCCATCACCCTTCTATGTTTCTATGGATGCCTTTGCCTTTAAAACCTGGTGAGCTAAAATATGGAGGTGCAAGTGAAGGTTTACCACTAGTGTTGGGTAGGGGTGTCAGAAAGATCGATTCTCAAATATCCCGATATTTCATTAGGCAATATTAGTATCGATTCAAAATATGTTTGGATCGATCTTTTAGAAACGAGTTCAGGTGAAAATCACCCTCTCCAGCTCTCGCCCCCCTCACTTCAGCATCCACCTCCTAGCGGAGCCTGGTAAGCCGGAAACTGGACTAGCAGGTCACATGGCCTTCCTGTAGCTTGCATTTTGTATTCCATGCCACCATCTTGAAAGGCTGCTTCGTGGAGGCTGACGGTGTCATTGTGTGACAGGTAAAGTCTTATCTTGCTCTTTGCTTATCCTTCTATCCGCTTTCCCCAACTTTCTCTCAGTTTACCTCTGCTAGGCGTTTATTTCTCCTTTTTCTCCGCTTTTCCCAATTCCCTCTCTGCTTTCCTCTGCAAGTTCCTTCCCACAACACTGCTGCACGGGAGATGTGTGGCGGCGGGCTGACACTTCGGCCCGGGCGGAGCACTGACAGCCCTATCGCCTATCAGAGGACGTCTGGTGCACGAGTCACTTGTTGCTGGCCAGATTTGCCCGACCAGGTGATGTCGCATCCGTGCAACCGGCCACGCTTTGAATGCTCCAAGTCCTGCACTGTATTTTTTTTTGGGGGGGGGGGGGGGGGGGGGGGGGGGGGGGAATATGCGAAGTGGGAACACATCGCTATTAGTAGTACTTTACTCAATGTTAAACAAAGAATATATGGTACTAATTTAGTACCATATATTCTTCGTTTAACATTGAGTCACTGTTAATCAAATAAAACACAGAGCAAATGTCAAGCTTCAAAGTCCAAACACTCAATGTAGAGGTTATCACGTGGTACATTCACTTTTTGTCAACGCACAGCGCTATTATTAGCAGCAGAAGCGGAGCAGCCCATCAACCTACTTCATCTGCTGTACAACTTATCTCAGCCCCGCAATCCATCCATCTGCGGCCAAAATGTCCATGGCAAAGGGTTCAGCAAAATGGCTACCCTCATGAGTAAGGACACTTGCAGCAGCTTGCAATGTAAAGTGTCCTCACTCATGAGGGTGGCCACTTTTCTGAAGCCCTAGTCGTGGACATTTTGATAGCGAAATGCCAACTGCCGAATTGCGGGGCTCAGGCAAGTTGAAAAGCCGCTTCCTGCTGCAGCACTATGAACTAGGGGACCCCCCTCCACTCCTCACCTGGGCTCCATGGGCTCCTCACCCATCTGTAATTTTAAATCAGGTGCCCGGCAAGTGAGGCATGGTCACAAAGTACGAGTCCCGATTGATTTCAATAGGGACCAGGTTTGGGTCGAGTTCCGTACCCGAACCAAACTTTTGTTCGATGTTGAACTTGCCAAACCCAAACTTGTACCAGTTCGCTCAATGATAGCTACCGCCAGCCAAGGTCCACTATAATGCTGTACGCAGCATTTCAAACAACTTTCTTTAAACAAGCTTTTCCAAAAAGGCAGCCTATTTCTGCTCCCAGAGCCAAATGCTAATGTCTGGTCACTAGTTCTTGGGTGTTGGGGCTTAGCCATCAACAAGGAATCTGATCAATCTGGCAAAAAAGTGTTTAAATCTCAAGTGGGTGGCCAGCTTTGGACAGCTTGCAGTTCCAGGAGGGCTCAGGATGATCATTAGATGCTTCAGTTTATGTGGAGTGCTGTACAGAGTTGTATGTGGCTCTGTGCTGTTGATTTAAGGGACAGCACTCATTTTTAAACCGGACCTTCACCATGATTTAATGAAAAGCCGAAACTCTTAAAAAACAATTCCTCAGCATCTAAAATTAATATATTTTACATGTTTAGTCACTAATTTATTATACTTTTCCCCACTGGGCTGCAACTCTGTTCGGGAATTTAGGATACGGGCGCCGCCATCTTGACTCAGAAGCATCACACTTACTGAGGAGAGGAGAGTGGGATAAGGTACAGGGGGGCAGGTTATAGCTGTGCTTTGCTCAGACAGAGCAGAGCTGGGGTCAGGGAAAGGTCAGCAGTCCCAGAATGCAGAGCAGCACAGTCACTTCCTGTTTGCAGGCACTTCCTGTTTGCAGGCTGCCTGCAAAAATGGCAGCTTCCATAAGCCGCCATCTTGGATGTTTAAAGGCTTATAAAATGCAGTAGATGCAGGTAGGATGATTTTTAATGTGAGCAATCTGTATGTACAGGGTGTGGGAAACATATAAGATAGACTCTTATTTAGAGTGAAGGTCCGCTTTAAGGGTTTTTGCCCCCTAAAGAGGAATAACACCCAAGATTTTCTTTTTCCTTGGTATTACTCCTCTCCAGCAGGCCATTCCGATTTACAGTAATGCAGTGTGAAAGCCCTGGGACCGCCAGTAAAAATGTACCCTCGTGCGATGGTGCATGCTCAGGTCACCGGCCAATCATTGTCAGTAAAGTAAAAAAAACAAAACAAAAAGAGATATAAAGTAAATAATAAGCACCGAAGACCATGTTTTGATGTCAGCCGAGGGCCCAGCAATTCTGCCCCATCCCCTCTGTCTTGGAAAGCCCCCAAGCCCACAGTCGCAATGGATTGGTGGATCCCTAGGAGCAATGATGGTAAGGTACCAGGAAGTCTGGTCAAATGACCTCAAGTAAGTGATCCATTCTAAGGGGACTTGTCTTTACTTCCCGTGCTTTGCCAATACCCAAGCCATAAAAAAAGAAAATCCAGGGGACAGCCATGGATATCAATAAGGAAAAAGACTGCTAATGCTGGAGACATCAGTAAGCAGAACATTCTGTTCTTCAATGATGGTTCACAACTCCAATAGGAAAGGAGGGTTAATTTCCTCTACTGGGACACAACTAGTGAAAAAAAACATTTAACTGTAATTGTACTTTAAACAAATTAATGTGAGGATTTCCTCTTCAAAAAGCTGTAATGCTCTGGTAAGTTTCCACACCCTCAGTTTGCCTGATCCAGGCTCTTTGTTCCCATGGCCCCAGAACAACCTACCTTTCCTGTATGCACATACCCTGCAGTGGTGCAGCTGTGTCACTTTGGAGGCACAATACATCAAAGAAAAAAACATTGACAGGAAAGGGCACATCCAGCGTAGACCCAGCAGCAGGACCTTAATGCAGCTAGCGGCATTAGGGACAAAGATCAGGACAGCTATAAATCAAAAACTACAAAGGCGAAGGAAATGACTGGAAAAAGATGTACAGGGACATGTTAACAGTGTGATCCTGCTGATGGGACCAATCCTAGCAGCCACATGGACCTCTTCCTGTGCCCTTATTAGCCGGTCATGGGAAACAAAACCATGTATTTGAACTGGTCTCCTGAGAACCCTAGGGAAGCTTCTACAGTGCGCATATAAACATACAATGCCCCCCCCCCCAATCCTCTATGTCTAGGAGCATCATAGATGCAATCTATGGTTTAAAATTGTTCTCGAACACTCAATTCACTCTTAGTTTGTAGCTTATACTCAACCTTTTACATACCACCCTTTATTTTCTAATGGTCTCAAATACCACCTAGGTGAAAGCCTGAGTTGTCAATTGCCTACATTTGTCTTGCATAACAAGCATTTAAAGTGCATTAAAGCAGATCAAAACCCATGCGGTCGGGCCCTGGAATCTAAAAGATTCAAGCACACGTGTGATTGAAACACTAATTAGGTGTGATAGTGATTGAAATACTAATTAGGTGTGACAGCGATTGAAACGTTTATTAGACACATCTATTCATATGCCAATCAGCCCCAACGCTGAGAGTGGAAGGCACAAGGCTGTGCTGGCTCAGACTAAAAAGTAATAGCATGCTTGTTCTTGAAGAGCTGACAAATGGCGGCGGAGCTATAGACCACCAAAGTGCTCCATGATTGGTGGTCTACGGTAAAGGAATTCAAGAGGTGTGCAACTACTCTTTGCCTTGTTTCTACACCCAGGACCAGCTGAGTTCTGACAGTAAGGGAGAGAGCGGCCATTACAAAGTGCCTTAGTGCTTCCAGTGTCAACAGACTCTAGAACGATCATTACCGGCAGATGAATAATCAAAAAGCAGACCAGTCTTACCATTTTCGGAGTTGGAACCAAGGACATTCCAAGTGGGTATTAAGTCCTCATGTATAAGACATAGCATCAGGTTTCTATCCAGCAACTGTAAATCCCTGAGTGTCACATCAAACTGATGGAGGATTGCCTCTGAACTGGAGGAAGTCAGGTTGTCACATTGGCTTTTGAGAAACTGAGCGATACTACAGGCTTTATCCATCACATAGTCTATGGTTGTGCAGGCCACAATGACGGGGGAGTAGCCCTCAGTGTGCATACAAACGGCCACAGTTACAGTCTCTGAGCAGTTATGTCCTAGAAGGAGAAAAAAAAGCAAATGAAACTTTCCTACACAGCAATCACTTGTTATTTATTAGAGGACTTTTCTAAAGCTCAGCTCATATTTACCTTTTATCGGGTTTCCCTGAAAATAAGCACTACGTTGAAAATTAGCCCTCGTGTGATTTTTCAACATTTTTACAAATGCTTTGAAATATAAGCCCTCCCCCCAAAAAAGCAATTCATTGAGTACTCACCTGTAGAATTGTTTTTGTTCTTGCATGGCAAGAAATTCATAACAATTGGGTTATTCCGGCGCAGTGTACTGCAGAAGAGCTGTGGCACCTCCCGGCTCCCTATAAAAACGGGATTAACCATAGAGTTCCCAGTATAGACAAGCAGTGAGACAAGAAGCAGGGAGAGAATAAAGGTAAAAAAGGTAAAAAACCCCAATTAACTTGGAACAATCACCATAACGAGGCAACCAAGAATAACGATAACAAGGGTGGGTCAAAGCAGGCCGTGCCATGCAAGAACAAAAACAATTCTACAGGGGAGTACTCACAGAATTGCTTTTTTCTTTATTGCATGGCACGGCCTGCTTCGGTATTCATAACAGTTGGGACATCCAAAAGCAGTGTCCAAATGTAGGGTGGGATCCCCAAAGAGTAACAGCCGGCAGTTCAAGTCACTACCGCCTGAAGCACCTTGCAGCCAAAAGCAGCATCCGCTGAGGCCTTCACATCAACCTTGTAAAACTTGGAAAAAGTATGAACAGAAGACCAAGTAGCGGCCTTGCAAACTTGTTCAACAGAAGCTTGGTGCTGAAAAGCCCAAGAGGCACCAATAGCACGAGTGGAATGAGCAGTCATTCTAAAGGGAGGTTCCTTCCCCTTAGCAGAATAGGCTTGTACCACCGCCTGACGGATTCACTTGTTGATAGTGGATTTAACCGGAGGCAAACCCTTCCTAGGTCCAGAAGTGAGAACAAAAAGAGCATCAAATTTCCTGAAAGGCTCAGTAGCGACCAAATAAAACTTCAGAGCCCCGACCACATCCAAAGAATGCAGCGTCCACTCCTTGGAATTAGCAGGATTAGGACACAATGAAGGCAAAACAATGTCCTGATTGAGATGAAAGGCAGACACAACCTTAGGCAAGAAATCCGGCTTAAGCCGAAACACCACCTTATCCTGATGCCGCTCAAAATAAGGAGGTTTGATGGAAAGCGCCGCCACGTCAGAAACTCGCCTGACAGAAGTGATAGCCACCAAAAAGGCTACTTTAAAAGTCAGAATGGGCAAGGCAGCCCCACGAATAGGCTCAAAGGGAGGACCCTGCAGAGCAGACAACACCAGATTCAAGTCCCAGACTGGTAGCATAGGCTTACAAGGTGGACGCACATGAGTAACACCCTGGAAAAAGGTTTTAACCAACCGGTGACTGGCAAAGGATGGAAAAAAATTGCCAGAGCTGAGACATGGCCCTTGAGGGTACTAAGTTGAAGGCCCGAATCCAAACCATAATGCAAAAATTCCAGAATCCTGGGGATGGAAAAAACCCCACAGGGAAGAGACTTGGACTCACACCAGGCAATGTAAGCATGCCAGACCTGTAATAGATAAAGGACGAGGACTTCTTCCTAGCCCGAATCATGGTATCCACAACAGAGGCAGGCAACCCCTTTTCCATCAAGATGGAAGTTTCAGCAGCCAAGCCGTTAAAGCCAGCGTTTGTAAATTGGGATGGCGTAGCTGCCCCTGAGTGAAAAGATCTGGATCCTTGGGCAAGACGTACTGATCTACTGCCAACTGCACGACGTCTGCGAACCACACCCTTCTTAGCCAACATGGGGCCACCAGGATGGCTGGCACCCCCTCCTGGGCTATCTTGCGCATGACCCTGCCCAGTAGAGGGAACGGAGGGAATACATGGAGAAGCCGAAACTCCGTCCAAGACATAGCTAGTGCATCTGTGGCGAAAGCCAGAGGATCCTGTGACAGGGAGACAAACTTGGGAAGTTTGTGATTGTGACGGGATGCAAACAGGTCCACATCCGGCTGACCCCAGCGGTGACACAGGGAGAGAAACACCTGGTTGTTGAGGGACCATTCTCCCAGACGAGACGTCTCCCTGCTCAGGGAGTCCGCCACCTGGTTCTCCACTCCTGGAATGTATACCGCTGAGATGCAGGTAACATTCTGTTCTGCCCAAGACAGTATCAGGGACACTTCCTCGAAGGCTCGCTTGCTCCGAGTCCCTCCCTGATGGTTGATGTAGGCAACCGCCATCTGGTTGTCTGAGCGAATCTGAACAGCCCGACCCCGAAGGTGTGTGATCAGCTGAGAAAGAACCAACCTGATCGCCCTCAGTTCCAGTACATTGATGGGAGCATGAGCCTCCTGGGGGCCCCACCGACCCTGGAACTTCAGAGACTTCCAAAAGCCCCCCAGCCTGTCAGACTGGCATCTGTGGTGATCGTCTCCCAGCACGGGGGCAGGAAAGTCCTGCCCACCAGAAGGTTCCTTGAGTCCAGCCACCACGAAAGGGACTGTCTGGCCAGAGGAGATAGAGCAAATTCCTGTTTCAGGGACACAGGGTCCCAATCCCCGACTGACAAGAGGTGCAACTGAAGAGGTCTCATGAAAAACTGAGCAAAGGGAACAGCCTCGAAGTAGGACACCATCAGGCCCACCAACTGCATCCCCAGACGGATGGAGGGATGAGGACACAAGAGCAGAGCCCGTGCCTGCTTCTGAAGGTCCTCCACCTTCTGCTGAGGAGGGAACACCTTGACATGAGAGGTATCTAGTGTCATGCCCAGAAAGGACCTCACCAAGGACGGGGACAGTGAAGACTTGGGAAAGTTGATCACCCAGCCGAAGGACTGCAGAGTGGAGGTCACCACCCGGGTGTCCTGCTCGGCCTGATGAAAGGACTGGGCCACAATAAGGATGTCATCCAGGTAAGGAAGGGCACGAATGCCCTGGTTCCGTAGCAGAGCCATCACTCCCGCCAGCACCTTGGTGAACACCCGAGGCACCAAGGTGATACCAAAGGGTAAAGCTACAAACTGGTAATGCTGATCCTCCAGCACGAACCTCAGAAATCTCTGATGACCTGGGAAGACAGGCACATGAAGATAAGCATCCTTGATGTCCACGGAGGTCATGAAGTCGCCCAGGCGAAGGGTACTGACAGCAGAGCGTAGCGTCTCCATGTGAAAATGCTTGAATCTGACAAACTTGTTGAGGCCCTTCAAGTCCAGGATGGGCCTCAGAGAGCCGTCCTTTTTGGGGACCGTGAAAAGATTGGAATAGTACCCCTGACCCTGTTCTTGAGGGGCACCGGACAGGCATTGAACCGCCGAAAGCAACCCTTGAGCTGACAGGGGGCTTAAAGACATCCGGGATCTGATGAATCTTGGGGGCGGCCAGGCTGCAAACTCTATCTTGTAACCGGAGGACACCACCTCTTGAATCCACCGGTCTGAGACGTGGAGCCTCCAGACGTGAGCAAAGAGCCAAAGCCGCCCCCCCACCCCCCCACCCGGATGGGTGAGGGAGCCCCCTCATGCCTGAGGGGCCTTGGGAGGGGGTTTGGGCTTGGAACCCCAGGAGAGACCGGGACGACCATGGGATCTGCCCTGGCCCCAATAATGTCTGCGGCTACCTGAGAAGAGGTAGCCACGACCTCCCCTGGTAGTACGAAGGGAGGGGAGGGAGACGGAGGTCCCCCGAAAGGGCCGGGACTGCCCCCTACGCTGAGGCAGTCTGCCATCCTTGGCTAAAACATCAAGACGCTCACCGAAGAGCCGCAGCCCCGCAAAAGGGAGCCCAGTGAGAGCCTTCTTAGCAGCAGTGTCCAAACAGCACAACCAAACAGAGCGGTGCATAGCCACCAAAAGTGCAAAGGCCCTACCGCCCAGCCTCACAGCATCATCCATGGCAGTAAGGATAAATGCAAATGCGTGTCGCTAGATGAAGCCAGAAAGGGAGAGATCCAGACGCGCAGCTAATCCAAAATGGTGGCGATAGAGGTACCTTGGCGCGATACACGACATCCCCTAGCCCCGCCTCCCCCCCGAAGAGCGCGAAAACGGCGCCCACGTGACCCCGCCGGCGCCATGACTAAGCAAAAATGCCACAGGTTATAGCGCCACACGCCGCGGAGCGCAGCACAAAGCGGCGTGGAGGATAAAAAACACAAAAAACACACTGTAAACAGTAAATACACCACAACTAACACCATTCGCCGCTACCACCCGCCCCCCCCTCCGAACAAAAGTCAGAGAGGGGGCGGGAAGAGAGACGAAAAGCAGCGGCGAGTATCCAGGCCGGTGGGGGTGGGACCCCTGAAGAAAAAGAAGGGGACAAAGTCCCCAAAACACTCGCCCCCTCAGAAGCCAGGACAGAAACTCTGCATCCCTAACAGGCTCACCATAAAGCCTATGGCCGGCTACCCTTTGGGGAACAGGGTCTGCGGCTTGGAGCAGCGCTCCTGGAACACTTGACCCTAGTGCTCTTCTACCTTCACCCGATCTGTCAGCCGGGGCTGGGAGGCACAGAGGGTCCAGAAATGGGTGGAAATAGACTTGCAGGGCCGCAGGCTTGGTTGCTCCGCTCACCTGCGCACAGAGAGAGAGCCATCTTCTATCTTCGCAGTTTCACTGCAGAGGAAACACTGGGAACTCTATGGTTAATCCTGTTTTTATAGGGGGCCGGGAGATGCCACAGCTCTTCTGCTCCACCTTGTGGCGGAATAACCCAACTGTTATGAATACCGAATCAGGCCGTGACATGCAATAAAGAAAATAAGCACTAGTCACAGAGGGGTGGGGGCGACTGTGTTGCCCCACCCCTACAAGCTCACTTCCCACTGATATATACCACCGCGTGGTATCAGTATTAGGTAGGATCTTTTCTCTTATTGAGGCACATAAATGGACCAAAACCCAGCTGGATCGGCCCGGGAATCTATAAAATTCCTGGGCCGATACATTTCACCCCCGGGCATCCAAAATCGGGATGCCCCGCTGTGTGAAACCCCCCAGGACGCCTGCTGCACTTACCTGAATCCTGGTCCAATGATGTATGCGCGGGCTGCGGCTGCATCTCGCGAGATGCAGTCGCCAGCGAGCTTTGAGCACCTGAGCTTAGAAGGTCGCTTAGACGCCCATAGCTCAGCGGCTCTGAGCGTTCTGATTGGAGGAGTGGCTGCGCATGCGCCGTAGGAGCGCGGTGAGGTGAGTTGGGTGCAGCGATCGGGGGGTTTCACACAGTGGGGCAGTCGGGGAGTGGACCAAAACCCAGGATAGTCAAAATCTTGGGTTTTGGTCCACTTTAAGTCATGGGGCAGTGACTGATTGTATTATAGCCTAGCTAAGCAATACAAAATTAAATTACTATTCGTGTTCAATTTAAGACATCCCCTGAAAATAAGTCCTAATCAGATATATGTCTTATTTTTGTGGAAACAGGGTAGATAGATGTTGGATGTCTGCAACGGGTAAATCGGTGGAGACCTCAGGTTGCATATGGAGTGAGAAAAGGTTTTAGTGTGGATTGTACAGGTTGGTTTCAGTCCCCTCTTACTGGGCATGTGCAATCAGCGCTGTCAGAGCCAGTGGGAGCGCACTATGCCGCTAGCTTGGGAGCTAATCTGAGCTGGCACAGGTGCACTTTCCAGATACAGAAATGTTATTATCAGGGCGGTGTTCTGGTTTAAATGGTTTAAATGGACTAAAACCCTATTAACCCAGCTGTAGAGTCTAACATACTCCAGGGCAGCATATGAAAGGTCAGCTCTACCTTAAATCCACAGTCATCCCAGATAAACTCACGAACCCTCAGCAACGGCTAAGAGA
Organism: Gastrophryne carolinensis; assembly: GCA_027917425.1. Lineage (NCBI taxonomy): Eukaryota > Metazoa > Chordata > Amphibia > Anura > Microhylidae > Gastrophryne > Gastrophryne carolinensis. The sequence continues at coordinate 568,763,053 of CM051234.1, read as the reverse complement.
GCGCTCCATTCCAATGATCCTCTCCGAAAAAAAGAAAAATTCTCTTTTTAACCGGGACACTACAGCCCAGCCAGCATATCTGAATTGCTGGAGGTGGGCGCACATGGAAGAGTGGAGGCGCCAAGTTGGAGGCGCCCGGCAAGCATCCCATTTAGAACCAACTGCCAGGCATAATTTTGCACAGCAGTAAGTTCTGATTGGACGAGAGCCCACGCATGCATCGTGGATGGAGGTAAGCTTACAAACGATTCAAATAGGGACTACCCCTGTAAAGCAGACCAAAACCCAGGGAACTGAAAATATTCGATTTTGGTCTGCTTTAAAGCAGACAAGTTCTGACTAGACACTGTGGGAGTGTGGACCAAATTGGGATGTCCCTGTAAAACAGACCAAAACTCTGGTGAGTGCAAAATCTTTGGTTTTGGTCCACAATAAAGCGAAACACCACCCATTGTTACCTAAATTGGTGTTGCCCGCTGCTGTAGTCACAACGGAGGGGCATGACCCCCCCCATGCATTTAGCATGTTAGTACACTTAAAGCGGGTCAAAACCCACTGAACTTTCGAAATACATTTGGCCAAAACCCCTTGCGATACTCCATTCTTAGGGTGTAGAATTAGAAATGGATATTCTTGCTTTTCGAATTGTCCTGGGACACTTTATGTTTTGCTGTCCATCTCTGTAAGATGACAGACGATCAGTCATTGCATAGTTGTGGCTATGACATCATCGCCACACACAACAGTGGCAATGGATGGAGGAGGAGGAGCTTTACAGCTAAAACAGGCGCCATTATCTGAGATTAGAATAAAGCCAGATCAGTGATAATTGTCAAAAGGTTTTCTTTATGGGGGAGCAGTTCAGGAGATGCTTAAAAATGTGGATTTTGGTCCACTTTAATTTTCAGCAGGGAACTATCCTGAATTCCCTGCTGCACACTGGTATTCAGTAAACTGGGGGAAGGGGCCACTAATGATAACGTTCATGCCCTCCAAGACCACAAACAGCCGGTCAGGCACAGACATGCACATTACAGTGCACCCGCAAGCCTGGCAAGCTTGATAGGCTGCCGCAGGTCATGTGTACCATTGCTGTGGAAGTATCCCAGAAGAAGTGAGTATTAGAAGTCCCATTCCCAGTGTTACTGAGCAGTGATACACAGTGGGGCATCCCGATTTCGGATACCTCCCGCCAAGCCCTTCCAAGCTGACCTGCGACCCAGAGAAGGGACCAATGATTTTTGACTCCCATTTGTCAAGTCATGTAAAACACAGTTGAAGTTCACCCTCTGGCAGCATTCAGACTTGAGGGTAGAGGGCAAGTCTGCCCAAAACACATCTAGATCTGACGTCTGCATCGGACTCATCCCACAAATTGAACGGGGGAAAACAGACTGACCTGGTAAAACGGAGTGTAGGGAGTTGGCACTGAGACGCTCGGCAAACATAACATGTCCATGACAAGATCCACTGTAAACAAAGTAAAATTCGGCATCTTCTGGGAGGTGGAGATCTTCTGCAAACTTCGCACACACAGTCATGTGACCCTACAAACACAGAAGAGGTGTTAAACAGAATAGGAAAGCTCATTGTTTAAAGTGGAGCAAAACCTACGTCGAGGCCCACGGGTCGATCGATTCCCTCCCCCCGGGGCATCCAAAATCAGGATGCCCCGCTGTGTGAAACCCCCCAGGTCACCCCATACTCTTACCTTCTTACCCGCTCCAACACCGCATGCGCGAGCTGCAGCCGCATCCTCGCTATCCCTCTAGCAGGGAGCTTGCCCATGCCAGGCATTTGCGGATGTGCCTGGCGCAGACACGCTCTCTGTTAGAGGGAAGCGGGGGGATGCGGCCGTCAGCACGCTCGGAGCCGCTGGCCTTAGACGAAGGCTTAGACGCCGTGAGGTCAGCGACTCCAAGCGCACTGATTGGATGAGTGGCTGCATATACACCATAGGACCAGAAAGAGGCGAGTTGGTTTTGGCGACCTGGGGGGTTTCACACAGCAGGCACCTCCGATCAGGGAGTCCCGGGGGCAAGGACCAAAACACAGGATCGACAAAATCCTGGGTTTTGGTCCACTTTAACAAAGCGGTAATTTCACTTTTTTGCTTGTGTAAATCATTTTACAAATCATCAATACATACAATATTTATTATTTTGTTAACAAACAGCTCAGCTATGTGAAGCATGACTGAGCGTCTGACAAGCATTGATCATCTGAAAATTACATTAATTCTATTGTATTAGACTGAAATAAATAATAAAGGAGGGGGGGGGGGGTTAAAGTGGACCAACAGTCAAAAATGACTAAAACCAGACCAACACAACAGACCGTGCTCATATGCATCTCTCACCAGGGCACTTTAGATTGCTGCATATAAACATTCATTTACCTCCTGCTGTAGCAAATTTTAAAAACAAAATGGCGGCTCATGCATTTGCAGGCCACCTGCAAACAGGAAGTGCTGCTGGGCTTCCTGTTGCTGTGCATTGTCAGTTATGTCAGTTGAATCTAGGCAGCAGCATGGCTGAGATGCTGGGAGAGGAAGCTCCAAAATGGCCACTACCTTTCTTTTCCAACTGTGCCAGGCTGTTGGACCAGTTTAAGTACTGTTAATTTAACTTCCTGAAATTATTTTTTCAAGCTGCATACCCTAAAGTGGACCAAAAGCCCTGGAGCCTTTTAGCCGCTTCCTTACTTCCCGGTGAAACCTTCAGGATCGCCTGCATCACTCACCCTCCCACAATCCCATGGCAGCCACATCCACTGCATCTCAGCACTGAGGCGCACTTCGATGTCCAGCCATTCAGATGGCTGGGGTGGGAGCATGCCGCAAACCATAGGGAGACCGGGGATGCAGTTACTCCCCTTTCGTTATGCCACAGCAGTGTTCTGAACAGAGCTGTATGCCATGGATTTCAGGGCATACAGCGCTACTTGGACAAGAGTCCACACTTGTCGTGGGTGTGCCAGACAAGTAACTTTTGCGGGCGATCCCTGGGGTTTTACATAGTAGGACATCCCAAATCATGTTGCACCAGCAAAGCGGACCAAAATAGACTTAAAGTGGACCAACAGTCAAAAATAAATTAAATCAATGCCTACTGATGACAGCTCATGGGCTTGCAGGCCACCTGCAAACAGAAAGTCACGCTGGGCTTCCTGTTACTGCGCATGTCAGTTATGTCAGATGGGAGAGGAAACTCCAAAATGGCCGCTACCTTTCTTTTCCAACTGTGCCAGGCTGTTGGTCCGGTTTAAGTGAAAGTCCAGTCATGCCCCAACAGCAAGGAGGCAGTATGCCTTATCTGGAGCCCACTGTCCATCGCGTCCACTTGTGATTCCAGTCCTGCACATATTGGACAGGCCACACAGATCCGAATCCCCCACTCTGTGAATCCTGGGCACCAATTCCCATCAGAAGAGGCCCGGTGTTCCTCCAGGGCTTGTGTCCCGAACCGGTGCTTGCATTGCCATAGACATCCATTGACACAATGCAGCCCATATATGAGAATTACAAGGGGTGTGAATTGACAAGAATCTGGCGATACAACACATACATACGTGAGGTCCCCCTTACCCAGCATAACCAGCCTGTACAAGCTATGGGGGGCTTGTAGAACAGGGCGCAGGGGCCAGCTATGGTAGCCCCTGGCCCTGCAGACGCATAGTTTAATGGTCACAGGCTCTTCTGCCCCCCCCCCCCCCACTACGGGCTTTCGGAAGGCAGGTAATGGGGGGCTTGGGGTTAATGGCAAGTCACCTTGCCAGACCCAGAGCCTTGTGAATTGGTATAGGGGTCTCATAGATCCCTTACCAGTTCACAAAGGGTTAACAGCAACAAAAAAAAAAAACACACAGAGAAAATGTCTTTATTAAAAAAATTTTTTTGCTCTTTACCTCCGATTGTCAGCTCCTGTGTCCCTCGCCAATCTAATGACAGATGCGGTAATCGCCGTCCAGAGGAGGGGCCTCTCCTGCCAAGCGATCACCAGCATCTAAGAGCTGAGCCGCCATGAGCTGGGATGACGTAATCCGCCCCAAAGGGGCAGGGCTGCTCCTGAAGATGGCGGCGCCCATCGGGGAGGCAGGGGGAGAGGGCCTGTCGGGCTCTCTCCTGAAGGCTGAAGAGCCCCAGGGGGGGGATAAGAGGCCCCCCCAGGTGAAGATGAGAGCTGGCCGGATCGAACGAGGGGTCAGGTGTTTTTTTTTTTTTACTTTTCTCTTACTGTGGGGGAGGGGGGGGGGGGGGTAGTCAGAATCTATACTAACAAGAAAAAAAAATATTCTAGTATTATCGAATGAAATATCGCGATACTTGACAGAATCGATTTTTGCTGACACCACTAAGAATTACCCCAATAAAAATAACGAACAGCATCATCCCTGCGTTGCAATGCAGAGAAGGTGTGTACAGATCCTAACCCCGAGGTGGCCAGGTTGAGCGTCAGATGTCTGCTCATAGAGTAGTAAACACACTTTTCTCTGTCAGCCTTTACATCAGACAGTATTGCGCAGATACAACAACGGGGCTCTGTCTGTAGCAAACAGTGCCGGTCACTGAAGCACCACAACAAGCAGCGCCATTCACCGGACTGTACACAACTTAGCATCCCAAGAATTCAGGTACGAAATACCTCCAAGACTCTGGCATGTCTCATAAAGCCTAAGTACGTCACTGCATGTACAAATCAAGGATCGGGATACAAAAGTAGACCAAAATGAGTTTTTCACTATTTCACATAGTTGCTAACCTGCTGTAAGACTTTCTTGGACATGAGAAAAGGGGGCGCTAATCACAATAGACTATGGTCAGCTGGGAGCGAAGATAAAAGGAAGCGGGAACCTTTACCACTGCCCAAAAGAGACTGAGAAGGGTGCACAGAGGAGCCGCAAAGATTAGCGGTGGAGAAGAGAAGGGAGAGCAAAGCAAGATCAAAGCAAAGACAGGATTCGTTAGTAGGGGTGTGAATTCCCAAGAATCTGGCGATACGATATGTATCACGATACACATGACGATACAATATATCCTGATATATATCCCGAATCTGTCTCAAAGACGATATATTGCGATTTTTAAATGAATTTAGCTTTGGAAAACCTAATCTATACATCGATACAAAATTCACACATACATAACAACAACGCAGGATTCCGATGTTTCTCTGCTGCGGGTGGGACTGAGCCCCTGAATAATAGGCTCGTGTGCGGTGCACTGAGTCAAAGTAAATGTTACTTATAAATAGTTTATAAAAAATCGATTCGAACATATTTTGAATCGATACTAGTATTGTCTAATGAAATATCGCGATATTTGGCAGAATCAAATTTTTCTCACACCGCTATTGGTTAGTAGTGAAATTTAGACTAATAAAATGTATTTCTAGTTTTTTTTTTTTAATTTACTTGGGCTGAACTGGTAGGAGATCCATGGAAGCCCTAGACCAGTTCACAGGGTAGGGGGCCGGCATAGGTGAATGACATGCCGGTAATCCACCCAATTATCCACACCCCCATATGAGACGCCAGGGGTGCGGAAGAGCCCCATATCCATTGGCACACGGCACCCCTGCAAAACCATACCGAAGGGCATAAGGGTTGGCGTGGCCCTGGGTTACTAATTGGCTTTTTTTTTTGGGGGGGGGGGGGGGAGAGACTAATTTAAAGAAAAAAAAATACACACATTTGCCGGCTGTCATTGATAAAAGTGCCATAGCTTGAAAATAAGCATGTCAGCTAGTGAAACTGGCATCCGAGGCGAGGAGAGGAGGTTCTGCACCAGCATTGTTCACACAGGTCTCTGATGCTGCCGAGCCCCTTTTAAACACTTCAAACGTCCTTCTGTGTAATTTGTATTCACTGAAAAGCCCTTGATGAGGCTGTGACAGCAATCATTTCTCCCACCAATTACATGAAACTTTAGAAAGCAGAAACCTGAATGACATCTCTAGTGGGAAAGAAATTGTATGACAGCAATCTTTCCATTCATGACCTGTAGTTGTGCCTGACCTCTGTGGCTCCTGAATATCCCGCATGCATTGCTTCTACAGTCAGAACCCCCTTCTCTAAATCCAAAAGTCCCCAAAATGACCAGATTTCCATGCCACAGCCCACACAGGGGTAATAAATTCTACTCTTGGCTTCCCTGACTTTTGTTGTGGGCTTCTTTTAGTTTAAAGAGGAACAAAACCGGTGCTTTTCACTTTTCAGGTGAAACAACAGGTTTTGTTCCTCAAAATCCGGAAGCCTCACAAAGAGGTCACTAACCCTAGAGGCACACTCTAGGTCAATGGAACAAAACCCATATAAATGTGTTGACCCTTTTTAAGAGATTTCACTAGGGACATTCCAATTTAGGATGACCTGCAGTGTGAAACTCCTTGATTTTCCCTAAAACTCCCCACGGACCATGACTGACAGCTGCGCAAACTTTGCACGCTCCAGCCAAAAGACATTAAAGTCTGCCTAGTATGGCAAGTAAGCAAAGTGTGGATGCTGCAAGAGGCCTGCACATCAAGGATCATTAGGTTTATATAGGGCAAATCAGGCGCTTTCATACTGCAAATCATCCCAAATCGGGATGCCCCTTGGACAGGAAATTACTCGGCCCTGGAACCGGCAGAAACAGGTTTCAGATCCTTTTAAAAGCAGACTAACAACCATTTTTAGTTCTATGGACGTGGATGCTGCTGTAGCCAATGCAGCGCCACTCCCCCTCCAAAAAAGTTGCTTAAACCGGACCTTCAGCGTGATTTAATGAAAAGCCCAAACTCTTAAACGGTTCCCCAGCATCTAAAATTAATATATTTTAAGTTTTTAGTCACTAACTGATTATTCTTTCCCCCACTGGGCTGCAACTCTGTTCAGGAATTTAGGATACGGGCGCCGCCATCTTGACTCAGAAGCATCACACTAACTGAGGAGAGGAAAGTGGGATAAAGTACAGGGGGGCGGGTTATAGCTGTGCTTTGCTCAGACAGAGCAGAGCTGGGGTCAGGTAAAGGTCAGCAATCCCAGAATGCAGAGCAGCACAGTCAGGAGGCACTTCCTGTTAGCAGGCTGCCTGATAAGATGGCGGCTTCCATAAGCCGCCATCTTGGATGTTTAATGGTTCATAACATGCAGTAGATGCAGGTAGGATGATTTTTAATGTGAGAAATCTGTATGTACAGGATGTGGGAAACATATAAGATAGACTCTTATTCAGAGTGAAGGTCTGCTTTAACTGCACCTCACTCACACAGCAAAATCCAGCTCGGTTATTGGCCGCATGTGTTCACATGATCCAGTTACCTTTTTCATGATTCTGGCAGCTGAAGAAAATCGTAACCGGTGACCAACAGTGGCCAATCAAAGGCAGAATTTGCCAAAGGAGTGCCATACAGGTAAGCCATACAGGGCTTGTGTGTGGGGCGAGGGGGGAAATGAGCAGAAGCCTCCCCCCAAATTGGGATGCCCCTTGCACTTGCCATTTGTCAAAGTTGCTTTTTAGGTTTAAAAGGAGTGGGTCCGGATCCTGACTTGGAAGGGGTTAAACAGAGCTACTGTTACCATAATGAGCAGGCCTGGTCTTCCTGAAAGCTGTCATCAAGCTCCAGGATCTCTTGTATAAGCACACGATCAGAATATGCTGACATCCTACATGTGGCCATACATCACCATAATGATAGTGTGTACTCACATAAAGGGGCACCTCTGTGACGCTGAGCTCCATCATCTTTGCACCTGTGATTGCAAACAGGAAAAAAGGATCAGTGCACTGTAGCCAAAAAATAGTACAAACCATCAACCAGAACTATATACATATAAACAAACCAATAAATTGGATTTGTTTTTGTTTATTTCTTTCACATACAACATGAGGTGTAAGAGCCGCATTCCTTTATGTATACTTCAATACATTTTTGTAACATTGTGTCCATGTAGCATCTGCTGCGGCTTCTGGTTCCCTTGCTGCTAGTGGGGAGCACAGCTAACTGGGGAGGAGATAGGAGTGACAAAAATGATACCAAATAAATGTATACCTTCTAACTTTTCTAGGTGGAAAAGGGACAATTGTTAAATTAAACCGGACCTTCAGCGTGATTTAATGAAAAGCCCAAACTCTTAAAAAACGGTTCCCCAGCATATAAAATTAATATATTTTAAGTTTTTAGTCACTAACTTATTATTCTTTCCCCCACTGGGCTGCAACTCTGTTCAGGAATTTAGGATACGGGCGCCGCCATCTTGACTCAGAAGCATCACACTTACTGAGGAGAGGAGAGTGGGATACGGTACAGGGGGTGGGGTTATAGCTGTGCTTTGCTCAGACATAGCAGAGCTGGGGTCAGGTAAAGGTCAGCAGTCCCAGAATGCAGAGCAGCACAGTCAGGAGGCACTTCCTGTTTGCAGGCTGCCTGATAAGATGGCGGCTTCCATAAGCTGCCATTTTGGATGTTTAAAGGCTCATAACATGCAGTAGATGCAGATAGGATGATTTTGAATGTGGACAATTTGTATGTACAGGGTGTGGGAAACATATAAGATAGACTCTTATTCAGGGTGAAGGACTGCTTTAAGCCACGCCCCCTCAACCATTACAAAAATATAAACACTTTGAATAGCCAAATAAATCAAATCAGTTATTTATGCAGATCTACATGTTACACATCAAAGATAAACAGTTGAGAAAAATAGACAGGGGGACATTGACTTAAAAGAGGGACAGTGCCTCCAAATGAGGGACACTTAGGAGGTATGTAAATGCTGACTATGAGATAATAGCCCAGCGCCCCCTCTGTATATACTGTATGCCGCCACATTCCAGGCAGCAGACATAATAGAGCGGCTCCAGCGTGTAGTGCGACCTTGTGAGCCGGCCAGGCTGGTGGAAGTGGCAGAGCACTTGTTTTTAGAAGTAATCCTATTTTCCTACAAACACCACATTCTGCTCAGCGCCCACTCACAAAAAGACCCAAGAACAGGTCACTTTTACCTAATAAGCTCGCCTGTTGTAAATTCTGCCCCTTGGTTTTCTTACCCCAATTTGGGATGCCCTCCAGGATCGGCAGATCTCTTGTCTTGCTCCATGCTCCCACATTCAGATATGCTGGTGGGAGTGCGTTCATCAGATGGAGGGGATGCCAGGGATGATGCAGGATGCCCCTCTATGCAATAAAGGAGCAATGATATATATATTCCAGCGAGTGTCATACAGTGGGATATCACAAATCTGGATGGCACTAGAAAAGTCTTTCTTTTAAACTCTAGGGCCAGGTGTTTAGGGGGTAGGTTCGCATTATAGCAGACCTAATGACTTTAGGTCTCATTTAACAGTCTCCCCTGGAGGAATTGGGATTAGGAACCACAATGCACGGAGAGCTCTGCTGAGTGTTGCATTGGAATCAGCAAAGAGCTGCACAGGACGAGGGGGCAGAAGCCCCTGAGGCATTTATAAAAAGGGCCTAAAGTCTTATTTTACTTCAGGCCTGCTTTAAATGGCAAGAGCACCCAGAAAGTTCTATTGGGTCACAGACAACAAAGGAAAACTGAACGGTTTGTTTGGTTGTGTTTGCACATTATCTCAATGTGTGTGTATATATATAATATATATATATATATATTATTCTTCCATGTTTAAATTACAAATATTTATAGGAAGGTGCCTTAGGAAGGCGCCGTGTTATAGTAGAGGCCTTACTTCCCGTCTATGGGGAGCCTCAGATTATATTGGGGGCAGGACCATAAAGCACAGGCATGGATTTCCTGTTCAATTAACTTTCCATCTCTGGGGATCAGATCGGAAGTGATGCTAATAATCGCTTCATTAGGAATTCTCAATTTTTTGTACATAAAACCAGAAAATATAAATACCTCATAAAAAACATCTTAATTTTCACCACATAAGTCGGAACCCCAATTCATTTAGAAGTGGGCAGGGTCTTGCTGTAAAACTTCCGTGTGGCGTAGGAAAGTCAGCAGAGAGCAGGAGCAGATGAGAGCACTCTGGAGGCATCACCACCATTCACAAGTAATAAAGTAAGACATTGGCCGCTTCCAATGCTCACTCTGCAGAGTCTGCAATCCTACAAACACCGACACCCCCCCCCCCCCCCAGCTGAATCTTTTAAACTCTTTTAAAATCTTTTAAACTGCCTCCCGGGACAACAGGACTTCTGGTGGGGACCATCACTATCACCAAGCCCACACTTGCCACTTGGGGGGCTCAGCATGAAGCAGGGCAGAGATGGGGAGCTCAGCATGGAGCAGGGCAGAGATGGGGGGGGGCTCTGCATGGAGCAGGGCAGAGATGGGGGGGGGGCTCTGCATGGAGCAGGGCAGAGATGGGGGGGGCTCTGCATGGAGCAGGGCAGAGATGGGGGGGCTCTGCATGGAGCAGGGCAGAGATGGGGGCTCAGCATGGAGCAGGGCAGAGATGGGGGGGCTCAGCATGAAGCAGGGCAGAGATGGGGGGGCTCAGCATGGAGAAGGGAAGAGATGGGGGGGGGGCTCTGCATGGAGCAGGGCAGAGATGGGGGGGGGGCTCTGCATGGAGCAGGGCAGAGATGGGGGGGGGGCTCTGCATGGAGCAGGGCAGAGATGGGGGGCTCTGCATGGAGCAGGGCAGAGATGGGGGTGCAGCATGGAGCAGGGCAGAGATGGGGGCTCAGCATGGAGCAGGGCAGAGATGGGGGGGCTCAGCATGGAGCAGGGCAGAGATGGGGGGGCTCAGCATGGAGAAGGGAAGAGATGGGGGGCTCAGCATGAAGCAGGGCAGAGATGGGGGGCTCAGCATGGAGCAGGGTAGAGATGGGGGGGCTCAGCATGGAGAAGGGAAGAGATGGGTGGCTCAGCATGGAGAAGGGAAGAGATGGGGGCTCAGCATGGAGCAGGGCAGAGATGGGGGGCTCAGCATGGAGAAGGGAAGAGATGGGGGCTCAGCATGGAGCAGGGCAGAGATGGGGGGCTCAGCATGGAGAAGGGAAGAGATGGGGGCTCAGCATGGAGAAGGGAAGAGATGGGTGGCTCAGCATGGAGAAGGGAAGAGGTGGGGGGGCTCAGCATGAAGCAGGGCAGAGATGGGGGGCACAGCATGGAGCAGGGTAGAGATGGGGGGGCTCAGCATGAAGCAGGGCAGAGATGGGGGGGCTCAGCATGAAGCAGGGCAGAGATGGGGGGGCTCAGCATGAAGCAAGGTTGATATGGGGGGGCTCTGCATGGAGCAGGGCAGAAATGGGTGGGCTCTGCATGGAGCAGGGCAGAGATAGTAATGCAGCAATGAGGGTGCAGAGATAGGGGTGCAGTATGGGAGTCTACAAACAGAGTGCCGGGAAAAAAATACGGTATCAGCGTCTAGGGCCCCTGTCAGGCAAATCAAAGATAGGTAATGTGTTGGTAGGGGGTGAGAGGAAACCATAATATAATGTCACAGGTCCATAAACACAGGTCTGACAGTGCCCCCAAGCCTCCAAGGACCTCGCTGGTAACTCGCTCCGACAGCCTGCACAGCAACAAGCTTGTCCAGCAGGAAACCCCCTGCCAGAAAGCTTTACTGACTTTCAGTTTCAAAGAAATCCCACAGACTTACTTGCTCCAGTACTGAACATGAAATTCATAAAATTTTTAGAACCTAGAAACCATAACGCACATGTACGTGGGACTCCTGTCATCCCCACATGGGACCAGAGGTGTTTGGTCTCGGAGAGTTCCAACACCCTGTTACATTCAGTGACACCAGTCCCTATGACTTTCTGACAGAAAGATGGCAGACATTTAAGATTAAGCTAACCACTGTTAAGAGGCGGGGTCGAGGCTCATCCCAGGGGCGGGGATAGCCCCCCACATATGTATAGATATCTGAAAATACTAGCTTTCTTTCTGAGGAAAACACATGTGATGTGTGGAGGGGAATCGGCATCCATCAGGCTATACACGCCCCCTGTGGTTGACTGCATCACTGAGTAACATCTGCCTGCAGTAAGGTAACTGACATACATTTTCTCTGCTAGCTCTGATTGTAACTTGCCACTTGTGTTTGCCCTTGACCTGTATAAATATCTATCATTTTATGTATCTAGTTTATCTAGTACACGCTTAAAGTGATTAAATATATAACTTAATCTTGGGCTGCTCTGTTATCTCGATTCCAAACACAAACATCCATGCTTCTCAGTTATATTATACACCAGGATGGCTTCTGGCCCCATATAATCCTGTTAAGAGGCCAGGCAATAGTAAACAGAGTTGGTGACATTCCTAGGGAGCTGGAAGGTCTCTGTTCACTAAAGGGACTATACCGTGTGATGCCGTGATCAGTCGAGGTATGATTCCTCGCAGGGGGTGTCATATTGATGTTGGGGGGAGCTGTCATATTCATGCTGGGGTGGGGCTTCATATTCATGCTGGGAGGAGGCTCTCAGTCACCCTGGTTGCGCCTTATAGTGCAAATTATACGGCAAGTTCCCTTGTAGGCTTCTTCCTCCACACATCTAACTTATATTTATAGGCACTATTTGATTTCAGCTTCTAATATTTAATTTCTTACATTCGTTGTGCCACCCTCTACCATTAGGGGGTGAGTCTAGGCCACACTATGAAAGAGAGCTCTAAAGCTGTGGCCTGATTTTGGCCTCTAGGCAGCGCCATCTGAAATTATTAGAAAAAAATAAAGCTAAGGAAAAACTACAATTTTCAAACTAGCGACAATGGAAAGCTTAAAGAGGCTTATTACAACTGATTGACAAAAAAATAAATAAATAGCCCGGCCTGTGTGTGCACTCTGCTGACCCCGGCCACATCACTCCCATGTGACAGAATAGAGGAGATATGCTGAAGCCAGAGGGGCAGAAAACACTGATGAAGACCAGATAATAACAGAAGAATGAGCCGCTTAGCGCTGGATCAGCACAGCCTCAGGGTAAGGACTCTGTCTATAGCCTGTTTGTTGCTTAGGCTACAAAAGCAGAACAAAGTTTTGGGATGCACCATTAAGCAAAATCCACCCATAGTGCCCATAAAATCTACCTTTCCCCGGTCCTATGGCGCATGCGCGGGCTCTCATCCAATCAGCGGCCACATCGCCAGTTTCCCTTCAGATGAAGGGAAAAATCTATCTAAATGGCTGGGTGCAGAAGCGTGCCTCAGTCCAGCAATGCGGCCACCAATGCTTACATCACCATGGGGGCCATAGCAATGATGAGTTTTGCAGCAACCCAGGGGGATCACACAGTGGCTCATGCCAATTTGAAATGCCCCAAAGAAAGGCTATTGGCCACCCCTGGATTCTCCTAGACTCCAAAGCTAGCCTGCCAGGATTTTTTTTTCCGCTTTAAATTGTACCAAAACCTAGGATTTTGACTATCCTGGTTTTTGGTCCCCCCCTTTCCTGCTTGTATGGGGCGACCTGGGGGGTCTCACACAGCGGGGTATCTCGATTTTGGATGTCCCGGGGGGAGGGAATCAATCGGTCTGGGAATGTTATAGATTCCCGGGCCGATCGCGCTGGGTTTTGGTCCTTCTTCAAGCGGACTGAAAACATTTTCAAGCTGGGTTTTGGTCCACTTTAAAGCTGATCTACAGTCTCTCTTGCAACTATGTGCCAAGGTAGGTCCTGATTCACAGGGACACTAAACTAACCACCATCAGTGAACTGCATTAGAGAGATACAGACTGTTACATAGCAGAGATGTGTCAGTTTGGGAACAGTTAATAGCTACACACATTTGCAGAATCTGCAGCTCATCCAATAGGAAACCAGTTTTACTAAAATGCACAGCTACCTCCTGGCTCCATCATAAAAGGCTTACAAAGGGCCAACCATACAATTCGCCGGCCATGGAGTCTAAAAGACTCCAAGACCAGCCGATCAAGTAACCCAATACAGGATGCTGCGCTAAGTGAGCCTTTCCGGGGGCTCCCATGTTCACGGGCTGCGGCCGCATCCCCGCTTCCCTACAGCTTAGGCACAGACCACAGGGAGGCTGGGCCTTGTGGACACTCCGGCTTTCTTCTAGCTCTGTTCCAAACAGGGCCATATCCTGTGCATTATAGCAGTACAAAAGTCACCAGCAGCCGACCTGGAATCTAAAATATTACAGTGCCAGCTGCTGGCACCTCCCCAGGGCATCCTGACTCGGGTTGCCCTGCTGTTTGAAACTCTCCAGGGCGCCTGTAAAGACTCACCTTTCCCTGCTCAAATGACGCATGTGCAGGCTCTCGTCCAATCAGAACCCTTTGCCTTGACTAAATAATTCAGCGCAGGGTTCCGGTTCCGACAGGGAAGTGTGCTCGCTGGGGACACGGGGAATGCAGCAGAGCTCCTCCTTTGCCGAAGGATGTAAACAAAGGACTCCGATTGGACAAGAGCTCATGCATGCACCGTTGAAGCAGGGAACAGTGAGTCTGAGTGGGCAAACTGGGGGTTTCACACAGCGAGGCATTCCAAATTGGTTTGGCCTATGGACAGGGAAAAAAAAAACAGGAAAAGTCAAATTCATGGGTTTTGTCCCACTTTAATTTGCAAAGCATATTGACCTGATTGGACAACAGCTCACATATGCATCGCAGAAGGTACATTTTAGGGTTTTTCTCATGATTAGGGGGTATGTAAGTTTTGGGTCAGCTTTAAAGATGAATCCAGTAGCATCATACTTGTACACAGCACACACTCCACACAAGCATCCGCCATAACCTGAAGTGACTTTGTCCACTCAGGCTGGCGAGAGGTTGGGGAGGAGGCGGCAGTCACAGATGGAAATCTGGCACGCGCTGCGGCTGAGGTCATTCTGGTTAAACACAGAGTCGTGGAGCCAATTTTTTATCTTATGTAAATGATGATAATTCCCAAATGGAAGCGGGACAGCTCTCATTTCCTGGAGCTCCGTCACAGCAAGGGGTCAAGGGCACATTTTCCAGAAGGCACAAAGCTAGTCTCACGCCTCGTCCTCTCTTTATAAATCACAGCTCTGCAGCATAATCTGCCATATGCAATGTATACAACGAGGCATGGCGTATGCTACACATCTTAGCATATTTCACATTCTTATTTTGTCTGGCTTTGGCAGTAGGGGCCAAGCTCAATTTCTGCAGAATATAGACTTTCAACCCCTTAAAGTGGACCAACACCCTGAGGTGATCGGCCCGGGAATCTATAAGATTCCCGGGCCGATCACCTCACACACCGCGGGACATCTGAGATCGGGATGTCCCGCGGGGTGTAAACCCCCCCAAAACCCTTACCTCTCCAGTTGCTGCTTCCGCCGCCGCCGCCTCACTCGCGCTCCTCTAGACGTGCGCGCGCCCGCGCCGGCCGTCTCTGAATGGCCGGCGCGGGCGCGCACACGTCAAGAGTGACGCGCGGGAGGCGCCGACGGGCAAGCTGCTTGTCCGTCGCTGTCAATCAGCTTGTCCGTGGCGGGGAGAGGTGAGTTTTGGGGGCTTTCTGGGGGGTTTCACACAGCGGGGCACCCCCGATCGGGGTGCCCCGGGGAAGTGGACCAATACCCAGGATAGTCAAAATCCTGGGTGTTGGTCCACTTTAAAGCGAGCCTAGATTGTGAAATAGAAAAGCTCCCTATTCACCTAAGCAATGCCCGCAGTGCTGCACTGCTAGAACCTTGAGTGAGGCTTTCATCTTCCAATCCCTGAGGTGGCTAGCTGCTGGTTCTAGCAGTGCAGCTTTGCAGCCTAGATTGTGAAATAGAAAAGCTCCCCCTTCACCTAATCAATGGCCGCAGTACTGCACTGCTAGAACCTTGAGTGACGCTTTCATCTTCCAATCCCTGAGGTGACTAGCTGCTGGTTCTAGCAGTGCAGCTTTGCGGCCTAGATTGTGAAATAGAAAAGCTCCCTATTCACCTAATCAATGGCCGCAGTGCTGCACTGCTAGAACCTTGAGTGACGCTTTTATCTTCCAATCCCTGAGGTGGCTAGCTGCTGGTTCTAGCAGTGCAGCTTTGCGGCCTAGATTGTGAAATAGAAAAGCTCCCCCTTCACCTAATCAATGGCCGCAGTGCTGCACTGCTAGAACCTTGAGTGACGCTTTCACCTCTCAATCCCTGAGGTGGCTAGCTGCTGGTTCTAGCAGTGCAGCTCTGTGGCCACCGATAAAGCAGCACAGGGCTTCCAATAGGTATTAGATCACATTCATTAGGATTAGAGTGTAACTTAATGCAAAGCAAGTGGACAACTTTGCTTATATAAGCTTTCATCACAAAACCTACCTCCCTTAAACCGGACCTTCAACATCATTTATTGAAAATCCCGAACCCTATCTATTCCGAACTATTCCCCAGCATCTAAAATGAACATATTTTACGTTTTTAGTTGCTTACTTTTTATTCTTTTCTCCACTGGGCTGCAACTCTAGGATATGGGTGCCACCATCTTGCCTCTGAAGCATCACATACTGAGCAAAGGAGAACAGGGTAAAGTACAGAGGGTGGGGTTATAGCTGTGCTTTGCACAGACAGAACAGGGCTGGGGTCAGGGAAAGGACAGCATTCCCAGAATGCAGAGCAACACAGTCAGAAGACACTTCCTGTTTGCAGGCTGCCAGATGCTCCATGATCCGCCATCTTGGATGTTTAAAGGCTCATAATCTGCAGTAGATGCAGGTAGGATGATTTTTAATGTGAGCAATCTGTATGTACAGGGTGTGGGAAGCATATAAGATATACAGGGTGAAAGTCCACTTGAAGTGGCTGGCTGTTGGTTCTAGCAGTGCAGCTCTGCGGCCACCAATAAAGCAGCACAGGGCTCCCAATGGATAGTACATCACATTCAATAGCATTAGAGTGCAACATAATGCTAAGAAAGTGGAAAACTTTGCCTATATATATATTGCATCACAAAACCTACCTCCCTTAACTACACCGATATCTGTCCTGTAAACAGCACTAGTCCAGCACTGAGCTGAGAGTGAAAAAGGTCTCTTGTGAGATCAGCCATCTTTAGGAGCATGAGCTCTCCCCACCAGCTACATCCTATACCAGCAATAGTAAGAGAAGTGTGCTCAGTGGGCCGTGTCTAGGCAAGCACCCCTGCCCCAAATTAGGGGCAGACTACTGTGATCACCTCCGCACTGACCGGCTGGCCTGGGGGTAAGGGCAGTATAGGCTGCTAGTTTTGCTTACAAATAGGCTTAAGCAGTGCAGAATTATGGTATACTTGCCTTACTCAAGCAAAAGATTGCCCCTTCTAGGTTTGGCTAAAGCCCTCCCTGGGGGCATCCCAGATCAAGATACCTTGAAATAACCTTACTCGTCTAGTCCAGGGATTCCACACTGCTTTCCATAATCAAAGAAGGAGCTGTATTGAACTTGGCAAAGTACGGAAAGACCAGCAAAACTCAAGGCTCCTAAAGAAGCAGAACCCATCCAAAACATGTGCCCCATCCTCCTCTGGAGCAAAGCCCATATAAAAAATATATATATATAAAAACACTAACCCTGCTCAGCACCAGACTTGTGATCCTGCATCGAGTGCAGTGCTCATAACTGCCACCTTAACGGACTACTTAGTCAACTAATCAGTGCAACAGGTGGTGCTGCTGAACAGTAATTAGCAGACTTAGCAGTCAATCGAGGTAGTGGAGGAAGCTGCACCAGTCATTTGTGAATGGCTGGCATGGGTACGCCCCTTAGATAAGGGTAAGCGTGGATGTGCCAGTGGCATAGGCCGAATAGCTGTCTGCCCGTACCTGTGCCATGGGATACACACAATGGGGCATCAGAAATTGAGATCGGCAGAGAGGAAGGACACCCGGGAAACTGAAAAACCCAGGTGTTGTTCCTCTTTAACCCATCCCCTCAAGCCATCAGTGAGAACCAGAGCTCAATCCAATGGGAGACAGGAAGTAGCAGTGAACACATGTGGCTGCCACACCTGCTCCAATAGGAGACATACTTCATTGCAGCGAGCAGTGTTCCTAAAGCAGACCAAAAACCTTGACACCCAGCCCTAGAGTCTAAAGGACTTTAGGGCTCGGTGTAAATATGCTCTCATGGCGCCTCCGACGACATCCCCAGCCACCCTCCACCCAATTTGTACAGGCATATCTCAATGGGAGGTGCGCACAGCTGGAGAGAGCCACCCGTGGTAGCCGTCCCAGCAATCCATTCATTCAGAGAAAAAAGCTATTCGGGCTGAGGCAGAGCCATGGGAGTATGGAAGGATGTAGACAATTCTGGGGGTTTCATATAAGGATGCCCCTATAAAGCTGACAAAAACCCAGGTGGGTGAAAATTAGAACTTGTAATCCACTAGGGTGGCACAATCGCTGGCACTAGAGTCTATAAGACAACAGCGCCTATGCTCTCCCTCTACACAAAGTGTGAAACCCATAGGTTTGCCTTGTTCACTTGATGGCCATCCCACAGTACATACGCTGTGGTGGTATCCCCTGCATCCCTCCGGCAGATACATACACCTGCATCAGGTCGGATACGGCAGCACACTGTTAGAGGGGAGCAACCACTCTCAGCCCTCTGTGTCGGGCTCTGATTAACCCTTAGTCATGCTGCTGATCGTTTATTTACATGGTATACATGGCATAGAACACTGATGAAGGAGCACACGCTATGGGATGGTCAGGGAGTAAAGTAAACAAGACCAACCAGGAGTCAGAGGCATCCCGAATCAAGATGCCTCGAGGGCATAGACCGAAACCCGGGATAGTTATAAAAACCCCAGGCTTTGGTCCACTTTAAAGATGCTGGGCCGTCCCAAAACATGATTCCCCCTAGTAGTGACCATCTGCCTGGGTCTGGTATGACTGTTTTAATGGCTGCTTATTCTTATTTGGAGATGCTTTTAACCATTACTGAATAAAGTGTTGAATTTTAGGGAGTGCGGACCCTTTGCCAAATTTTCTACTCTGCTTCGGGGTCAGGGGACTACCCCGGGTCGAGCACCCTGTGACCAGGTATTTTTCCAGTGTGCATTTAATCCCTTCTCCTCTTAAATGCATTTTTTTAAACCCAGTCACAGAGGAGGCCATTGTCAGGCTTAAAATCTGCTCCATAAAGTTCATCTGGGCGACCTGCAGCCCCGGCTCCTCATTCATGACCACACAAGACACCATACCATGCCAAGCCATTTGTCGCCCCCCTATCTCAGGTATTCTTACTCACAGTTGGCACTACTAATAAAAGCCATTATTTACACAGCGAGTCTGGGCACTACCAGCCCAGAGGGTTCCTGTGAAAAATCCTCTAGTCTCTGCATCGCACCTGCTTTTAGCAAAGATTGGAAATCTGTGGCAAAATAATCAACCTGCTAACTTTGCAAGCAAATTGACCTAACCTTATAATTGTTGATTCCTTTATTCAATATAAACCATTTTCTAGCAGTGCATCGTGTAATGGGAGACAGGAAACAGCTGCACATGCAGCAGCCACACCTCCTCCAAACAGTTGTGCAGTGATTTCCTGTTTTTTGGCCCTATAATGTATTTTCTGTTTCCTAGGGATCGTTAAAGCGGACCTTGAATAAGAGTATATCTTATACGTTTCCCCCACTCCATACATACAAATCACCAACATTAAAAATCAGCCTACCTGCATCTACTGCATTTTATGAACCTTTAAACATCCAAGATGGCAACTAAAACATTTTATATGCTGGGGGGATAGTTTTTTTTAAAAGTTTGGGCTTTTCATTAAATGATGTTGAAGGTTCGGTTTAACTGGAGGGGCATGCCAAATAAGAATGACCCACAAACCATTGTTAAAAGAAACTCAGGTCATTTTTTAACGTGTTAGGTCAGCTTTAAAGGCCAACTGTGGGATAATACAATAAAAAAGTTATATATAATTATATACCGGTATATGTGTGTGTACACAAACCAAAACCCAGGTGAGTGAGTTTTGGTTCGACTTCACAGCATTTGGATGTATGGGGGAACTCCTCTGATGCGTTCCTAGACTGCACTGAAAGTCCACTGACCAAGTCCAATTCTGAACCATATGTAGTAAGTGTTGTTCCTAACCCAAGATCCCGATTAATGTTGTTTTTGGCATCATGCCATGTAAATATCAAGCCCGTCACAGCATGAAGATAAGAGAATGATTTTGCTCTGCTTTGAAGTGGATATCCAATCAAAATGTAATCCTGGGCAAGGAAAGGCGTTTTATTTTTACAGGACTTGTGCTATAAGTGACAGACCAGTACAGTGCTGCATGGGATGGGGTGACTATGGTTGCCACCTTTTCCAACAAAAAATACCAACTTTCCACAAGTAGATGGGCCTGGCCTTGTAGGGGGTGTAGCCATGTGGGGGCATGGTCTTGTAAAATGTAAGTTAAACCAAACCTTTTCACTTAAAATACTTTATTTTCCACTTTTTTTGAATTACATTGTAGCCAAAAATGCCCCAAAAAGCCTATTGTGGTAATTTATAGGAGGATGAGGAGGAGGGAGGGAGGTCACGGACCATAGCTGACACAATGGCAGGCACAGCATAGAGGAGGGAGGGAGGTCACGGACCATAGCTGACACAATGGCAGGTACAGCATAGAGGAGGGAGGGAGGTCACGGGCATGGCTGACACAATGGCAGGTACAGCATAGAGGAGGGAGGGAGGTCACAAACATGGCCGACACAATGGCAGGTACAGCATAGAGGAGGGAGGGAGGTCACGGGCATGGCTGATACAATGGCAGGCACTGCATAGAGGAGGGAGGGAGGTCACGGGCATGGCTGACACAATGGCAGGCACAGCATAGAGGAGGGAGGGAGGTCACGGGCATGGCTGACACAATGGCAGGCACAGCATAGAGGAGGGAGGGAGGTCACGGGCATGGCTGACACAATGGCACGCACAGCATAGAGGAGGGAGGGAGGTCACGGGCATGGCTGACACAATGGCAGGCACAGCATAGAGGAGGGAGGTCACGGGCATGGCTGACACGATGGCAGGTACAGCATAGAGGAGGGAGGGAGGTCACGGACCATAGCTGACACAATGGCAGCTGCAGCATAGAGGAGGGAGGGAGGTCACGGGCATGGCTGACACAATGGCAGGTACAGCATAGAGGAGGGAGGGAGGTCACGGGCATGGCTGACACAATGGCACACACAACATAGAGGAGGGAGGTCACAGACATGGCTGACACGCATGGCATGCACAGCATAGAAGAGGGAGGGAGGTCATGAATAACGGCACACTGGAGCCCAGAACAGAGGAGGGGGGGATCAGGGCCATCAGCCGGGATGCGACCCCTGGCTCTGCTGCTTGACGGTAACAAAAATACTGGCAATTACCAAAAAGTTACCAATAGGGTACCAAAAATACCAACTGTGCCGGTGAAATACTAGTAAGGTGGCAACCTCATGGGTGACTGACCAGTCGAAAACTGTGGAAAAGAAAAAACTTTCAGTCCGTTTTAAACCCAAGTCCTGCTGGCTTCAGTGTTTGCATTTTAGTCCCAGGTCTTTCCTAGGAGGTGAGCCTTCTCCGTTGTCGCTCCATGGCTGCTATATGCTGATAACTCCACTCTGCCCTCTAGACTCAACAAGAATACACGCATTGTTTTCAAGTTCCGTTTGATGTTATCGGATAAAGTGCTCTACATTTAAAGAAAGGTCAGTGAGCATTGTAAAGCAAACAGAAAAAGCCTCTGTCATCTTGCCAAGCCCCGACCTATTGTCATCATCGCTACTAGCCAGACACACAGCACACTAGCCACAGCCTCACTGCTCACATAGGATTATGGGTGTGTGTCAGGAAACCAACCGGCAGTGGAGGACTGGTGCCTGGATTTTACCAGGCCATGACCACAAAATTCCCCCCCCCCAGTCCTCCCAATGTGCTTCCCGAAGCCATGGCATTGCAGGGACAGATCATGACCAGGGGTGGATATGACCATATTGATAGTTTTAAAGCTTACCCTATGGGTAAATAATGTGCAAGCGGATATGCCCCCCCACCACCTCGTGCTGAGGCTATAGCTTTGCACGGGTAACATGGGCTAGGGTTTATTGGCTGGGGTAGGGACAGCAAAACTGTGGAAAAACACAGGCTTGGACTGGGGGAAAATGTGTGCAGATGGGTGAGAAATTGGCTTAAATGATCGGAAGCAGAGGGTGGTTATCAATGGTACACACTCTGATTGGGTCACCGTTACTAGTGGAGTACCACAAGGGTCAGTTCTGGGACCAATTCTCTTTAATATATATATATATATATATATATATATATATATATATATATATATATATATGACATTCGGTACAGATTAAACAGTAAAGGCTCAATCTTTGCAGATGATACTAAGCGGTGTAAAGTAATTAAAACAAAAGAGGACAGCAGGCAACTACAAACAGATTTAGATAAATTGGAAGCATGGGCAGTTAAATGGCAAATGAAGTTTAACACAGATAAATGTAAGGTTATGCACATGGAAAGGAGAAATCTGTGTCATGATTACACACTAAGTATTTATTCAGCCTTACAGACTATGTTACTATGTTAGGAAGCAGAGGTTAAATGAGGGTCTATTTGAGATTTTGTCATTTTTCACCATTTTTTTTTTTTTAATTTTCAAGGATTGAAACCCTTAAAGAGGACCAAAACCCACCCCCATCTGCACCGCTATCTATATGATTCCAGGGCCGCTGGATTCCCTCTAGAATCCAGAATCGGTCACCAGGAACTCACCTTCATTCCCGGTCCAACAGCTCAAGCGCAAGCTGCGGCAGCATCCCCTATATCCTTTTAGCAGGGCGCGTGCCCGAGACAGGCATTTGTGAATGGCTGGCACAGGCACACTCCCTTTTAGAGGGTAGCGAGGATGTGGTCACCAGCATGCTCGGATCGCCTTAGACAAGGGGCAGGAATGGATCCAAACACGTTGACGTTGAGGGCTGCACATGTGTCGTAGGACCGGGAAGGGCAAGTAAGATCGGGCGACCTGGGGGGTTTCACATAGTGGGGCATCCCCAATCAGAGTGTACCCAGGGCAAGGACCAAAACCCAAGATAGTCAAGGTGACTTGCCAGCCCCAGAAGCCTAGTGAACTGGTATAGAGGTCTCATGGGTTCAATCTAAAAAAAAAAAAAACACAAGAGAAAAGTATTTTATTTTTTAATACTTGCCTCCCATACATCCCCGAACACTGTGACCCACCCCGAGCACTCTGGTTTCTGCTCTCCTGCTGGAAGCCATTTATACCTGCTGGGTGACAGGACATAAAGGGTTAATTAAAAAAAATACATAGGGGGTGGGGGCCCTAGCTTTTTTTTTTGTTTGTTTTGTTTGCATTTTAAGGGTTGAAGCCTGCACAGTCTTTGCGGGCCGCGGACTCTTCTGTCCCCCCACTGGGCTTTGGGGAGACAGGTATTGGGGGGGGCAATCGGAGGCCACCTGGGTAAAGAGGAGACCCGCACCACTGCGGATGCCCCTCTGTGTGGGAACGCCTGTATTCTCACTTTGATCCATGCTCCCACGGTGTATCCGCAAGCCCTCATCTAATACTCATACCTGGCAACCTGCTGGGGTGCATGCATCAGATAGAGAAGTGCTGGAGGCCTATGCATGCACCATGGGATTGATTTCTGAAGGGGAATAGATAACAAAACCAGGAATTTCACAGCAAGACACCCAAAACTCTGATTCATCAGGAGGGGTTGTCTCACCAGACCTAGCGTCTTAAAGAGGTCTGTTTTGGGTCCACTTTAAAAGGCAATCATATAGCTTACAGTGAGCAGAATATATTGCAGCAACCACACTGACAGCTTTCTCTAGGTGTTTAGCTCAGTGTTCCTCTAGTCTCACGATAATGATAAATACCTGGTAAAGGCAAATAGATTGCAGGTACAGGAGTGTGCACATATCACATGCACAGGCCAGGGTCAGACCTACATCCTGGCAACAGTACACAGCGGAGCTATATGTTCCCACATGACATCAATGTTATCACCTTGGCCCTGATATGTTATCAGTATCTCTCACCAGGCTGTGTGTAAGTCTAGAGCTTGGCTACATAGGTGTAGGTATATGTGTTACATTGACAACGCAGGCACTGAATGCAGGAAAATGGAACTTATAGGTGTCTGTACAGGTTTACATTTTAAAGCGGACCTTCAGCCTCAATAAGAGCCTACCTTTTATGTTTCCCACACCTTGTACATACAGATTGCTCACATTTAAAATCACCCTACCTGTACTGCATGTTATGTTATGAGCCTTTAAACATCCAAGATGGCGGTCATGGAGCATCAGGCAGCCTGAAAACAGGAAGTGCCTTCTGACTGTGCTACTTTGCATTCTGGGATTGCTGACCTTTTCCCAAACCCCACCTCTGCTCTGTCTGAGCAAAGCACAGCCATAACCCACCCCCCTGTACTTTATCCCGCTCTCCTCTCCTCAGTAAGTGTGAAGTCTATGAGACTCCAGGGCAGGCTGACTCCCTCCCCCGGGGGCATACCGAACTGGAATGTCCCGCTGTGTGAAAGCCCAAGGGAGCACAGTAAACTCAACTTTCCCCTGAGCCTACAGCACATGCGCGGCAACTGAATGGCTGTGCCGAAGGGAGACGATTTATGTGTTGTTGCTATGTCACTTATTACTTGGTTTGCAATTGATCCATCTGATTGTAAAGTGCTGTGGAAAATGTTGGCGCCAAATAAATAAAGATTGTGATTATCCTGAATATAGCAAGTTACATAACCTGAGCATTTACTGAGCGCAATAGCCTGTTGTGGAGCAGGACTTAGTATGTTGATATGTAATACTTATGGCTCACATACTAATTACTAGCAGGACTAATATAATAATGCTCAGCACGGCGGCAGGGGCAGGGCTCAGAGTCATGTGACTATTCTGCCCTTCAGCAGGTAACGGATATGTCAGCACAAGCACAGCTGACCCCCCCCCCCCCCCCCACTCTCCACTCTCCTCTACTAACATTTGCTTCCATCCTGGAGTTGGGCTTTAAAAGCAGCTATCTTTAAAGTGGTCCTTCACCCTGAATAAGAGCATATCTTATATGTTTCCCACACCCTGTACATACAGATTGTCCACATTAAAAATCATCCTACCTGCATCTACTGCATGTTATGAGCCTTTAAACATCCAAGATGGTGGCTTATGGAAGCCACCATCTTATCAGGCAGCCTGCAAACAGGAAGTGCCTCCTGACTGTGCTGCTCTGCATTCTGGGACTGCTGACCTTTACCTGACCCCAGCTCTTCTCTGTCTGAGCAAAGCACAGCTATAACCCGCCCCCCTGTACCTTATCCCACTCTCCTCTCCCTAAGTGTGATGCTTCTGAGTCAAGATGGCGGCGCCCGTATCCTAAATTGCTGAACAGAGTTGCAGCCCAGTGGGGGAAAGAATAATAAGTTAGTGACTAAAAACGTAAAATATTTTAATTTTAGATGCTGGGGAACCGTTTTTTAAGAGTTTGGGCTTTTCATTAAATCATGCTGAAGGTTTAATCAGCACACAAATATACAGTACAACTAAAAACAGTGTGCACCAGTGGGGTAACTAAATGACTAAATGTGACGGGACCCTTGTGTGAACATTAAATGGGGCCCTTTAATAGCTCATACAGTAACATTTTTTCTATTTTGTAACTCATTTGAATGCAACTAGACAACTAATGACTGAAACAGCAGATACATGGCGTTTCCTTTCTCTAAATGATGCCAAGTGAGCACAAATATGATAAAGTGGAGGAGCAATAATGATGAGGCCCCCCTGACCTCCTGGGCCCCGGTACAGCCACACCCCCGACACCCACTCAAGTTATGTCTCTGGTGTGCATACAATATCAGCAGATTTATATATTACTAAACAAAAAAGAGAAAAAAACATGCAAGCACAATGGTTTATATGTGTACATATATGTGTACACAGGTTACCTATATAGGCTTGCGTTGATTTTGGAAGGGCACCTTGGATGATCAGCGCAGACAGGTTATACGCTTTAAAAAAGAAAAAAAAAAAACACAGCAGGAAGAATTGTTTGAACCCAAACAATTAAAAAGGACCAAAACTCATGTAACCTGGCTCGAGTCCAAAAGGCTGCAGAGTTGCAGTTTTCCCCTGAGGCAGCGATGCCTCGCTGTGTGAAACCCTGCCGGCCATTACACAATGCATGCGCGGGCTGGCGGTATCCTTCTAGTAGCTGCGTGTACCCATGCCAGGCGTATCTGAAGGGCTGGTGTGGGTACGCACAGCCTGGGGCAGCAGTCAGTGGATAGCTTGCCATTCAGGTTTCATAGCCGCTCAATAACATGGATGGCTAGGACAGCTGTTTGGATGCACCATGAGATCAGGTCAGTGTAGCGGGCTAACTGCAGGGTTTCACACAGTGTGGTATCCCAAATCAGGAAAAAGGAACAAAACCCAAAATAGTGATCATCATGGACCAAAACCCAAGACTGACCAGGAAAACCCTTATTTCCCTATGCAACGCTCACCCAATAATCACTGTAAAACATAAGTGGGTGTGGGGCTGTACATGTATGTGTGTGTGAAAGTTTTAATAACTAGCAGTTCTGCATAATCAATGCATTATTAAATAAATGTGATTTTACATACAACTGTGTGTATATGAGGTATATCACAAGACAAAGTGTAGGCAGAAGACAAATACGAAGTGATACAACAGGAGATGGATAGCAACAACTTATAATCATGTTATTAATTATTATTATTATTACTTATATAGTGCCATCATCTTCCGTAGCACTTTGCAAAGTACGGAACTAGATGCCACGAGGTTCAAACCAGGTGTTTGAAGCACAGGAGACGATAGGAAATAGAGCCCTGCCAAGCTCACAGTTTATAGGATGGGGATGGAGACAAAAGGTAGGGATCACAAGTGGTAGAGCTTGAGTTGCTGCATGTGCCATTTGAAGTTTTTAGGAGTTGCTTAAAGCGGACCTTCACTCTAAATAAGAGTCTATCTTATATGTTTCCCACACCCTGTACATACAGATTGCTCACATTAAAAATCATCCTACCTGCATCTACTGCATGTTATGAGCCTTTAAACATCCAAGATGGCGGCTTATGGAAGCTGCCATTTTTGCAGGCAGCCTGCAAACAGGAAGTGCCTGCAAACAGGAAGTGACTGTGCTGCTCTGCATTCTGGGACTGCTGACCTTTCCCTGACCCCAGCTCTGCTCTGTCTGAGCAAAGCACAGCTATAACCCGCCCCCCTGTACCTTATCCCACTCTCCTCTCCTCAGTAAGTGTGATGCTTCTGAGTCAAGATGGCGGCGCCCGTATCCTAAATTCCCGAACAGAGTTGCAGCCCAGTGGGGGAAAGTATAATAAATTAGTGACTAAACATGTAAAATATATTAATTTTAGATGCTGAGGAATTGTTTTTTAAGAGTTTGGGCTTTTCATTAAATCATGGTGAAGGTCCGGTTTAAGCCAGGCTATATGCTTGTCTGAAGAAGTGAGTTTTGAGGGCACTTTTAAAGGCTTGGAGTGATGGAGAGTGACTGATTGAGCGAATGACGTAGCCAAACGGCTTTGATTGGACAAGAGCTTGTGCATGCGTCACTGGACCAGTGGCGTTATGGGCGATCTGAGGGGTTTCACATAGCGGGGTATACCAAAACAGGATGTCCCAGGGAAACGGCAGATACCACCTCTGGAATCTTTTAAGATATTTTTTTTCGATGTTTGAACAAAAACAGCATCCTATTCCACCCCATTCTACTAGTCTTTAAAGTTACAATGGAACAAAAACCTGTGCGGCCAGCCCGGGAATATTCCACAGCTGGCCGCACAGGGTTCTGTTCCACTTTAACTTTCAAGGTTAGTAGGATGGGCAATACCTGGGGGCAAACTACAGGTAGAATGGTGAGCTGCTTTTATTTCTTTCTAGATGAACACAATGCAAGCTAGCTGGGGAGAGCTTATTTTACCCAGGGGACCCTCCAGCCGCTCTGCTCTTTATAGATATGGGGACTGCAGACAGTGTGACACAGGCAGGATATGCTTACTTCCTGCCTGGGAAAAGGCTTAATATGGCCTCATTCCTGAATCAGGAAAAGCAGTCTAGTGAGGGACATTACTAACCATTTTGTACAGGCTTGGGTGAGCTTTCGGGTGTGAACTGAAGTTTACATCCCACTGAGCTTTCTTACTTGAACACACTAAAAAATCCTGTAAAATATATTGGTTCTAGTCCCCCCCCCCCCCCCCCCCAAAAAAAAAATCAACTACCCATGTGATGGGGCAATTTTAAAATTGAGGTGCATTATTTTATCAATGAGGCACAAAAACAGCACCCTATTGAGTATGGGGTTAATGAGTCGCGCTCCTGTGGAGATATGACGTCTTTCCAGTAGAAGGGTCAGAAAAAAAATAGATTTTGTCAAGTATCGCAATATTTCATTCGAATCGATTTTTTCTTTCTAGAATCGATTCTGACTAGAGTAAAAAAGAAACCTGACGCCTCATTCGATGTGGCCTGCTCTCCTCTTCACCTGGGGGGCTCCGATCCCACCACCCGGGGCTCTTCAGGAGAGCGCCCAACAGGCTCTCTCCCCCCCCCCTTCCCAACAGGTAGCGCCATCTTTACGAGTAGCCCAACCCCTTTGGGGGCTGAGGAGAGGAGGAGAGAGGCAGACGATCCTCTGATCTCCTGCCTCCCCCCTCCTGTGGCCGGTGATCACCGCATCTGTCATCGGATCGGCGAGGGACACAGGAGCTGACAATCCGAGGTAAATAAAGAATTTTTTTTTTTTTTAAATAAAGACATTTTCTCTATGTGTGGTGTTTTTTTTATACTGTTAATCCTTTGTGAACTGGTAAGGGATCTATGTGACCCCCTATACCAGTTCACAAGGCTCTGGGTCTGGCAGGTCACCAGAGAACGGAGGACCCCCAGGAGGGCCAGCCCTGGAATCTTTTAGACTCCCCAGCCAGCCAGAGGTTTGTTCCGCTTTAAACCAGACCTTCAGCATGATTTAATGAAAAGCCCAATCCTTAAAAAAAACTATTCCCCAGCATCTAAAATTAATATTTTACGTTTTTAGTCACTTATTATTCTTTCCCCCAACGGGCTGCAACTCTCTTCAGGACTCTAAGATACGGGCGCCGCCATCTTGCCTCAGAAGCATCACATAGTGAGGAGGGGGGGAGGGCAGGGGGTGGGGTTATAGCTGTGCTTTGCACAGACAGAGCAGAGCTGGGGTCAAAAAAAGGACAGCAATCCCACAATGCAGAGCGACAAAGTCAGAAGAACCCAGCTTGATGCTACATGAGCCGCCATCTTGGATGTTTAAAGGCTCATAACAAGCAGCAGATGCAGGTAGAATGATTTTTAAATGTGAGCAATCTGTTTGTACAGGGTGTGGTAAACATCTAAGATATGCTCTTATTCAGGGTGAAGATCCGCTTTAAGTATCTGTATGCGTTTACATTTATGCAGGCTAAGGTATAGCTGTAGGAATAAATCAAAGCAACTGGACTTGCTGTTTATTTTCATGAAGATGTTTCACTAATCATCTGACTTCTATTAAAAGTTTTACTTCAGTCAAACAAAAATTACAATCGCCTTTCAGTAAATGGAGAGGGTGTGCCATAGTTCCTGTGACAATGGCATAGAGCAGGCCATAGTCAGCAAGAGCACATCAATAACTATGTGTCAATGTGGCGGAGGAGGAGGGAGCGGTGTGGAATTGGGATCCAGTAAGTTTGTCAGCACCGGACTAGTAGCGATAGCCTGCGGGGGAAAGGCAAGTACAGGGTTTGATTTTGTTTGACTGATTCAGAGTGACTTGTAAATGAATCTAGATGCAATTAGAAATAGCTCCAATCCACACCCTCTGTCCACCACAAACAGTGTGTAAGTGAGGTATTAGGTGTTAATACGCTGCCTTGGATGGCGTGTTCATACAGCATAGCGAGTGCCAGACAATAGGTGTCGCAGCCACACATCCCCCCCCTTTCACTATACAAGCTTGGCTTTATGATTTTTACATAAATGGCTCCTTTCCCTTCTCTTTTTTTTTTACCACTCAGCTTCAGTATCCAAAATGCATGACTGTCCTTAAACCGGACGTTCAGCATCATTTAATGAAAAGCCCAAACCCTTAAAGTGGACCAAAACCCAGGATTTAGACTATCCTGGGTTTGACCCAGATCAACTAACCTCACTGCGGTCCTACGGCGCATGTGCAGCCGCTCGTCCAATCAGCGCGCTCGGAGCCACTGAGCTATGCACATCTTAGCGGCATCTTAGCTCAGCAGCTCCGAGCGCCCTGGCGGCCGCATCTCACACTTCACTCTAACAGGGAGCGTGCCCGCGCCGGCCATTCAGTAATGCGTAAAGCGCGAGATGCGGCCGTGCCCTGCTAGAGAGAAGCATGGCCGTGCCCCGCGCATGCACCGTTGGACCGGGATTAAGGTAAGTGTAGTGGGCGACCTGGGGGGTTTCAAACAGTGGGGCATCCCGATTTTGGATGCCCTGCGGGGAGGGAATGGATCGGCCCGGGAATCTTATAGATTTCTGGGCCGATCCAGCTGGGTTTTGGTCCACTTTAAAAAACTATTCCCCAGCATCTAAAATTAATATATTTGACGTTTTTAGTCACTTAATTCTTTCCCCCACTGGGCTGCAACTCTGTTCAGGACTCTGGGATACGGGCGCTGCCATCTTGCCTCAGAAGTGTCACATACTGAGGAGAGGAAGGGGGGGTGGGCAAGTGCAGGGGCGGGTTATAGCTGTGCTTCGCACAAACAGAGCAGAGCTGAGGTCAGAAAAAGGTCAGCAATCCCAGAAAGCAGGGCGGCGCTGTCAAAAGGCCCTTCCTGTCTGCAGGCAGCCTAAAAACTCCACGGGGCACCATCTTGGATGTTAAAAAAAAACGCAATAGGTGCAGGTAGGATGATTTTTAATGTGGGCAATCTGTATGCAGGGGGTGAGGGAAACAAACAAAACAGACTATTAATCAGGGTGAAGGGCCGCTTTAATTGAGTCTACACCTCACCTCCACACTGTTTATGGAAGACTGAGGGGGTGAATAGAAGCTACTTGCTATTGCTGTTAGAATTATGAACAATTCACTGAATTGAGAAAGGCAGTTAGATGACTAGTCAAATGTCTTTAAGAAAACGGCAAATCCAGCTGCCTTGATTTATTCCTACAGATAATAAAAAAGGTGACACCCTGGGCCATTAAAAATGCCAAATATAACACACATAAGTAAATGTCTCCTTTCAGGAAGAGAGCAGCTTTACTAAAAACGGAAAGTATTGCACAGTACCCTGTCCAAGGACAGATAGCATTACCCATCTATCCTTGCAGTAGGCGGAGCTATGCAAATAATCTCTTTATGTCTCTGTGCCATCCAAGGCCCTTAGAAATGCTAAGGGTGCAATGCCAAGGATTAGCTTTATATTGTACACAGCCAAACACATCCAACTAGTGGACACGTGCTTTTACCAGCAGATGTTTCTGGCTGTATGAGAGACACAACATCCTTTCCTTCATTAGGACACCATATAACTTTTCTGTCACTCTTATTACAACCCTTCATAGCTTGGATAAAAGCTCCCTCCTCCCCATATGGTTAAATTGCATCTAGACGCAGACAGTGAATGTAACTGCCAGGAACAGTGCCCCTCCCTTCCACACCCTGCCGTCAGATCCTCTGGCAATAGCAACAATCACGCAGGTTAGCAGTGGCGAGGCGGATTGTGTTCCCTGCATCACGCGGTGCCATGGAAACGCACTTTATGGCAGTGCACACACCTACATGCTATGGCTGCAATAGAGAGGCCCAGTTATGTGCTGGGACACCAGAGAACTGCAGAAAGATGGGAGCTATACCAATATTAGGCAACCGACCATATACATTCACTACAAGATACAGCGGTCACAAGCCCTTTTCCACATTTTTAAACAGCCACAAACTTAAAGCGGACCTTCACCCTGAATAAGCGCACATCTTATATGTTTCCCACACCCTGTACATACATATTGCTCACATTAAAAACCATCCTACCTGCATCTACTGCATGTTATGAGCCTTTAAACATCCAAGATGGCGGCTCATGGAGCATCAGGCAGCCTCCAAACAAGTGTCTTGTGACTATGGCACTCTGCATTCTGGGATTGCTGTCCTTTTCTTGACCCCAGCTTTGTTCTGTCTGTGCAAAGCACAGCTATAACCTGCCCCCTGTACTTTATCCTGCTCTCCTCTCCTCAGTATGTGATGTGCTGTGAGTCAAGATGGTGGCGCCCGTATCCTGAGTTGCAGCTCAGTGGGGGAAAGAATAATAAGTGAGCAGCTAAAACCGTAAAATATATTCATTTTAGATGCTGGGGTATAGTTTTTTAAGGGTTTGGGCTTTTTATTAAATTATGCTGAAGGTCCAGTTTAAATATGTTTTACTGGGTACAATGCAAATATTTGCAAAGTATAAAAAAAGAAACATGATATTCCAAATGAAAATAATAAAAACATGAAAAGTATAGTGTGCATATGCATTCAGCCCCCCTGTATTATAAACTCCAGTGTGGCCAACTGCCTTCAAACGTCCATTAAAGCGGACCTTCACTCTGGATAAGAGTCTATTTTGTATGTTTCCCTTACCCCCTACATACAGATTGCCCACATTAAAAAAAAAAACCTACTGCATCTACTGCATGTTATAAGTTTTGTTGTCATGTTTTAACCTTTTAAGATCCAAGATGGCGGCCCGTGGAGTTTCAGGCTGCTGACAGGAAGGGTCTTCTGACTATGCCGCTCTGCATTCTGGGATTGCTGTCCTTTTCCTGACCTCAGCTCTGCTCTGTCTGTGCAGGCACAGCTATACGCCGCCCCCTGTATCCCCCCATCTCCTCATTATGTGATGCTTCTGAGGCAAGATTGCAGCGCCCGTATCCTAGAGTCCTGAAAAGAGTTGCAGTCCAATGGGGGAAATAATAATAAGTAAGCGACTAAAAAAAAAAAAACTTAAAATATATTAATTTTAGATACTGGGGAATAGTTTAAGGGTTTGGGCTTTTCATTAAATGATGCTGAAGGTCCGGTTTAATTAGCAAATGGAGTCCTCCTGTATGAAATTTATTCTTAGCATAACTACAGTTGTTTTGTGAAGGCCTCAGAGGAATGTTATAGAACATTCATGAACAAGCAGCATCATGAAAACCAAGGAACGCATCAGACAACTCAGGGATAAAGTTGTGGTAAGTGTAATTATAGAAAAAAAAAATAGGCTAAGCTCTGACCATCTTACAGTGCACTGGTTCAAGCCATCATCCATAAATGGAAGGCATATGGCACAACTGCAGACCAAGACGGTCCACCTAAAGAAACAGCTCACTCCAGAAGACCAAGGGCACCCACTGCTCAGGTGGAAGAATCCGTCCACATGACAGCTATTAGCGGTGTACACCACAAAGGTGGCCTTTTTTTCAAGAGTGGCAAGGAGAAGTTTGCCTAAAGCAAAGTATGGTGAGATGAGAATGGTGAGAAGAGAATTCCAAATGCTATGTGTGGAGGAAAGCCGACACTGGACATCACCCTGAACACCTCATCCACACGCATTTGTCTTTTCTTCAGCAGGGACTGGGAAGCTGGTCAGAGTTGATGGGAAGATAGATAGACAAAATAGAGGACAATTTTGGAGGCAAATATGTTGGAGGTTGCAAAAGGACAAAACTTGGAACTGGAATGTAGGCTCTCAGAGCTGCCATTCAAGCTCTGAGAACCCCTCCCTCCCTTATTCCAACCTAGTAAGCACTCATGCTCCCAGCACAGCCCCGCCCCTTATGCTGATTATTATGCAGCCTCACAGCTCCAAGAGCCAAGCCCACATGCTTTAGAAGAGAAATCATGAGGTAAAACTGTAAACCGCGATATCTTTAATTTTAAAATGGTAAACAATTTAGGACAGTGCCAAATCAAGCCCGATACAATGGTATAACAAGTAACTATGCCTAAAATATCATTTTAAAGTGTTTGGCAAGCGAGAAGTTAAAAAATAAATATCAGTAGCTTACCTTTTATTGAGTGGCAGGAGTGCTGTGATTCCTCCTCTGTCTACTTAGTGAGGAAAATCACTTCCTCATTCAGCTTTCAGTCCCCACCCCGCTGACCTGGTTCAATCAACCTTGAGGGGACCAAGTACAGAAACACCCCCACTCCTTGCCTAGACATCCTGATTGGCTGCCTCTCTCTGCAGCCCAGAAACCCCGCCCCCTCTCTCATCTCACACTCATCACAGTGTGCTTACATGACATTGCTGTTGCCACACCCACCGTTTCTCTTCATTTTTTTCTATGGATCTCCAATTCTTTAATACTTTTAAAGATAACTACAGGGCCATTTTGAAAATGGATTGAAGTTTAGGACAGTTCAACATGTAGCCCAAGACACTGGAACAACAATGGGGCTTGCCTTTAGTAAACTTTAATATATATATATATATATATATATATATATATATATATATATATCTATCTATCTCATATTCAAAAGTTGGAATGGCCCCATCAATGTCCAGACCTAGATCCCAATGAGAATCTGCAGCATGACTAAATTGCCGCTCATAAATGAAATTAAAAAATGTCCAATTTGACAGAGCCAGGGCGGTTTTACAAAGAAGAACTGGCAACAACGTCAGCCTCTAGATGTGCAAAGCTTTAGAAATACAGTGACCAATCAAAGAACTGCAAAGTATTTTTTTTTTTACCAACAGGTAATCAATTAAATAACAAATCTTATTGAAAAGACAGATAACAATACAAATAAACACTAAAATACCTAGAAATGTAGTCTTCTACTGTGTACTTCCCCCGTATAAATGCAGCCACAGAATCATATTGCTTCTACCCCATAAAATTTTGCAAACAATATAGAAGTGCTAGTGCATCAGTAATTAGGTAATTATACCCCTCATGAGGTGTATCAACAATTTAATTATATCATAATAAGGTATCAAAAAAGTAGCTAAAGCTGCGTGAATGTTGCATAAATATAATAATTACTAAACAGAAAATAAAAGAATTGATATAAATCCATAATGTAATTGACCCGTATGTCGGGTGACTGGGAAGGATAGTGCCGCTCCCCCGCATGACACCTCCAGCTGCGAACAAGCCACTTCTTCAGGGGTAAGACTGAAAGGTGCAAAGGAGATTTCAAAACACATCAACAGGGAGTGGCACAAAGCGGGTAGAGACATACACCAACAGGCATCAGCTGTAATTGTAGCTAAAGGTGGTCCTACAAAGTATTGTCTCAGGGGGGCCAATAAATGGATGCCACATTTTTCAGTTTTTAAAATGTATCATTTATTTTAAACTTCACAAATACTTGAACCTTTGAACCTTTTCATAATACAGTAACACAATGTATCAAGACCCTGTAGCAGCAAAATGTGTTTAAAGAGGACCAAAACCCAGGATTTTGACGATGGGAGATTTAGGGGTGTGGCGTTATGAGTAATATTCACAGTTCGAACCCATTGCTTTGTGTCTAAGCAGGAGTTGCGCTGTCCAAAGCCATATGCACAAAGCATTTAGCCAATGCCATTACTGCCATTCAACCAATGAGCCGAAGCTTGACTGATGACATTTTCCAGGTTCGGTGGGACAGTCTTTGCCATAACATCAGAAAAGTTGGACTGTCTGACGGAAAGTAGGGCATCTGATCCATTTACCCGACATCTTGACTTTTTGTGTGAAACTGGTTTCCTAATATACTTGGGATCTGGTCCCACTATGGCATCCCCAGCACTCCTCCAACCAATGTGCACAGCCAGAGGGGAGCAACCAACAAGAGGCTAAACCAATGTGCCCAGCCAGAGGGGAGCAACCAACAAGAGGCTAAACCAATGTGCCCAGCCAGAGGGGAGCAACCAACAAGAGGCTAAACCAATGTGCCCAGCCAGAGGGGAGCAACCAACAAGAGGCTAAACCAATGTGCCCAGCCAGAGGGGAGCAACCAACAAGAGGCTAAACCAATGTGCCCAGCCAGAGGGGAGCAACCAACAAGAGGCTAAACCAATGTGCCCAGCCAGAGGGGAGCAACCAACAAGAGGCTAAACCAATGTGCCCAGCCAGAGGGGAGCAACCAACAAGAGGCTAAACCAATGTGCCCAGCCAGAGGGGAGCAACCAACAAGAGGCTAAACCAATGTGTGT
Source organism: Gastrophryne carolinensis (assembly GCA_027917425.1). Taxonomy (NCBI): domain Eukaryota; kingdom Metazoa; phylum Chordata; class Amphibia; order Anura; family Microhylidae; genus Gastrophryne; species Gastrophryne carolinensis. The sequence goes on along the minus strand of CM051234.1, from coordinate 568,726,938 downwards.
AACCAAAAAGAGGCTAAACCAATGTGCCCAGCCAGAGGGGAGCAACCAACAAGATGCTAAACCAATGTGCCCAGCCAAAGGGGAGCAACCAACAAGTGGCTAAACCAATGTGTGTAACCAAAAAGAGGCTAAATCAATGTGCCCAGCCAGAGGGGAGCAACCAACAAGAGGCTAAACCAATGTGTGTAACCAAAAAGAGGCTAAATCAATGTGCCCAGCCAGAGGGGAGCAACCAACAAGAGGCTAAACCAATGTGTGTAACCAAAAAGAGGCTAAACCAATGTGCCCAGCCAAAGGGGAGCAACCAACAAGTGGCTAAACCAATGTGCCCAGCCAGAGGGGAGCAACCAACAAGAGGCTAAACCAATGTGTGTAACCAAAAAGAGGCTAAACCAATGTGCCCAGCCAGAGGGGAGCAACCAATAAGAGGCTAAACCAATGTGCCCAGCCAGAGGGAAGCAACCAATAAGAGGCTAAACCAATGTGCCCAGCCAGAGGGAAGCAACCAACAAGAGGCTAAACCAATGTGCCCAGCCAGAGGGGAGCAACCAATAAGAGGCTAAACCAATGTGCCCAGCCAGAGGGAAGCAACCAACAAGAGGCTAAACCAATGTGCCCAGCCAGAGGGAAGCAACCAAAAAGAGGCTAAACCAATGTGCCCAGCCAGAGGGGAACAACCAACAAAAGGCTAAACCAATGTGCCCAGCCAGAGGGGCACAAACAACAAGAGGCTAAACCAATGTGCCCAGCCAGAGGGGCGCAACCAACAGGAGGCTAAACCAATGTGCACAGCCAGAGGGGAGCAACCAACAGGAGGCTAAACCAATGTGCACAGCCAGAGGGGAGCAACCAACAGGAGGCTAAACCAATGTGCACAGCCAGGGGGGCTTTGCATCCCTTTAAACTCCTTTTGCAAGCAGTAACAAAATCAGTTTGCTCTAATATACAGACTGAGGAGAGCAGATGGCCTTTTACAAACAGCCACATGAACGGAGCCATGTGCTAAAAGTCTGCCCCGCCCCTCCGCTTCCCTATCAGGGACTATAAAGATATAAATCACAATAAGCTGATGCGCCTCAGTGTATAATAAAAGGTTTATTGGTTTACTGCTGGTGAAGGTAATATTCAATATCGTTGAAGCGGCAGTGACATGTGTAGCGCTAGATTAAGTGCTAGAGGCTCCCCAGTGAAAGCTTGTTGTAATCTTACAACAGGTTTTCATTGCGTTAAAGTGAACCAAAACCCAGGATTTTGACTATCTTGCACCCAGGGCAGATTGGAGATGCCCCGCTGTGTGAAACCCCCCAGGTCACCTGATCTGACTCACCCTTCCTCAGCTTGTCTAAATCGAGCGGATCCAAGTGCGTTGGCGGCCGTATTCCCTGCTACCCTCAACAGGGAGCATGCCCGCACTGGCCATTCACAAATGCTGAGGGCAGATACTCCTGCTAAAGGCATAGCAGAGATGCACCCGCTGCTCGCGCATGTGCCGTTGGACTGGGAAAGAAGGTGAGTTTCCAGGCGACTGGGGTGGGAGGGTTCACAGAGCAGGACATCCCGATACTGGGTGCCCTGGGGGGGGATGAATCTAGTGGCCCTAGAATCTTATAGATTTCAGGGCCGTGTTACGTGGGTTTTGGTCCACTTTAAAGGAGGGCTAATGCAAAAAAGTGGCCCTCCTTTAAAAGTGGACCAAATAAAAGTCCATATAAATGTGTCAGGTTGGTTTTTCTTTTTTTTAATGGAAGGAAGAGAACATTGGGGGGGGGGGGGTTCTGTCCCCCCTTTGATACACTTAAAGGAGACCATAACCCACCCTGGAGTCTATACTCGCTCCCCCCAGTGCCCCGTTGTGTGAAACCACCAGGTCACCCGAAAACTCGCCTTCGTTCACAGTTTAATGGCACAACTGCAAGTAGCGGCCACATCTCCGCTATCCCTTTAGCAGGGGGCGTGCCCACGCCAGGTATTAGTGAATGGCCAACGCAGGCATGCTCACTACTACAGGGTAGCGGGGGATGCGGCCACCAGCCAGCGTGCTCTGATAAGCCTTGCATTGGACAAGATCCTGGGTGAAGGGGCTGGAGCCGATCTGAGTGCACCGATTGGACGAGTGGCCGCACATGCGCCATAGGACCAGGAAAAGGCGAGGCGAGTTTGTTCGGGCGACCTCTGGGGTTTCACACAGTGGGGCACACCCCCATCGTGGTGCCTCGGGGGCAAGGACCAAAAACCTGGATAGTCAAAATTCTGGGTTTTGGTCCACTTTAAACCTGGCACCCCTGGATTTTATTCCTACCAGGAGAAGAAAACCACAAGTTTGGCGGGAGTTTTATTCAGTTCGGGTGTATAAGTGACCCCTCCTCTCATTAGTCAATGTGTTTATATGGATTTTTAATATTACACAATTTTATTATACACTCTCATTAAAGTGGACCAACACCCTCCCATGATCGGCCCGGGAATCTATAAGATTCCCGTACCGATCAGACCCCTGACTGCGGGGCACCCCCGCTGTGTGAAACCCCCCAGAAACCCCTAAATCCCTACCTTATCCACGATCCAGCGGTGCCCGCCGCCGCCTCCCGCGCGTCCCTCTAGCAGGACGCGCACCCATGCCGGCCGCTTGTGAATGTCCGTTGCGAGCGAGCACCCTGTAAGAGTGACGTGCGGGAGGCGGCGGTGGGCGCGCTCTCTTGTCCGTCGCTGCCTCCCGCTTGTCCGTCGGCGGGGATTGGCAGCGGCGGTCACGTGGGAGCGAGGAGAGGTGAGTTTTTCGGGGTTTCTGGGGGGTTTCACACAGGGCACCGATCGGGGTGTCAAAATCCTGGGTGTTGGTCCACTTTAAGGTATCATTTATATAACCTTTCAAAAAAAAATGGTCACTATCACCCAAAGAGGAAAAGCGGCCAATGGAATGCCAGGTCCTCTACCACAACTCAATCCTGACCCACTCTGCTGAGCTGATTGGGGGACGGGATGAAAGAGAGAATGTCATTGGCTGAAACCCAACATCTCGCCCATGTCTGCGCCAATTTAAAAATGTAAAACAGTTTAGGAGAGTGCTAAATGTAGCCCGATGCAATGCTGTAATAATTACCTATGTCTGCTGTATCACTTTAATATTACATTTTAAAAGAGGAACAAAACCCAAGATTGTCACTATCTTGGGTTTTGTTGCTCCTGTCTGGAGGAACAAAATCAAGACTCCCTGCTATGTATATTCCCTGGGATCTCCTGTAAACTCACCTTTTTTTTGTTCCCATGGTGCATGGGCATCCCTGCTCACCTCTAGCTGTGGATGTGACCATGGCAGGCATTTCCGAGTGGATGTGGTGGGCACAAATCCCAGCTAAAGCTAGCAGTGATGCGGCACCGATATACTTCATGCTCTGGGAGAAAAGGAGAGAGTATCGGGCAACCTCCAGGGTTTCACACAGTGGGGTATGCCAATTCTGGATGCCCGATAAACAGGTTGTTCCACTTTATGAATGGGAACAAGATATACCAGAATATCCCTCTTCCATTCCAACTGGTTCATTCCTTCCCCAGAAAGCACAGTGTCAAAATAAAGGCAGAGCCGAGATAAAGTCTATTATGGTGTAACTCCAGGCAAAATGGAGTATGAGTGTGTGTCACTTTAATGTGCTTAAAGTGGACCGTCACCCATGGGTGATCGGCCCGGGAATCTATAAGATTCCCGGGCCGATCACCCCCCTCACCGCGGGACATCCGGGTGCCCCCCTGAAGTGGACCAAAACCCAGGATAGTCAAAATCCTGGGTGTTGGTCCACTTTAAAGTGGACCAACACTCAAATATGACTTACCAAAACCCGGCGTGATTGGCCCGGGAATCTATAAGAATCCCAGGATGATCGATTCCCTCCCCCCGGTCGCCCTGTACACTTACTATGCCTTTAGCAGGGCACATTCCCTTTTAGAGGGAAGTGAGGGATGCGGCCACCAGCGCACTCAGAGCCGCTGGCCTTAGACGAAGACTTAGATTGCGTGACGTCAGCGGCTCCGAGCGTGCCGATTGGATGAGCGGCTGGGGAAAGGGGGGAAAGGATAGTCAAAATCCTGGGTCTTGCTCCACTTTAAAGTGGACCAACAGTCAAAAATGACACCAGACTAACACAACAAACAGTTCTCATATGCATCCCTCCCCAGAGCAATTCAGATTGCTGCACATAAAAATTATTTTACCTTTTTTCAAATCCTGCTGTGGTAAATTTGAAAAACAAAATGGCGGCTCATGGATGTGCAGGCCACCTGCAAACAGGAAGTGCTGCTGGGCTTCCTGTTATTGTGAATTGTCCGCTACCTTTCTATTCAAATTGTGCCCGGCTGTTGGTCCGCTTTAATGCTTTCTGCAATTGGCAGCTGCTGTCACTTCTGATAGGACCTGCCTAGAAAGCTGCCTGTTTGCAAGCACAAAATATGAGCGACAACCAGAGAGGAGTGTAGCCGCCAATAGTAAACACAGGTTAACCAGTAATGGCATTGTTGTTCCTCTCCCAAGGCCTTCTGATTGGCTTATCACATAAATCATTGTTTAGTTAAAGCTGGCTACAGACAGACCACAAAGCTATCGGGGGAAGAATGCCTCTATGTCTGGTGTCCAAATAATCACATCATCGCCCTGGATGAGACAGACCAATGGGATCTTATGGTGCGAGTCCAAATCCGGGCAATTCCCTGTCTCCAAATGCCACATCAGGTGTGTGTGGCCACAAAAGGCACTTCGGAATATCCGGCGTCGGTGCGCGCATCAGCTGGAGGCAGCCACCCAGCACTCCATTTATTTAGAATAGATTGTCTGGTGAGGCAATCTATTCTGATTGGCAGGGGTTATATAAAAATCCCTAAAAATCAAGATGCCCCAGTAAAGCAGACCAAAACCCCTAGGCCAACTGATTTGCTTATCCTCGAGGCTCCTGCCCCCAGTCATTCAGAGGTCGTGTATGTGCAATAGGTTCGCTGGCAGGGGGGGTATACCAGTAATTCCAAGCGGTTCACACTTTAGGGCAGGGGCCACATCATTTCTTACCTTTGGAGCCACATTTATCACCATGAGGTGCTCTTGAGCCACAACCAGTGAGAAGATAATTCCCCTTACCCAAAATGATATTTGCCCTTTTAGATCTCCAAATGATTAAAGCGGACCTTCACTCTGAATAAGAGTCTATCTTATATGTTTCCCACACCCTGTACATACAGATTGTCCACATTAAAAATCATCCTTCCTGCATCTACTGCATGTTATGAGCTTTTAAACATCCAAGATGGCGGCTTATGGAAGCAGCCATCTTATCAGGCAGCCTGCAAACAGGAAGTGCCTCCTGACTGTGCTGCTCTGCATTCTGGGATTGCGGACCTTTACCTGACCCCAGCTCTGCTCTGTCTGAGCAAAGCACAGCTATAACCTGCCCCCTGTACCTTATCCCACTCTCCTCTCCTCAGTAAGTGTGATGCTTCTGAGTCAAGATGGCGGCGCCCGTATCCTAAATTCCTGAAGAGTTGCAGCCCAGTGGGGGAAAGAATAATAAGTTAGTGACTAAAAACGTAAAATATATTAATTTTAGATGCTGGGGAACCGTTTTTTTAAGAGTTTGGGCTTTTCATTAAATCACGCTGAAGGTCCGGTTTAAAGTGGACCAAAACCCAGCTGGATCGGCCCGGCAATATATAAGATTCCCGGTCCGATCCATTCTCTCCCCGTGGGGCATCAGGATGGCCCGCTGTGTGAAACCCCCCAGGCCGCCCGCTAAACTTACCTTAATCCCGGTCCAACGGCATATGCATGGGCCGCGGCTGCATCCCCGCTTTCCCTCTAGCAGGTCGTGTGCCCGTGCCGGGCATTTGTGAATGGCAGGCGCGGGCGCGCTCTCTGTTAGAGGGAAGCACAAGATGCGGCCGCCAGCACGCTCGGAGCCGCTGAGCTAAGACGTTGGGTTAGGCGTCCATAGCTCAGCAGCTCCGAGTGCGATGATTGGACGAGCGTCCACGCATGTGCGGTAGGACAGTGATGAGGTGAGTTAATGCGCAATCTCTGGGGGGTTTCACGTAGCCCCCCCCCCCCCAATCGGGGTGCCCCGGGAAAGTGGACCAGAAGCCAGGATAGTCAAAATCCTGGGTTTTGGTGCACTTTAAATGGCAGATGTCTTGACTTACTCATATGCAGCTACCACCATACCATGCAAAGGGAATCTGGGAATTGTGCCGGGGAAGCTGCAAATACAGGTAAGCTTGCATGCTTGTCCACCTGCCCAGCAAAATAATCTCCGGAATGGCTGTGAGCCACACAGCAAGAGTCTGTGAGCCACAGGTTGGGGACTAGTAATTTAACATTAATTAAAACCTAGGGTCAAAACCTCAGGTCGCAACGGCAATAGTAAGGCAGCAAGCAGCTAACTTGATGATTGTCCCATGTTCCTCTCCTTCATATCTTGCCCTGCTCTCAAATTCATTGTCACACAAAAAAGTGGTGTAACAGCCGTACTCTCCCTTGGTGCTCTAAGCGTCAGCAAGCATAGAAAACCACAGTGGTCCCACAATGGTCTGACCTCAGACAAGCATGCTCATGACACACAAAGCAGCGCCATGACAAGTCCTTCCCTGTACAGCCACACCTTAGGAACTGAAGAAAACAAAGCAGCTTCACTTAGAACACATACGCTCTGATTTTCCAATGTTCCCAATGAGGATAAGGCTGGAGGAAGTTAAAGTGCGCCTGGACATAGACTTTAAAGTGAACCAAAACCGAGCCCAATCGGCCCGGGAATCTATAAGATCCAAAATAGGGATTCCCCGCTGTGTGAAGACCCCAGGTCGCCCCATTCACTTATCTTCAGGGGATGCGGCCGCCAGTGTGCTCGGAGCTGCTGGCCTTAGACGACGTCTTAGATGTCTCCGAGAGCGCTGACTGGATGAGCGGCCACGCATGTGCCGTGGGACCGGGAAGGAGTTAGATTGGGCGATCTGGGGGGTGTCACACAGCGGGGCATCCCCAATCACGGTGCCCCCCGGGGAAAGGAGCAAAACCCCAAATAGTCAAAATCCTGGGTCTTTGTCCACTTTAAGTGTAAGAAGCTGAATAACAGGGGAACTGTTTAGACACATAAATGCGTTAACTGGTAATGTGACTGATAACGTTCTGATAAAGTTTACAACAGGCTATATATATATATTTGTACACCGGTCCATTAATAATGTCAGGTAATTAAATTACTTGGGGCAATCTGTTTCCGGTGCTTTTACTGTCATGTTTTATGTGGGGGTTGGAGAAAAACAAGGCAAACCAGGAGGATATAACACAGTGGGGCACCCCCATATTGGTCCCCTTTACACTGCTAAGAATTGAGGGACAGACTTTTAGTGCACTTTTGGCCCTAAATAAGAGAGAAGTTCTAAAAGGCAAACTTAGACGGGCCCGCCTCAGGCAGAGATGAGCGACTAAAGGCAGGATTCTGATTGGTCACGAGCAGTTCTTTTTGTAGTGAAGCGCTTGCAGATTCTAAACCGACTGAATATGTTCAAAACAAAGCCTCAGAAAAACATAAGACAAACAATTACACAACATCTCAATGTCAATGGGAAGGACATGTAAAGCCAGCCAACGCGCTTCAGGCTCCGATGCAGGTTCCTGGAGGTTCCTCTCACAGATTCCCATGTTTGGTGAGTGTCCGCAATATAAAATGCTGCAAAAAGGCCGCACAACACTTCTAACCCCTTGCTGATCCTTTATTGCTATGTAATACAAAAGGGGGGGGGGGGGGGCTACAAACAAAGGTTAATTACTCCCTGCCTCTCGGGAGCTCTTACCAACAATAGCAGATGGAGGCCTGGACCTGTTGTGAGACCAACTGAAGGAATCCAATAACAGGACCCAACCATTAACCTCATAGCACATACTCCCACCCTACCCCCACCCACACCATCTGCAACAAAAAAATACCCCAGGAAAACAAAGTCTGTATTCATTTATTTTAGAAACATGAATGAGAAACTAAATGTGGAGGATACGAAGATATTCTTTGGGCAGGCAAACTGATCTAGTGACTAAAACCTGTGTGGTTCTAGTGACTCTAAGGCCTGGCCATTCCCTTCTGCCCTAGGGGCATCACAATTTTGTGTAGTGTGAACCCCCTGCTTCCCCTGTATATTCAAGCTTTCATGCAGCTTGCTCGCTCTTGCTACGCATTTCGTCAGCATGAGATAACAGTGAGATTGTCGTGAGGTGTGTCAGGCTTGGCAATTGGGCATTCCGCTTTAGACCCGCACATGTGCCATGGGGAGCACACCATGGAACCAGGGGGTTTCACATTATGGGCCATCCTAAATAGAAAAGAAAGGTGGATATAGGTAAAAAACCCACCAGCAGTCAGCCTGGAATCTAAGACCCCACGTCCGGCCACAGGCTTTTTTTTCGAGGCATCGTGAATCGGGATTTGAACCCCCCCAGGACGCCTGTAAAGACTCACTGACCCTGCTCCAATGGCGCATACGCGGGCTCTCGTCCAATCAGAACCCTCTGCTTTGACTATGTAAATTGGCAAAGGGCTCTGATTGTTTTCAATGGGGAACCCGCTACCGCAATCCCTGTAACCCCGGCGGCGTGAGAATGCACGTTGTCAGGGATACGGGGGGGGGGGGGGGGGGCTGCAGTGCGTGCTCCCCACTGAATTAAATCAGAGCTCTTTGCCGAAAGGATATAAACATGGCAAAGGGCTGGACGAGAGCCCGCACATTCACAGTTGGAACAGGGAAAGGTAAGTTTTAGTGGCGAACTGCGGGATTTCACACAGCAGCCAAATTCCCAAGTTTTGTTCCGCTTTAACAAAGACCAACTCATTTATATGAGTTTTGGTCTTCTTTGAAGAGGACCAAAACCTGGTCACCCTGCTGGCACACTCGGGCAGCAAATCCCATTGTTCAATGGCAGGTGACATGGCCAGCCAAGGCTACGAAGGAGAGTAAAGGCCTCAGTTTCTAGGATTTCCTGGGGGTTGGGATGCAGTAGCATCAATGACCACTTCAGAGTTCAGGTCTGCTTTTAAGTGGACCTCGAGTGAAAAATGTCTGAAGTTCTGCTCGCAGACCCACCCCTGGGGCATTTTGATTTGGGCTTCCTCTTACTTTTACTAAGAGTTCAAGCAAGTCCAAACTGGGATGCCCCAGGGGTAAGCTGACCATTTTTTTCAGATGGACAAATTTGGGACACTTGATTTGTGACAGCTAAACAAATAGTTCCCAAGTTATCTTTAAAAGTATTAGAGCATTGAAGATGCAGAGAAAAATGAGGAGAAACAGTGGGTGTGGCAACAGCGATGTGATGTAAGCACACTGTGTGCTTTACATATATCATAGTAGAAAAATAAATGCATTGTTGTACTGCCAGCACATGTGTGATCAGAAAAAGGGGGTGAGAGATGCTGAAGGCTAAGAGCATCTCCAGTCTGTCAGCACATAGAGGGAAGGGTTTCATAGCTGCAGAGAGCAGCCAATCAGGACATCTGGGGAGAGAGTGGGGGTGTTTTCATTCTTGGTTCACTGAAGGTTGATTGAAGGACCAGGTCAGCGAGGTGGGGACAGAATGCGGAAGTGATTGCCTTACTACGTAGACAGACATAGCAGGAAGGAGAGGGCTGAGGGGACTCAATGTAAGGTAAGCTACTGATATTTAAAGTGGACCAACACCCAGGATTTTGACTATCCTGGGTCTTGGTCCACTTCGGTGGGGCACCCCCGATCGGGGTGCCCCGCTGTGTGAAACTCCCCCGATCACCCGGAAAACACCTCTCCCCACGATCTGACAGCAACGGACAAGTGGCTCCTCCGCCGGCGCCTCCCGCGCGTCACTCTTGACGCGCGCGCGCCCGCGCCGTCCATTCACAGACGGCCGACGCGGGCGCGCGCACGTCTGGGGGGGGCGCGAGGGAGGCGGCGGCGGCCGAAGACAAGGTAAGGGGATTTGGGGTGTTTGGGGGGGTTTCACCCCGCGGGACATCCCGATCTCGGATGTCCCGCGGGGAGGGAGGTGATCGGCCCGGGAATGTTTAATCCACTTTAACTTTTGACTTGCCAATCACTTTAAAGCGGACCAAAACCCCCTGCACTTTTGAAATACATTCGGCCAAAGCCCCTGCTGATTCTTAGGGTGTAGAACTAGAAATAGATATTTTTACTCTTTGAAAAGTTCTGGAACATTTTTATTTGTTGTCCCTCTCTGTAAGACGGAAAAGAATCAGTCATTGTATAGGTGTGGCAACAGTGGCAATGAATGGAGGAGGCGGAGCTTTACAGCTGAAACAGGTGGCGTTATCTGGGATTAGAGTGATGCAGGAGCAGTGATAATTGGCAAAAGGTAATATTTTGCAATTTAGGGCATGCTAGTTAAAATTGTGGGTTTTGATCTATAAGATTCCAGGGCCGATCACCTCCCTCACCGCGGGATATCCGAGATCGGGATGTCCCGCGCGGTGAAACCCCCCCCCCCCAAAACACCTTACCTTATCCCCTTAGCCCCTCTAGACGTGCGCGCGCCCTCACCGGCCGTTTGTGAATGGCCGGCGCGGGCCCTGTAAGAGTGACGTGCGGGAGGCGGCGGCGAACGCGCTGTCTTGTCCGTCGCTGTCACCCGCTTGTCCGTCAGTGGGGATTGGACGGCGCGGTCACGTGGGAGCGTGGTGAGGTGAGTTTTGGGGCTTTCTGGGGGGTTTCACACAGCGGAGCAACCCCAATCGGGGTGCCCCCCGAAGTGGACCAAAACCCAGGATAGTCAAAATCTTGGGTGTTGGTCCACTTTAAGCATCCATAAATTTGTCCCTTTGAAAAAAAATGGGGTGTAAGCAGATTTCCAGTTATTTCTGACTAGAGGCCAACATACGGCCATCATCTCATGGAAGGTACTATTCAATCACCCAATCGGCCAGCAAGTCAAGTCAGGCGCCAACAATCCAACAATGACAGCTGTCCCCACTGCCTGGCCTGTTGCTGAGGCCAACATTGTGTAACATCTTGTATGTGGCTGATCGTTGGCAAACAATTGGTCAGATCTCACATAGACGTTAATTTAACCTTAGCGATATCCTTTATCGGGAGACGCTGATTAATTCGAAGCAGAAATAAACCGGAGATCTGCCAGAAACTCCCCCCCCCCCACCACTTCAATACAAATCCAAAGACGACAAATGGGGCCACAGACGGGCAGAGGTGTCTGCACACATGCTGATGGCACAACGATCAGAACATTTCTATCACCTCTTTCTTTCAGTGTTAAATAAAATCAGATAAAAACACAAAGACACGTTATACTCCACAAAAACGTTCCACTCCCCAATCTGGCGTGCCATCAGATTAGCAAGATTTACTAAACAGCGGCCGGGAGTCACACCTACACATTGTGTACGGCTGCCCAGAATGATGGACAGTGTATAAAGCCACACACACACACACACACACACCACACACACAATACACACACACACAATACACACACACACAATACACACACACACACAATACACACACACACACACACACACACAATACACACACACACACACAATACACAATCCTTTCTCAATTCTGATTGCACTGAAATTAGATTGGACCAAGAGTCAAGAACAACTGATCTGATCCTGAGCTCCATGGACCTTAACCCTTTATAATCCATATCAAACCAGGGTTATGCCAGCCACACTCCTTACAAACATCTATTTGAAGCCATTCACCTTGTCATCAGTTTCATTGAATCTGGATTATTACTTTTTATAATTGATTGTTTTAAAAACATCAGAGTGATGAAATATTTTTTATCGAACATTATCTAAACAGGGAAAGAAATTGCATTGCACGTGGCCTGATAATGCCGCTATAGCAACCCTTGACTTGACACTGATAACAGATGAATCAAGTGCGCACGGAACAGAAGCTACTGAAAAGAATTGCCCTGTGTCATTGTTACATCACCATTAGTACGTTTAATTTTTTAATTTTTAATGCATAGATGGCCATTGTATGCTTGCGCACACATAGGAATTCGTCCTCCTCATTTAACCCATCCGTGCAGTGAGTGTACACATGCCCGGAGCGGTGGGCTGCCCTAATTACGGCGCCCGGGGAGCAGTTGGGGGGTTAGGTGCCTTGCTCAAGAGCACTTCAGTCATGTCCCAGGACCGGGATTTGAACCTGCCACCCTCTGGTTACAAGTCCGCTCCCTTACCTCTAGGCCACAACTGCCCCCTATGCATACACCATACAATCCAATCTGCACCATCTCACTACAGAAGTATTAAAGCTTTGTAGCAGAAGAGCAATTACTATACAGAAGGTGATTAGTACATTGGGAGCAGGGCCACATTGTTAGTGGGGCGCAAGGGGCGTGCACCGCGGGGCCTCCACCAACCTTTGGGTTATGGTCTGGTCCAGGAGGCTTTTCAGTCTTTGATCTGACGGGCCAGCAACAAAGCTAGTGGTGGCAGGTGGGGCCCCTGGCGCCTTGGCAGCCAAAGCCACCACAGGACAGGACGGGGAGACTATAGCAGCAAAGCTACAGTGATGGGTGGGTGCAGAACTGTCACTGCACATAAGCCACCAAGCACAGCTGCTGGCAGCTCAATGCAGGGAACTGTTTTCTGCTGGACCAGCTGGGTGACTACACAACCCCCCCGCCCCGAATGGCAAAGCAGGAGTTCCCGAGCAGCACCCGCAAAAGGTGGCACAAGGGACTCGATCTGACAGCTACCAGACAACCACCAATCAGTTACTTGGCTGGACTATTATTTTAAAGGAAAAAGAAATACTGTGTCTGGGGCCTCCACCAGATTTTGTGCCGAGGAGCTCTCACCTGATTGGGAGTCTTCTACTACAATGTTGATAAAGTCTTCCCAGGACCTTGTAGTATCAAAGGTAGCCACTGATTGTACAATCTGTCAATCTAAAAACTCAATCCCAAATCTGATTATACAATCCCACAATTTAAATGTTCATTCATAAATCTTTCAAAAGCTAAATTGTAGTAATGATTGCACAGTCCCTTAACCCAAAACCTCAATAATGATTGTACAACCCCCTCAGTTCAAAAGACAACGCTCAAATTTGTTTGTGCAATCTCTCAATCCAAACACTTAATCCCAAATAGAATCTCATGTAATATTCCACCGGAGGCGTTGTACCTGATGATGAGGCGATAGTGTCCTCGAAACTTAGGCCCTTATTTATGAAGGAATAGCGACAGGTAGCGACTGGTGAGCGGCCGGTAATGACGGGCCCCGCCACGAGAACGCCGGCTCCCCACCACAATCACACATTTATCAAGCCAATCCTGCTTAGCGACTGAGATAGCGCCAGATAGCGACTCATTCATCATTATTCCAGCCTCAGCTCACAGCGCCAGCATCCGACCTTGAACAGCGACAGGTATGACCTCTCGCTACCTGGCGCTCTCCAATGCATTTCAATGGAACAATCTTTAAATATTCATAATTAATTATTAATGTTTTTTTTTTTTTTTTTCTTTTAAATGTGAAAAATTCTGTGACCACTTCTGCCATGTGCCATTGTGCAGAAGTGATATTACAGGTCTGATATTATTGTATTCATATTACTAAATTCTATCAAAATTTTTTTTTTTTTTGTTTCCAAAAATATGGTGGTTTGGGGGTTAAAAAACTACTTTTAACACATCGCCGCCAGCGCTCTGGGGTTTAAACAAGCATTTCACAGCGCGAGAATCTTTTGAGTGTGATTTTTCGATGAATGTGGTGGGAGCCGGTTGCTCTGACCAGTCGCTATCATGCGCACCCATACATCGTGGAACCTGTCAAATAGCGACTCGTCACCCCGTATTCAACATTACTGCACACCGACTCAGTCGCTATCAACAACCGAACAATGGCCAAGCACAGCGACTACTAGCGGGCGCTGTGAAAATACCGCTACAGTCGTTCAACTGTCGCTACCTGCCGCTATTAATGAATCGGCCTCCCACAATTAATATACTGTATAACAAAGAGGAGCAAGAAAATCCTGGGATGATGTGTACAGATAATTGATTGTACAATCTCTCAATCCAAAAGCCCAATCTTAGATCTGATTATACAGTCTTTCAAACCAAAAAAAAACTCCATTTCAAATGACTCAATCCAAAAACTCAACCTCAAAGCTAATTGTATAATCGCTTAATCTAATCTAAGATTAGTAATGTAAAACATCAAAACAATCTGATCTGTTCAATACCCATACAGCCTTGCCTGAAAAAGTAAAAGATTTGACAAAATAAAGTTTAGGGCCAAATTTTTTATTGGCCTTTACAAACCTTTTAATATCTTACAAGAATAACAGCAATACTTTGTAAAGTTGGAAACAATACATTAAAGTGGACCAAAACCCACATTTTTAACTAGAATCCCCTGAATTGCTCCCCCCCATGAAGCCCCATCTTTTGCCAGTTCTCACTGCCTCACTCTAATGCAAGATAATGACGTGTTTTAGCTGTAAATCTCCACCTCCTCCATTCATTGTCACTCTTATGTCACACCTATACAATGACTGATCGAGAGGGACGGCAAAAAATAAAGCGTACCAGGGCGATTCGAAAAGTGAAAATATCGAGTTCTACACCCTAAGAATGGATTATAGGCAGGGGCTTTGGCCAAATGTAATGTATTTCTCAAGTTCAGTGGGTATTGGTCCGCTTTAAGTCTTTTAGATTTTTTAATCATAAACTCTTAGATTGTTCAGTCAGATTTTAGATTGAGGGATTATCCAATCAGATTTTAGACAGAGATTAATCTTACGTTTTAGATTAAAGAGAAACCAAACCCTAGCGGCTGCTGGCCTGCCTTCCCCTTGTCAATTTAAAGTGGACCAAAACCCAGGATTTTGACTATCCTGGGTTTTGGTCCACTTCCCCGGGGCACTGCGATCAGGGGTGCCCCACTATGTGAAACCCCCCAGAACGCCCAGATCAACTCACCCCGCTTCTACGGCACATGCGCAGCTGCTCATCCAAACAGCGCGCTTGGAGCCACTGTGGTATGCGCGTCAAAGTGACGTTTTATGCTCCGAACACGCTGGCAGCCCCATCCTGATTTTGGATGCCCCGCGGGGAGGGAATGGATCGGCCCGGGAGGCCGACCCTGCTGGGTTTTGGTCCACTTAGAGAGATTGTCCAATTAGATTGAAATCAAACGATAAGCCAGCACTCCATTTGCAAATAAAGTCTATTGAATCAAGATCATATAATCCATGCAATCTTGATCCAGCGAATGATACAGTCCAAATAGTCTATATCCGACGTTTCGAGGCGGCGCGCGCCCCTTCATCAGGGTTGAACAAACAAAACATTCGATTTGAGATGGTGATTGGGATTTTTTTTTTTTTAATCTTGACATTGTCCAATCAGATCTTAGACAGAGTTTGAGACATTACACATTCAGGGTTTAACTGAGCATTAGTCCGATCCGATATTTAGACTAAGATTGAGCTTTCAATTTAAGTAACTGTACAATCCGATTGTATTTAGATGAAATGCTTAGACTAAGGGATGAAACGATCAGATCTGCTCATTGGGACACAGCGCTGCTCCCTTGTATAAGGCAGATCTCACACCTTACTATCAGGTCTGTGTGGTGGAAAGCTCGGATCAGAAGGTGATCCTGCTTGTAGGACTGGAGATTGAACCGATCAGATTGTCGTGTGTGGATAACCAACAGGGGGCACATGCAAAGGTGTCACAGAAGGAGGTAAGTGACACCCATGCTGGGCTGCCTACCTACCTGTGTGTGAGCAATGTCCCTCCTCAGTGTTGCAGTAGCCTCCTCCTCCTCTTTGCCATGTCCCGGGCTCCGGTGTATAGCTGCGCCCCGCTCCCCGGCCGTGTTGTGACTGAGCGCTGCCCGGGGAGGAGAGGCCGCCCTGTGCCCGCCCTGTCTGGCCCGGCTCTGCCCCACCCAGGGGCCGGGAGAGACGCTACTGCCCCACCCAGAGGCCGGGAGAGACGCTACTGCCCCACCCAGGGGCCGGGAGAGACGCTACTGCCCCACGTGGAGCCCCGGCTCTGCTCCTGTAACACTGACCACGCCCACCCCCAGATCATTATCATATCATTATAATATCACTGCACTGACACTGGGCACCGCCGCCGCCACGTTCCCGGACAGGACCAGTGATTGCTGCCATGTTACAGGACTGTTCAGGGGACATTAGAAAAACAAACTGTACTTCCTAAGTGCAGGACCAGAGAAAATTGCACAATTATATTGACTAAACAGATGTGTAGGCACCTGGGACAAAGATTGGAAATGGTACCCCCCACCTGTGTTCAGGCATAGCTCCCAAGTGTCCCTCTTTTGAGTCAATGACCCCCTGTCCCTCGTTGTTGTCATTTGTCCCACTTTGAGGTTTAACATGAAGATCTGCATCATAAATTATTCATTTGCCTATTTAAAGTGGACCAACACCCAGGATTTTGATTGTCCTGGGTTTTGGTCCACTTCCCCGGGGCACCCCGATCGCTATGTGAAACCCCCCAGAACGATTCAATTCACCTCACCCCGCTCCTACGACGCATGCGTGGCCGCTCGTCCAATCAGCGCTCTCAGAGCCGCTGAGGTATGCGCGTCAAAGCTGCGTCAAACCTCAGCGGCTCAGAGCACGCTGGCGGCCACATCTCACGCTTCCCTCTAATCATTTGTGAATGACCGGCGGGGCACCCCAATTTTGGATGCCCCGCAGGGAGGGATTGGATCGGCCCGGGAATCTAACAGGTGAAGGGTTTAGGTGCGTATATGTAGCGGCATCTAGAGCATTCGCAAGGGTACCCTGCAAATGGGTGTCTTGCGCTATAATGTAGCTCTGGCGCTGGACAAGTGACGCTGTAGTCTCCTGTCCAGCATTGATAAATGTGATGTCTGGAGGGTGCTGTAGAAGCGTTCTCCCTCAATCAATGCATATGTAGTGCCCTGAGGAAAAGCTGCCCAGAGCGACGTCACATATAACAGGACAACGCTGCAGCGAAAGATAGGTAGCGGCAGTTAAGTGCATCCAACGCTTGTCGCTGAAGCCCATATTTCATTAAAAAAAATCACAAAGCCACCGTCGGCGCTCTAAAACTGGGCTTTTGGTTTGTGAACATATATCCACCAGCACCAGAGCGAAAACACATGAAATGACATTGTTTCTACACTGTAACACGGACACTGCAATGGCCGACCTGCACATACAATTCTGTATAAAAAAAGAATATATATATATAACAATATGTGTTTGGTTACTGGGCAGGAGAGGCCACACAATTATTTGATCCTAAAATTGAGAAAAATAAATTAAAACGCTATTTATACACAAGCAAAAAAAGACCATTAAAATGTATGGAAGAAAGCTGCTTAGCGACAGGTGCTACATGGCGCTGCTGAACATACAACACCAGCACTTTACACTGAGCCGCCTCTAGTGATACATTGGACGCTACATGGCGCTATTAGAAGCGCTTACCAGATTGGCTTTCATATAAGAAGTTTTCACATACTGTGCTTGGCTTTCACCTGGCGCTACCTGGTACTTTGTGGCGTTAGCGCTTCTTAAATATCTAAGATTCCTGGGCCGATTGATTCCCTCCCCCCCCCATGGCATCCAGAATCGTGATGCCCCACTGTGTGAAACACCCCAGGTCACCCATAAACTGACCTTCTTTCCCGGTGCATGCACAAGCAGCGGTCGCATCCCCGTAACCCCTCTAGCAGGGCGCGTGCCTGCGCCAGGCATTTGTAAATGGCCGGTGCAGACACGCTCCCTGTTAGATGGAATCGGAGGATGCGACCGCCAGCGCGATCGGATTAGACAAGCTCCTGGACACAGGGGCTCGAGTGGATGCGAGCGCGCTGATTGGATGAGCGGCCGCACATACGGCGTAGGACTGGGAAAAGTTGAGTTTGTTCGGGCGACCTGGGGGTTTCACACAGCGGGACACCTGGGGGCAAGGACCAAAACCCAGGATAGTAAATAAGGCTGATAATGTTCGTGAGACATTAGCCCCATGTGAACCAGCTCTTCAGCCAGCCATAGGCTGTTTATAAAGTTACACATGTACCATTCCATGAATACCGGGATTTTCAGGGAATCAAGACCAAATGCTAACTAATGACCGAGTAACCAAAGAGACATATTTTTCCTGCAGGAATTCGCTACCTGCGTCATTTTTCTGCACAAGCTCGCTCAGGATACTGTTCCAGCGCGGCTAACTTATCAATTAAATCAGTCTTTCCGAAGGCCGGCTTCTGCGCTCGCTGCTTCTCTTTAGACCTCGGGGCTCGGAGAGAGATCCAACAATAGTTATTTTTCCTTCTCGCAGCTCCGATGTGCCAAGAATGATTTATGGAATAAGCATCTGAAATATGCCTCAGTGTTTTTCTTTCGGCTTTCTCTGCTAGGAGACCATAGCATAATACTCCCCCCCCCCCCCCCCCGCTCACCAGCCATGGACCATCCGCTCCGAGGATACCTACCTGGACATGGAGTGATAGGGATGGGGGGCTATAAGACGGACGGGGGTTCCATATGTAAGGGGCCAGATCATCCTTAAACCTGACCTTCAGCTTCATTCAATGAAAAGCCCAAACCTTTAAAAAACTATTCCCCAGCATCTAAAATTGATATATTTTAAAGTTTTAGTTGCTTACTTATTATTCTTCCCCCCACCAGGCTGTTCAGGACTCTAGGATACAGGCGCTGCCATCTTGCCTCAGAAGCATCACATACTGAGGAGAGGAATGGGGGTGGGTAAGTGCGGGGGACAAGGTTATAGATGTGCGCACAGACAGAGCAGGGCTGAGGTCAGGAAAAGGACAGCATAATCTCATAATGCGGAGCGGCAAGTCACTTTCTGTCAGCAGGCAGCCTGAAACTCCACGGGCCGCCATCTTGGATGTGAAAAGGTTAGAAAAATGCAACAGGGGCGGACTGGGGCTAAAAAAACGGTCCGGGACTTTTTGGGGCACACCGGCCCTGCTGCACTGTTCTTAATGTCACTATGTACACACCTTATTTTTGTTCCATAAGATGCACCCAGGGTTTAAAGGACTAAAATAAGAAAGAAAATATTCTGAACCAAATGGTGTGCTTAAATTCCCCCATTCAGTGCGGAGAATCACCCCATTACAATAAAGGCAGTGGGGGCATCCCTCGGTACAGCCAGTAGGGGCATCCCTCGGTACAGCCAGTAGGGGCATCCCTCAGTACAGCCAGTAGGGGCATCCCTCAGTACAGCCAGTGGGGCATCCCTCAGTACAGCCAGTAGGGGCATCCCTCAGTACAGCCAGTGGGGCATCCCTCAGTACAGCCAGTGGGGCATCCCTCAGTACAGCCAGTGGGGCATCCCTCGGTACAGCCAGTAGGGGCATCCCTCGGTACAGCCAGTAGGGGCATCCCTCGGTACAGCCAGTAGGGGCATCCCTCGGTACAGCCAGTAGGGGCATCTCTCGGTACAGCCAGTGTGGCATCCCTCGGTACAGCCAGTAGGGGCATCCCTCAGTACAGCCAGTAGGGGCATCCCTCAGTACAGCCAGTAGGGGCATCCCTCAGTACAGCCAGTAGGGGCATCCCTCGGTAAAGCCAGTGGGGCATCCCTCAGTACAGCCAGTGGGGCATCCCTCAGTACAGCCAGTAGGGGCATCCCTCAGTACAGCCAGTAGGGGCATCCCTCAGTACAGCCAGTAGGGGCATCCCTCAGTACAGCCAGTAGGGGAATCCCTCAGTACAGCCAGTAGGGGCATCCCTCAGTACAGCCAGTAGGGGCATCCCTCAGTACAGCCAATAGGGGTATCCCTCAGTACAGCCAGTGGGGCATCCCTCAGTACAGCCAATAGGGGCATCCCTCAGTACAGCCAGTGGGGGCATCCCTCAGTACAGCCAATAGGGGCATCCCTCAGTACAGCCAGTGGGGGCATCCCTCAGTACAGCCAATAGGGGCATCCCTCAGTACAGCCAGTGGGGGCATCCCTCAGTACAGCCAGTAGGGGCATCCCTCAGTACAGCCAGTAGGGGCATCCCTCAGTACAGCCAGTGGGGCATCCCTCAGTACAGCCAGTGGGGCATCCCTCAGTACAGCCAATAGGGGCATCCCTCAGTACAGCCAGTGGGGCATCCCTCAGTACAGCCAATAGGGGCATCCCTCAGTACAGCCAGTGGGGGCATCCCTCAGTACAGCCAATAGGGGCATCCCTCAGTACAGCCAGTGGGGGCATCCCTCAGTACAGCCAATAGGGGCATCCCTCAGTACAGCCAGTGGGGGCATCCCTCAGTACAGCCAGTAGGGGAATCCCTCAGTACAGCCAGTGTGGCATCCCTCAGTACAGCCAGTAGGGGCATCCCTCAGTACAGCCAGTGGGGCATCCCTCAGTACAGCCAGTGGGGCATCCCTCAGTACAGCCAGTAGGGGCATCCCTCAGTACAGCCAGTAGGGGAATCCCTCAGTACAGCCAGTAGGGGCATCCCTCAGTACAGCCAATGTGCGGCATCCTGGGGCGATCGTGATCATCCTGCAATAGCGCTAGTGTGAAACCAGCCTCACCCTCCATTTTACTGTGACTTGTGATTTGATGCGGTGCATTTCCTGTCCCCCAGCAGCGTGAGCACCTGGAGTGGAAGGCGATGGCAGCAGGACTGGCAGAGGATGAGGCAGCAGCAGCGAACCGGCAACGCTGCCGCCGCCGCCGCTCGCACACACACACACACACACACACACACAATAACACACATACATGCTTACCGGCACTTCCCGGCTGTAACGCGCCGGTCGGTGGGCGTGCCCCATATGGCCGGCGTCCATTGTTTTCATTGGACGCCGGCCATATGGGGCACGCCCACCGACCAGCGCGCAACAGCCGGAAGTGCCGGTAAGCATGTATGTGTGTTACTGTGTGTGAGAGCGGCGGCAGGAACCGCAGGGCTGGGCAGGCCAGCCGGGTGGCCGGCTGCTCCCCCAGCCTCCCTGGCACCGGCCTACCGGGATTTTGCCCGGTATGCCCTATGGCCAGCCTGCCCCTGGGTGCAGGTAGGATGATTTTTATGTGGGCAAATCTGTATGTAGGGGGTGAGGGAAATATACAAAATAGACTCTTATTCAGAGTGAAGGTCCACTTTAAGTGGCCCGCATTCTTCAAAAGGTTGAGCGTCCCTGCTGTAGCCCCTACAGCATTGACCAACCCTTACCTGACCTTTGCCAGACTCTTTGTATTGACCTTCAAATCTGTTTCCCCTCTGTCAGACCTCTGATTGGACAGGCAAGTTAGGAATCTCTATACCAGCTGGCTTGAGGGGCCTCGTCTGGGCACTGGGGGCTTCCAAAGATGGGATTGCAACTTTGCTATATATAATTTAATGCCCTTATTCTAGCATTGAAATTAACCCTATAACCCTCGTTAGCTCCCCCAACCCTCCAGCTATCCTTAAATAATGAGAAGCTGTCAACAGGTATTCAGAAACACGTAGCTTAATTTAACAATGCCATTCCACTAGACCTCAAATGGCCTTATTATTGTCCCCCTAGGCCCTCAAGTCCAGACAGGTACATGGAGGTGTGCAGAGATAATCCCTGTCCCTGTCCAGTTCCCTCAGGCACAGTGAATATTGTAGCACAGGTATGAAGGTCCCAAAGCTGGAAGCTTCACCTTTTATGCTGCTGTCAAATCTGAGTTAGGCCTGAAAGGTGGCTAATCAGATATGACAACTGCCACTGAGCCTAGTGGTCTTATGGCACATTTCTATGGATCGATTTTCAAAATCACTCAATCGACCACAGTCAGAATAGAATAGATTCACACGATCAAGTGATGAAGGAGAATTCATTTGTTTGTCAAGCGCTGTATGATTTTGGCTGACATTAAACCGGACCAACACCCGTTTTTCCTTTAATGTGGACTAAAAGCCAGGATTTTGACTATCCTGGGTTTTGGTTCTTTCCCTGCTGAATGAAACCCCCCCCAGGACGCTGAGACCAGCTCACCTCTTCCTGGTCCCACAGCTTGTCTAAGAGCAGCGGCTCTGATGGCCACAGGGAGCGTGCCTGCACCGACCATTCACAAATGGTATAGCAGGATGCGGACGCAACGTGGGACCAGGAAACGAGGTAAGTGAATGGGGCGACCTGGGGGGTTTCACACAGCGGAGCATCCCGATTTTGGATGCCCGAGGGGGGCAATCGATTGGCCCGGGAATCGTATAGATTTCCAGGCCGCTCAAGCTAGGTTTTGGTCCACTTTAATGGGTGTTGTCTCTGGGGCACCCCAATCGATGTTGCCCAACTGTGCGAAATCCCCCAGGTTACCCAATCTCACTCACCCTTCCTCGGTCCTAAGGCACAGCCTCGGGTCCAGTCAGCGTGGTTGGTTCCGCTCCTGCCCCTTCGTACGCTCCTCCCCAACACATAACCCCCCAGAATGTCCATAATCCTCACCTTCACTACGAGCCAGCGCCAGCGCCAGAAATGGAGTCCCGCGATTGGCCGGTAGGCAGTCACAGGGGCAGGTCGTTCCGGTGGCTGGCACTGAGGACGCAACCATGGCCCACATGGCCGCCTGGCGACCAATCACAGGACTCCTTTCACGGCAATGCTTTAGCCTCATTGTGGCCAATTGTGGGCAGGGCTCCTCAGCTCAGGGCTTATCGTGGACCAAAACCCAGGATTTTGCCTATCCTTGGTTTTGGTCCTTGCCCCTGGCCTTGCTAAAGGGATAGCAGGGATGGGGATGATGCTTGCACATGCGCCATTGGACCGGAAACAAAGGTGAGTTTTCTAGTGACCTGGGGGGTTTGACACAGCAGGGCATCCCGAATCTGGATTCCCCAGGGAGAGCGATCTATCACGAAATTGTGTAATATTAAAAGCCAATATAAACACATTGGCTAATGGGAGGAGGGGTCACTTATACACTGAATAAAACTCCCGCCAAGCTTGTGGTTTTCTTCTCCTAGGAATAAAATCCAGAGGTAACATGTTTAGTATATGAGGGGTCACCCCATTTCCTCTTTCTTCCATTAATAAAAATAAAAAACAAGCCTGGCTGGTGCCGGGTGTATAAGTGAGCCCTCCTCCCGCCATTTAGCATATTTATATGGATAGCGATAGTGCTCCTTTAAATATACACAGGACAAGGCATAGGCACAGCATGCAGTAGTGTGAAGGGAATTTATTATGTTATTTTAGTTCCATAAAAAGAAAGAACTTATTAAGTCCTATCATTATAGAGTTTTTTTTAAACTCTGTTGAACTTTATTATTTAGTGAAAACAATCATATCAATCAACATTTTATGACTTTTTTCATAAACAGCTGCCAGAACTTTATACAAGCACCGGGCCTAGATAACATCACATCTGACAAAAAGGTCATCTGAAAAGCTTACATATACAGGAAAGCAATTGTAGGGAGACCAATTCCCCATCCCCTGATGCCCCAGGATGCATAGTGTACTCACCACACCTGTGATCCCATAGTACATGAGTGGGCCGCATCCCCTTACCCTCTAGCTGAGACACATGCATTTATGAATGGCTGGTGTGGGTAAGCCGGGAGCTGCTGATTGGCTGGCCGTCCAAGCATGTGCTGTGGGATCAACAGAAAGGTGAGCTTTGGCTATCCCCAGTGATACTTATAGCAGAGCAGTGGCGTAGCTGGGGGGGCACCAAAAGGGGGCCTGAGCACAGATGGCACAGAAAGCAGTGCTGGGATGTCCCACTGTGTGAACCCCACCGATCGCTCTCTCTGCTCGGTGCCCCATTTGATCACTGGATCCTGGAAGTAGGTGACTGCGGTTCAGCCGATGAGATGTCCATAAAGTGGACCAAAACCCACGGCGATCGGATTCCCGGGCCGATGTATTCCTTCCCCCCCAGGGCATCCAAATTTGCCCTACTTTGTGAAACCCATCAGGTCGCCCATACACTTAACTTCTTTTCCGGTCCAATGGCGCATGCGCATCCCCATTCTGTCTTGCAGGGTGCGTGCCTGTGCCAGGCATCTGTGAATGGCCAGCATGGGCACACTCCCTGTTAGAGGGTAGCGGGGGATGCGGCCTTCAGCGCGCTGGCCTTAGACCAAGGGACGTCAGAGTGTGCTGATTGGACGAGCAGCCTTGCATGTATGTGCTGTAGGACCGGGAAGAGGTGAGTTTGTTTCGGCGACCTGGAGGTACAGCCAGTGACAGGGGCATCCCTTATTACAATCAGTGAGCAGCATCCCTTCATTACAGCCAGTGAGGGGCATCCCTTCAATACAACCAGTGAGGGTCATCCCTTATTATAACCAGTAAGCAGCATCCCTCCATTTCAGCCAGTGAGGGTCATCCCTTCAATACAACCAGTGAGGGTCATCCCTTATTACAACCAGTGAGCGGCATCCCTTCATTACAGCCAGTGAGGGGCATCCCTCATTACAGCCAATGAGGGGCATCCCTCATTACAGCAAGTGAGGGGCATCCCTCTTTACAGTCAGTGATGGTGAACCCCAACTGCTCAGTGCCCCATTGGCTCACTGGATCCTGGAAGTAGGTGTCTGCGGTTCAGCCGGTGAGGTTTTCTTAAAGCAGACCAAAATCCACAGCCACCCGGATTCCCAGGCCAATCTATTCCCCCGGGCCATCCAAAATTGGGATGCCCCACTGTGTGAAACCCCCCAGGTAGCCCATACACTTACCTTCTTTTCCGTTCCAATGGCGCATGCACGTGCTGTGCAGACATTTGTGAGTGGTCGGCATGGGCACGTTCCCTGTAGAAGGTAGCGGAGGATGTGGCCGTCAGCGTACTCGGAGCAGGTCACCTTAGAGGAAGGGACGTCAGTGGATCCCAGTGCGCTGATTGGACAAGCGGCCTCGCATTGCACCATAGGATCGGGAATAGTTGAGTTTGTTTCAGCAATCTGAAGGGCCAAATCTGAAGGACCAAAACCCAGGACAGTCAAAATCCTGGGGTTTGGTACATTTTAAAGTTTTACACTGTGGGATTCCCCTAGGACACATTTAACTGGACCTAAAGTCTATTTTGATTATTAGACAGCTTTAAAGAGGAACAAACCTCTGCTTGACTTTTCTGGGGTGCAGTACAAGCCTGATTTGGGATTCCAGCTGTGTGAAAACCCCAGGAATGTGCAGTATTGTTACCATTTCCAGTCAGTATTCTATGCTGTGTATACTAATGTGTGGCATAGAACGCTGAATGGAAGGGGAGCGGCAAACATTCCCAGCCATTTGACACGTCAGGGCAGGGCCAGCTCCAGGTTTGTGGGGGCCCTTGGGCAAGAGAGCCTTAGTGGGCCCCAAATTAGTGAGTCACTTGATGTCACCTTTCAGCTCTGCTGCCACAAATGGGTCATCTTCTGCTGCTGATCACCCTCCAGTCCTTATTGCCTTCCATATAGGCACCAAAGGCCCTCCCATCCAAATTCCCTTCCCTATAGCCACCAATCACCCTCCCGTCCTTATTGTCCTCCCTATAGCCACCAATCGCCCTCCAGTCCTTATTTCCTTCCCTATAGCCACCAATCACCCTCCCGTCCTTATTGTCCTCCCTATAGCCACCAATCACCCTCCAGTCCTTATTGTCTTCCATATAGGCACCAATCACCCTCCAGTCCTTATTGTCTTCCATATAGGCACCAATCACCCTCCAGTCCTTGTTGCATTCTCTATTGCCACCAAGCACCCTTCAGCCCTTACTGCTTGCTCTGCTGCCACTAAAGTACCCAGCACTCGGTGGTTCGGGTCCACTGTAAATTAATACCATGGCCAGGTGTGAGCCTGAATGGGCCCCTGAAGATGCCAGGGGCCCTGCTATTTGCCCAGGTTTGCCCTGTGCTGGCAATAATAATAATAATACAGATAAGATAATTACAGCCAGGGGCTGTAGTGAGAGGGGCATCCCTCCATTACTGCCAGTGAGGGGCATCCCTCCATTACAACCAGTGAGGGGCATCCCTCCATTACAGCCAGTGAGGGGCATCCCTCCATTACAACCAGTGAGGGGCATCCCTCCATTACAGCCAGTGAGGGGCATCCCTCCATTACAACTAGTGAGGGGCATCCCTCATTACAACTAGTGAGGAGCATCCCTCCATTACAACCAGTGAGGGGCATCCCTCATTACAACTAGTGAGGGGTATCCCTCCATTACAACCAGTGAGGAGCATCCCTCATTACAACCATTGAGGAAAATCCCTCCATTACAGTGAGGAGCATCCTTCACTACAGCCAGTGTGCAGCATTCCTCAGTACAGCCAGCGAGGGGCATGGCTTATTACAGCCAGTGAGGGGTATCCCTCATTACAAACAGTGAGGGACATCCCTCCATTACAGTGAGGGGCATCCTTCACTACAGCCAGTGTGCAGCACACCTTAGTACAGCCCGTGAGGGGCATGGCTTATTACAGCCAGTGAGGGGCATCCCAGTGTGCACACACACATACATGCACACATATGACACACACACATGTGACACACAAACACATCCACATGACACCACCTCGTGCTCTTACCTCTGCAGCCATACTGATAGCCCCTCCGACGCGGCCAGGCTCCCTTCTGGAGTCTCACCCACCCACTGAACTACCAATGAGGAAAGCTGGAGGAAATAAAAAAACAGCAGCTAGCGCCGCTCCAGGTGTGAGCACTCAGCCTCTAGGCTTTGGATAGTTGCGGCTGGGGCGGAGGAAAGCAGCTAGGTGACACCACGGGACACATTGAAGCGCCGCGGGACACCAGGACAAATGGACGGAAGCATGATTGTCCTGTCGAAATCAGAACATTTGGGGTATGCCTGTATCTAGACAGTGTTTTTAGGTCTCTGTGGAACCTCATTCCCTTCTCCTTCATCTAAATTCTCCAACCCATTTATTAAAAATAATCACCTATTTCACTGCTGGATTTCTGTGTGACACAGGACCAAAACACACTGTCAATGGCTGAGGCACTGTGTACTGTGACTTTCACACTTGACACGGGGAGGCCGATTTATTAATAGCGCCAGGTAGCGACAGATGAGCGACAGTAGCGTGATTTTCACAGCGCCGGCTAGTATTCGCTGTGCTTGGCCGTTGTTCGGTTGTTGACAGCGACTCAGTCGGTGTGCGGTAATGTTGAATACGGGGTTAGGAGTCGCTGTTTGACAGGTTCCGCGCTGTATGGGAGCGCATGACAACGAATGGCCATAGCGAACGGCTCCCACCATATTCATTAACAAATCACACTCAAAAAATTCTCGCGCTGTAAAATGCATGTTTAAACCCCAGAGCGCTGGCGGCGATGTGTTAAAAGTAGTTTTTTAACCCCCAAACAACCTTATTTTTGGAAAAAAATAATAAGTTTATATAAACATTTTGTAATATGAAGACATTAATATCAGACCTGTAATATCAATTCTGCACAAATTTTTTTTTTTTTTTTTTTTACCTTAAAAAAAAAAAACATTGCAGAAGTGGTCACCAAATTTTTGACATTTAGAAAAAAAAAAAAAAAAAACATTAATATCAATTAATTAGGAATATTTAAAGATTGCTCCATTGAAATGCATTGGAGAGCGCCAGGTAGCGAGAGGTCATACCTGGCGCTGTGATGGGATTAGCACCGGCGCTGTTCGCTGAAGTCTGCAACATGATGAATCCCGCGCTAGCTGACGCTCTCGCCGGCGCTAGCCTCATTTAGCGTGATAAATGTGTGATTGTGTTCGCAGCCTGGCGTTCTGGAGTCGGTAGCCGCCGATAGCTGGCGCTACCTGGCGCTAGTGAGACACTACCTGGCGCTATCCCTTGATAAATAAGGCCCATGGAAACCCAGAGGTGGATAGGTGAGTATTTCTAACTGCTCGGGTCAGGGTGCTTAGATTTAACAAAGGTTAAAATGCACACAGCAGAGGTATTGCCTTATTTCTTCATTCTTCTAAAACCTCCCAAAAAGCCCGGTGGCATCAGTAACTAGGGTACTTTACCTGGGCATTTAAATAACTCTGTATGAGCCTCGCTGTGCACGTGCGGCAGATGTATTTGAACGTCTTTGTATATGTTCTGTACATTTCCCAACCCACAACAAACATGCACAGCAGCCATAGACAAACCCCCTCCAGCAATGTGACAAAATGAAACAAGGTTCAGTGTGACGAGAACATAACTTCTAACCTTATGTCACAATAGAGAACATACCGCACCCACCTAGGGCGGCATTAAGAACTGTTATTAAAAATAACTCCAATTCCTATCGGAATGTAATTTTATATATATATAGTGTAGTCTGTGTGTATATATACCTATATATATATATATATATATATATATATATATATATATATAGAAAGAGAGAGAGAGAGAGAGAGTTGCAGTGATAAGTCAAATGCATTTCTTAAACCGGACCTTCACCATGATTTAATGAAAAGCCCAAACTCTTAAAAAATGATTCCCCAGCATCTAAAATTAATATATTTTACATTTTTAGTCACTAACTTATTATTCTTTCCCCCACTGGGCTGCAACTCTGTTCAGGAATTTAGGATACGGGCGCCGCCATCTTGACTCAGAAGCATCACACTTACTGAGGAGAGGAGAGTGGGATAAGGTACAGGGGGGCAGGTTATAGCTGTGCTTTGCTCAGACAGAGCAGAGCTGGGGTCAGGTAAAGGTCAGCAGCCCCAGAATGCAGAGCAGCACAGTCACTTCCTGTTTGCAGGCACTTCCTGTTTGCAGGCTGCCTGATAAAATGGCGGCTTCCGTAAGCCGCCATCTTGGATGTTTAAAGGCTCATAACATGCAGTAGATGCAGGTAGGATGATTTTTAATGTGAGCAATCTGTATGTACAGGGTGGGGGAAACATATAAGATAGACTCTTATTCAGAGTGAAGGTCCGCTTTAATTATATATCCAAAGACCCAAAGGTTAATGTACACTATGGGGGTTTATTCATGAAGGGATAGCTCCAGGTAGCGCCTCGTAGCGGCAGGCAGCTTCTGGTGAACGCTGGGCGCTGTACGCAATACCACATTTATGAAGGCGATTCTGGTGACTAACAGCGCCATGTAGCATATAGTTCATCATTACAGGCAGCTCAGCGTATAGCGACGGAGCTCTAGCTTCCAGAGCGGCAGGTATTACCTGTCGCTCTCCCATATATTTCAATGGACTTTCCTTTTCTTCTGTTTAAACAGGGATTTTTGTTTTTATTTTATTTTTTTTCCTCTCAAATAATTGTGTGACCTCTCCTGGCCTAGAAAGAGTCATTTTTGAAAACTTTTTTGATTTTTTATATTTTTATGCAGAATTGTCATTACAGGTCTGACATTAAAGTGTTAATGTCACAATGTTACAACAATGTCATTCCATGTGTTTT
Source organism: Gastrophryne carolinensis (assembly GCA_027917425.1). Taxonomy (NCBI): domain Eukaryota; kingdom Metazoa; phylum Chordata; class Amphibia; order Anura; family Microhylidae; genus Gastrophryne; species Gastrophryne carolinensis. The sequence goes on along the minus strand of CM051234.1, from coordinate 568,697,575 downwards.
CGCTTTGTTACTGGTGGATATGTGTTCAAAAACAGACTTTAAAGTGGACCAACACCCAGGATTTTGACTATCCTGGGTTTTGGTCCACTTCGGCGGGCCACCCCGATCGGGGGTGCCCCGCTGTGTGAAACCCCCCAGAGACCCCGAAAAACTCACCTCTCCTCGCTCCCACGTGACCACCGCTGCCAATCCCCGCCGACGGACAAGCGGGAGGCAGCGACGGACAAGCAGAGCGTGCCTGCCGCCGCCTCCCGCACGTCACTGTTACAGGGCGCGTGCCCGCGCCGGGCATTCACAAGCGGCCGGCGCGGGAGGCGGCGGCGGGCGCCGCTGGATCGAGGATCAGGTAGGGATTAAGGGGTTTCTGGGGGGTTTCACACAGCGGGCACCCCCGATCTGGGTGCCCCGCAGTCAGGGGGTTGATCGGTCCGGGATTCTTATAGATTCCCGGGCCGATCATGGGAGGGTGTTGGTCCACTTTAATCACACAACGTCTGACCCTCTGTGCTATAGCGCCCAGATCCAGAGTGCCAACGCTGTGTGTGTCTGTAGTTTTTTGTTGAATAGGGTGTGAGTCGCTGAGAATCGGTCACACTGAGCTGGCGCTACCTTTCAATCCCTGCAACGCTGTACTGGTGTTAGAACACCCAACATACATCTCAATTCTTCAATGCCGGTCAGGTTACTGCAGCGACTGAGGCGCTCTGTTACAGCACCCAATAGCCGATATATAGATATATACTAGCGGTTGCTCTTAGCGCCACTGTACTGATGCTCTTCTGCCGATACCCAGCGCTAGTCATGAATCAGCCTCCCCGTTCACCTCAGGGCCCCCAACCAGGAAGTGCTCTGCTCTTCATACAATGTTGCCTACAACACTGATTTCCTTCCCAGTGATTGCTGTTCTGCGTGATCTCTGAAGCTTATGACTTCTGCAAGAGGAGATGATGCAGCAGGGCCACCATCAGGAATCTCTGGGCCTAAGCCAAGGCTAGTCTGTGTTAAAGGCTCCCTTGAATATACACCCCAGTGTAACTACAGGGGGTGCAGAGGTTGCCACTACATAGGGACCTAATAATGTTTTTCCCATATCGTTTTTATGCGATTTGCTGCATTGATATATAGAAAGGACGCAACGTTCGTCGCAACTGTTTCAGTCTTCATTCTTATTGCATACCTACCACGTGTCCCTGATTAGGAGGGATTGTCCCTCTTTTGAGTCCATGTCCCCCGTTGTTCTCATTTGTCCCTTTTTGAGGTGTAACAAGGAGATCTGCAGCAATAAATGATTAATATGTCTATTTAACGTGTTTATATTGTTGTAACTGTTACACCCTATCTCCTATCCATTTACCAAATGGCCCTCTTCCCCACCCTGGTATCTTTCAATCTAATTGTATCCAGGTCACTTGAAGCGGGCCAAAACCCACTGAACTTGTGAAATGCATTTGGCCAAAGCCCCTGCCAATTCTCCCTTTTAACAGTGTAGAACTAGAAATGGATATTTTCGCTTTTCAAATTGTCCTCAAACACTGATTATTTCTGTTCCTCTGTGTGAGATGGCAAACAATCAGTCATTATGTGGCAATGACAACATTGCCACACACAACAGTAGGAATGAATGGAGGAGGTGGAGCTTTACAGCTGTCATGTCCCACGACTTACATTTCATTCTACCCAGGGTAATAGTTTAATATAATGTTTATTTGTACTGGCTGAGCAGTGTGCCTTTAATTCCCCTTGTTCCCTCCAGGCTCCCTTAGTCTTGGTCTGATGTTAGTAACTCCTCCCTCTTCCTCTCTCTGGTGGCCATTCTTACTCTGACATCCAAGGAGTGCACAGCTGCTGCTGCCCTCTTCAGCTATAGTTCTTTCACTTGTTGTTGCTGTATAGATTTCACCACAAGTTTCTAGCTGCATTGAAAGTACATGTCTCCTGTACCAAGATTATGTACTGAAATAAAGCTTTTGAATACTTATCACTGGTCTACCAACAATTGAGTAAGCTATCTGCCGAGCCCTATGGAGCGGAGAGAACATCCAACACAGACACACACAAGGAATGTGGAGCTGTCTACAGGATTCCATTTGCTGCCATTTGGTGAGTCAGAATAACAGCTAAAACAGGCGCCATTATCTGGGCTTAGAGTAAAGCAGGGGCTGTGATAATTGGCAAATGGCACTCTTCATGTGGGGAGCAATTCAGGGGATGCTAGGTAAAAGTGTGGGTTTGGTCAGCTTTAAATCAATACAGCAAAATATTGTATGAGTCATGAAAGTACCCCCTTAAAGTGGACCAAAACCCTTAGGTCCATTTCCTGGAGTCTATATTTATATAGATCTGGCGATCCCACAGTGGATGGGCAGCCGCTACCCTCGGCTGATGCACGTACGTACATTGGGGATTTCTAAATGGCCGTCACAGGTGGGAATAGGGCTAGAGCGATTTACAAATAACCCCTCCTCTTGCTATTTAATCATATTTATGTGTATTTTTTGGGGACTTTTTTGTAATAGCCCCATTTAGTTACGTCTCTGTGTACGCTTATTCCCAGACACACTGATAGAACAGAATGGGGGCAAAATGTGTTATTATCTGCAATAGCCCTGCTGCCTCATATAGCTCATGTGTCCCACATACCTGCAAAGAGACTCTCTATCTTCATGAGAGACACCCAGGGCTGGATTATGGTCTGATGGCCTGCAGGACCAGCAACAAAGCTATCGGCAGTAGTGGGGGCCCCCGCGCACCTGGGCAAGCCTTTTGTTTTTGCAAACCTGCAGCCAAAGCCACCACAGGACGGAGAGTCTAGAGCAGCAAAGCCGCCGCCAGAAACACTACAGTGATGGGTGCGTGCAGAGCTGTCAATAAGCGGCCACTCACTGCACATAAGCCACCAAGCACAGCACCTGCACCAGGACTACCCCCCCACCCAGAATGGCAAAGCAAGGGTGGCACAAGGGACTCGATCGGATGCTTCAGTCAGTGGGCGAGTGCCAGAGAATCATCAGCTGGACTTGGCTGGACTATTATTTTAAAGGGAAAAAAATGCTGTATCTGGGGCCTCCACCAGATTTTATGCCCAGGCCACCCACACCACAATTAATCCGGCCCCCGGAGACACCAGTAACGTCCAAGACATAATCATGTGTCCAAATGCGCCATATTTGTCCATTTAAATGCCTCCATTACCCCCAACTGTCTCTCATTTGGAGGGACTGTCCCTCTTTTAAATCAATTTCCCCCTGTCCCTTGTTGTTCTCATTTGTCCCTCTTAGGTTAGGTCAACCCTAGTTAGGTGTAACATGCAGGACTGCATCAATAATTGATTAATTTGCCTTCTCAAAGTTTTTGTCATGGTAGAAGACTTACTTACGTGCGGCAGTGTGCGCACGCTCATCCACCCAAGCGCGTGAGCACGGTTGTACCCCTTGGGTGTTCCTGTCAAGGCAGTGCGCGTTTTCACGCTTCTGTGCATGCGCAGCGGACACTTCCTGGTGTTAAAGTGGAACAAAACCCTGCAGCGGCCTGTCTAAAATCTAAAAGATTTCTAAAAGCTTTCCCTGGGGGCTTTCCTAATTGGGATGTCCCGCTGTGTGTAACTCCACAGAGCTCCGATAAACACTTACCTTTACCCGGTCCAACGGCGCATGTGCAGGCTCCCAATCAGAGCTGCTTGCTCAAATGACATGATTTGGCAAACGGCTCTCATTGTTGACAATGGGAAGCACGCGCCCTGCATCCCTAGCATTGCCCACTTCCCATTCATCCTAATCAGAGCCGCTTGCCGAATTACATCATGCATGTGGACCAGGGCGGTCCATGGCACTGGAAAGTTGCCTGCAGATCTTCCTGAAGTGATGTTTGCCTCCAGTTCCCACGTGTGGGTTCTGGCTTGGACTCTCTGGCTTTGGATACCGACCCGGCTCTGGCTCTAAACCCCCAGCTTGTTTAGGCTCTCTGAACTCTGGCTCTGGACTCCCTGGCTCTGTTACACCTTTCCTCTCCAAAACCTGGACTGGACTTTTCCCATGTTGGACTTTGGGCTCACCGACCATTGGTAACCATTGGTAACCACTGGGACCGAGGCTGTTCGGCAGCTCTGGCAAAAACCAGACTCCCCGCTCTGGAACCAATGCATAGTGTACCGCACAGCTTCCTCTAGTTCCAGCTCTGTGATACCCATTCCTAATACCCGTGTGTCCTTTACAAAGGAAGTGTGCTGAAACAAGTGGCTAGTACCCCTTGATGGAGATTTACTATTAAACAGATGGAGGTGGGGCTTTGTCCACCAATTTGTTTGCAAATCTCGTGCATTATAATTATACAGCTGGACTTCATGGAAACAGCTGTGGAGGAGAAGCAAGTATTTGTTATTTTTTTGTTGTTGCTTAATTATAATAGTAACATTATAATAGGTATAATGTCCCTATCTAGTTATCTTAGCTTAGATAAAAACAAACTACAAAAGGCAGAGATGAAGCTTATGTCTCATCTTTGGGAAAGAAGTAAAAACAAATGAAATCTTAGCATTTTATGAACCATATGTTCCCAGCATTGGATCTAGGTGACCTTTTATTCTGTGTATTAGCTCAGACAATGGAGAAATCAAGGTGAAGGAGGAGCAGGAATGCATGAAATCCAGGATTTGGTTCCGGCTCGGGCTGACTTCTGGGGGGTTTTATCAGGATCCACGTCATTGTCTGCAGAATCTGGCCACCCAGATCGCAGAACTGGATTCTATGTCATTCCCCCCCTCGCTGTGGATGAGAGCGTATTAATCCTCAGCACAAGTAATATCAAACATCATGCAAAGCATCACAATAGGCGTAGAGGACAGGATGCAATATGGACATGTGCTGACACATCTTCCACATCCAGCCATTCATATCTTTAGTATTCTCTAGCTGTTGGGATGTTTCCAGGCTACTGAAATTCAGTATGGACACACAATCCTTGATAAGCCGACTAATGTTCAGTGATTTGGAAGACTGGTTTGGCCAGTTTTATCTTTCGAAGCATCACAGCACTGGAGAAAATGAGGAGAGGAGAAAGTCATCCCCTGTCAGCTCCATCAGACTTTTGACATACCTACCAACTTTTCAGGGTGGAAAAGTGGGACATTTGTTAAATTAGGCCATACCTCCTCATTGAGGGATGGATGAAGCCACACCCCCTCATTAAAGGATGAATAGTGGATAGGGTGTAACAGTTACAACAATAGAAACACTTTGAGTAGGCAAATTAATCATTTATTGCAGCAGATTTGCATGTTACATCTCAAAGAGGGACAAATGAGAACAACGAGGGACAGCGGGACATGGACTCAGAAGCGGGACAGTCCCTCCAAATCAGGGACACTTGGGAGGTATGCTTTTGACTATCCCAGGTTTTTGTCCTTGCCCCCGGGGCACACTGATTCAGGATGCCCCACCGTGTGAAACCTCCCAGGTCGGCCATTAAAACGTACCTTTCCTCGGTCCTACGGCACATACACGGGCTCTCATCCAATCAGCAAGCGCATCAATTTCAACTAAGACTCGGCTAAGGGATGAATCTAGCCGAAAGCAGCTGAGAGCGCCAGCGGCCACATCCCCTCTAACAAGGTGCGTGTGCACGCCGGGCATTTGCGAGTGCATCTGGATGAAGGTATAGCTTACAGTGCCCGCGGCTCGCACACGTGACATGTGAAGGGAGAGAAGGTAGGTTTTACAGGGGGGTTTCACACAGTGGGGCATTTAGAATGTGGATGCCTCGGGAGGAGGAAAACAGGCATATATAAGACTCCAGGGCCACTTTTGACAAAACCCAGGATATTCACACACACACACAAGTCCAAACAGAACTCATTGCTGTGCATATTCATGAGTTCTGAATGTAACGATTGCCAGGCATATCCCACAGGCCTCTTTTAGACTCTGAGCAGTTTTGGTCTGCTTGAAAAAGGTCCACTCCAGGGGAGCCACCGGAGTAGGATAGCAGTGCTTTAGGGCAGTGGTCCTCAACCCTGTCCTCAAGGCCCACCAACAGGTCATGTTTTTTGGATCTCCAAATAGCCAGCTCTATTGCTCTGCAGCTGCACTAATTACTCCACCTGTGCATCTTTGTGGAGATCTGCAAAACCTGGCCTGTTGGTGGGCCTCGAGGACAGGGTTGGGGACCACTGCTTTAGGGGATTAAGAGTTTTTTACTGCCTGACCTGTCTCTTTAACTTTCAGTGAAACTCCAGTCAAAAATGACTTTAGGCCCCGTTTAACAATTGCCCCGGTGGATCCTGATTATGGATGTCCAGGCAGTTAAAGATCTTTAGAAACCCAAAATCAGGAATGAAACTCTTCATTACAGCTGTGCACTGCAATGAAGCATGTCCAGTAGGAGAAGGTGAGTATCAGTCTAATAATGCATGGTATACTGATGGTGTACTGTAGGCTAGATTAAGGTCCCTGTAAACCAGGAACAGAGTTGCCAGGAAAAAGTAGGTCTGAAAGACTTAGCCGGTAGGATCCCTCATCATGATGCATCCCGAATTGGCATAGCTTGCTGTGTGTATTGCCTTGTTTTGCCCGGACACTAACCTTGTGGCGATCCCATGCCACATAGCCAAAATACCTTAGCATAGGCTCACACCCGTAACAAGCCTTAGCATAGGCTCACACCCATAACAGGCCTGTTATGGGTATGAATGGATTGCGAGCCACTGACTGGCACTTTCGCTGTGGGAATGAAAGAAGGAAGAGTTCTTAAGCAATCCCAGGGGATACACACAGTGAGACATCCCAGAATGGGATGCCCAAATTAGTTAGAACAAATCTTGGGTTGGTTCCGTTAATTTTAGTTTTTTTTATATAGGCTTTCAGCAATTGTTATGAAGGATGGCAGGAGGCGTGGTGGACCGTACATGGTATATGGTTAAATGAGGGCTTACTGTTACTTACTGTTAAGTAATTGATGTAAATATATATATATCTTCCTGTATTAAAACCATAATGACAACACTGCCCTAATTCTTGCTGGTGCTATCAGAAACTAAAAACAAAACTTTGGCTGGAGTTGGGCCTTAAACATTAACGTAATCTGCCCCCTCTTTCTTTGGCAGCCATTGTTTGTTCTATATAGACAGACGTGATCTTAGAATGCAATTAAGCAGAGTATGTTTAAATTTACTGAGTGATGCGCTGATGACTGAAGTACTTCTGCACTCACTGAATCTAAATAACAATGCATTTGCTGGCGTTCTGTAGGCCGGTATTTACACAGCTTGGGCGTTTCCTGCAGCTTCCTGGAGCTTGGAACTCGGCTTTATCTTCAGCCTGCTGCACTTTGTCTAGTGTATGTTCATGTCTTCCTCAAGGACCTCACAAACCCATCACCCCTAGATTAGTACTCACAAGTATATATGATTTAATATAACCTAAAGAATGTCCTTCCTGGGGTATTCCTAGAATTAACATATAGACATAGGCTGGCCTACAAAAAAGCAATTCTGTGAGTACACACCTGTAGAATTGTTTTTGTTCTTGCATGGCACGGCCTGCTTCGGTATTCATAACAGTTGGGTTATTCCGCCACAGGGTGGCGCAGTGGTACTGCAGAAAGCTGTGGCATCTCCCGGCCCCCTATAAAAACGTGATTAACCATAGAGTTCCCAGCGTAGACAAGCAGTGAGACAAGAAGCCGGAGAGACTAAAAGTAAAAAAACTTTTGGGACATCCAAAAGTAGGGTGGGATCCCCAATAAGCAACAGCCGGCAGTTCAAGTCACTACCGCCTGAAGCACCTTGCGGCCAAAAGCAGCATACGCTGAGGCCTTAGCATCAACCTTGTAAAACTTGGAAAAAGTATGAACAGAAGACCAAGTAGCGGCCTTGCAAACTTGTTCAACAGAAGCTTGGTGCTGAAAAGCCCAAGAAGCACCAATAGCACAAGTGGAATGAGCAGTAATTCTAAAGGGAGGTTCCTTCCCCTTAGCAGAATAGGCTGGAACCACCCCTGACGGATCCACTTGCTGATAGTGGATTTAGCCGGAGGCAAACCCTTCCTAGGTCCAGAAGTGAGAAAAAAAAGAGCATCAGATTTCCTGAAAGGCTCAGTAGCGACCAAATAAAACTTCGGAGCCCTGACCACATCCAGAGAATGCAGTGTCCGCTCCTTGGAATTAGCAGGATTAAAACACAATGAATGCAAGATGTCCTGATGAAAGGTAGACACCACCTTAGGCAAGAAATCTGGCTTAAGCCGAAACACCACCTTATCCTGATGCCTCTCAAAATAAGGAGGTTTGATGGAAAGCGCCGCCAGCTCAGAAACTCGCCTTACAGAAGTGATAGCCACCAAAAAGGCTACCTTAAGAGTCAGAATGGGCAAAGCAGCCCCACGGATAGGCTCAAAGGGGGGACCCTGCAGAGCAGACAACACCAGATTCAAGTCCCAGACTGGTAGCATAGGCTTACAAGGTGGACGCACATGAGTAACACCCTGGAAAAAGGTTTTAACCAACCGGTGATTGGCAAATGATCTTTGGATAAAAATTTAGTTGAAGGCCGGAATCCAAACCATGTTGCAAAAATTTCAGAATCCTGGGGATGGAAAAAACCCGACAGGGAAGAGACTTGGACTCACACCAGGCAATGTAAGCATGCCAGACCCTGTAATAGATAAAGGACGAGGACTTCTTCCTAGCCCGAATCATGGTATCCACAACAGAGGCAGGCAGCCCCTTTTCCATCAAAATGGAGGTTTCAGCAGCCAAGCCGTTAAAGCCAGCGTTTATAAATTGGGATGGCGTAGCTGCCCCTGAGTGAGAAGATCTGGATCCTTGGGCAAGACATACTGATCTACTGCCAACAGCACGACGTCTGCGAACCACACCCTTCTTAGCCAACAGGGGGCCACCAGGATGGCTGGCACTCCCTCCTGGGCTATCTTGCGCATGACCCTGCCCAGTAGAGGGAACGGAGGGAACACATAGAGAAGCCGAAACTCCGTCCAAGGTATTGCCAGTGCATCCATGGCGAAGGCCAGAGGATCCTGTGACAGGGAGACAAACTTGGGAAGTTTGTGATTGTGACGGGACGCAAACAGGTCCACATCCGGCTGACCCCAGCGGTGACACAGGGAGAGAAACACCTGGCTGTTGCGGGACCATTCCCCCAGACGAGACGTCTCCCTGCTCAGGGAGTCCGCCACCTGGTTCTCCACCCCCGGAATGAAGACCGCTGAGATGCAGGGAACATTCTGTTCCACCCAAGACAGTATCAGGGACACTTCCTTGAAGGCTCGCTTGCTCCGAGTCCCTCCCTGATGGTTGATGTAGGCAACCGCCGTCTGGTTGTCTGTGCGAATCTGAACAGCCCGACCCCGAAGGTGTGTGGTCAGCTGAGAAAGAACCAACCTGATCGCCCTCAGTTCCAGTACATTGATGGGAGCATGGGCCTCCTGGGGGCCCCACCGACCCTGGAACTTCAGAGACTTCCAAAAGCCCCCCCAGCCTGTCAGACTGGCATCTGTGGTGACCATCTCCCAGCACGGGGGTAGGAAAGTCCTGCCCACCAGAAGGTTCCTTGAGACCAGCCACCACGAAAGGGACTGCCTGGCCAGAGGAGACAGAGCAGATTCCTGATCCAGGGACACAGGGTCCCGATCCCAGATTGACAAGAGGTGCAACTGAAGAGGTCTCATGTGAAACTGAGCAAAGGGGACCGCCTCGAAGCAAGACACCATCAGGCCCACCAACTGCATCCCCAGACGGATGGAGGGATGAGGACACAAGAGCAGAGCCCGTGCCTGCTTCTGAAGGCCCTCCACCTTCTGCTGAGGAAGGAACACCTTGACCTGAGAGGTATCCAGTGTCATGCCCAGAAAGGACCTCACCAAGGACGGGGACAGTGAAGACTTGGAATAGTTGACCACCCAGCCGAAGGACTCCAGAGTGGATGTCACCACCCGGGTGTCCTGCTCGGCCTGATGAAAGGACTGGGTCACAATAAGGATGTCGTCCAGGTAAGGAAGGACGCAAATGACCTGGTTCCGTAGCAGAGACATCACCCCCGGCAGCACCTTGGTGAACACCCGAGGCGCCGAGGTGATACCAAAGGGTAAAGTTACAAACTGGTAATGCTGATCCTCCAGCGCGGACCTCAGAAATCTCTGATGTCCTGGGAAGATAGGCACATGAAGTTAAGCATCCTTGATGTCCACAGTGGTCATAAAGTCGCCCGGGCGAAGGGTACTGATAGCCGAGCGTAACGTCTCCATGCGAAAATGCTTGAATCTGACAAACTTGTTGAGGCCCTTCAAGTCCAGGATGGGCCTCAGAGAGCCGTCCTTTTTGGGGACTGTGAAAAGATTGGAATAGTACCCCTGACCCTTTTCTTTTGAACCGCCGAAAGCAACCCTTGAGCTGACAGGGGGTTTAAAGACATCCAGGATCTGATGAATCTTGGGGGTGGCCAGGCTGCAAACTCTATCTTGTAACCGGAGGACACCACCTCCTGAATCCACCGGTCTGAGACGTGGAGCCTCCAGACGTGAGCAAAGAGCCGAAGCCATCCCCCCACCCGGATGGGTGAGGGCGCCCCCTCATGCCTGAGGGGCCTTGGGAGGGGGTTTGGGCTTGGAACCCCAGGAGAGACCGGGACAACCACGGCATCTGCCACGGCCCCAAGAATCTCTGCGGCTACCTGAGAAGAGGGAGCCATGACCTCCTCTGGGAGTATGAAGGGAGGTGAGGAAAACAGAGGTCCCCCGAAAGGGCCGGGGCTGCCTCCTACGCTAAGGTAGTCTGCCATCCGTGGTTAAAACATCAAGACGCTCACCGAAGAGCCGCAGCCCCGCAAAGGGGAGCCCAGTGAGAGCCTTCTTAGCAGCAGCGTCAGCTGCCCACTGACGCAACCAGAGCGGCGCATAGCCACCAAAAGAGGAGAGGCCCTACCGCCCAGCCTCACAGCATCATCCATGGCAGTAAGGATAAATGCAACAAAAACAGACAAAGCAAGAGGGTCCTATAATCCTCCCTCCTTCTACCAGCCATAGGCCATCACAAAGATGCTTGAGCAGTTTCTTAAGGGCAATAGCTGTAATGGCAGCAGCACAGGCCGGGCGCAGTCCAGTCCCCCCACAGGTAAAAGCATGGCAGGCCAGCTGATCCATGCGCCGGTCCTCGCTGTCCCTCAGAGTGGTAGTGTCAACGGAAGGCATGACCGAAGTATTGGACAGTGCTAGCACAGGAGCGTCCACCTCAGGGGGACATGACCACCGCTTCACTAAATCAGCAGGAAAGGGATACTTCTTATCCAATCCCTTAGGCACATAGGGCAGCCTGTTAGGACGTTCCCACTCCTTAAGCACCATAGTAGTGAAATGACCCTGCTCAGGGAACTCAAGACGCTGTTTATCAGGGTGAAAGAGCTCACCCTGCTTTCTCTTAGCCCCCTCAGGGGGAGCAATGTGCAAAATTTCAAAAATGTGAGACAGCAGATTATCAGTGTCCTCAGGGTACCGTGATTCCTCCCCGGACGCAGACCCAGGGTCACTATCGCAACACTCCCGCTGGTCCCCAGAGGAGACAGAGTCCTGGAACAGTTCCCCTTCCTCTAGGGAATAATGTCCCCCAGTGGCATAAAACTGCTCATACTCCTCTATGGAGCACGAGGGAGGGGAAGTCAGGTTCCGCTTCCTGCCAGAGGCCCTCCTAGGAACAGGCCCGGCAAGCTGCCTCTCAATGTTGGCCACACGAAGTGCCAAATCAGACTGTGACCCCCTGCTATTATCCCCCTCACTGGGGGCCAATTGCAGAAGTGGGGGGGTAAGCGACCCCGAAGGGGGCGCAGAGCTGGGAAGCGATGCAGGCAAACCAGATTGGAGCGCAAGGACACTTTGGGCGCACGGCACGCACACCCTGACACTGTTACTCACAGGGGATACCCCACACATGGCACACAGCCGGGATTGCCCCGACGGGCCCCCAAGCACGCTTTCCCCAGAAGCCTCCATATTAACACAGGCGCAATAGGCCAACACTGGGTAAAGGCTAATACAAAAGCCACCCAGGATGCCCTCCCACAGGATGCCCCCAGAAGTCAGTAAAGGGGGGGATGAGGGGGAGCAAGGAGTAGAGCCGGGAGAAACTACAACCTAATTGTATCCCGCCTGATAGACATAAGTAAAAACGACACATGAGCATCCCGCAGAACATGCACCACAAGACCAATAAAAAAAAACCAAGGGGGACTCACGGACCAAGGACACCGCAGGGTCACCAAGGCACAGACCGCAGGATGAAGCGACACACCGGAGGAAACAGCGCTGCAGCCAGAAAGGGAGAAAACCAGACACACAGCTAACCCGGCAGAGATACCTCAAGGGGCGGGCCGCGGGGGGACGGAGCGATACGTGGCATCCCCCGCCCCCCCGAAGAGCGCGAAAATGGCGCCCACGTGACCCCGCCGGCGCCATGACTAAGCAAAAACGCTGCAGGCTATAGCGCCCACCGCCGTGGGGCGCAGTACAAAGCGGCGCGGCGGCCAAAAACACCAAAAAACACACTGTAAACGGCCAAAACACCACAACTAATACCACTTGCCGCTACCATCCGCCCCCCCCCCCAAACAAAGTCAGAGAGAGGGGGGACAGAGAGAGACGAGAAGGCAGCGGCGAGTATCCCGGCCAGAAGGGGAGGGGGGGTGGGACCCTGAAGGAAAAGAAGGGGACACAGTCCCCAAAACACTCACCCCCCCAGAAGCCAGGACAGGAACTCCGCATCCCTAGTAGGCTCACCATAACGCCTATGGCCGGCTACCCTTTGTGGAACAGGGACTGTGGCTTGGAGCAGCGCTCCAGGAGCACTTGACCCTGGTGCTCTTCTACCCTCACCCGATCTGTCAGCCAAGGCTGGGAGGCAGTGAGGGTCCAGAAACAGGTGGAAATAGACTTGCAGGGCCGCAGGAACGGTTGCCTCGCTCACCTGCACATAGAGAGAGAGCCATCTTCTATCTTTCACTGCAGAGGAAACACTGGGAACTCTATGGTTGATCCCACTTTCTTAGGGGGCCAGGAGATGCCACAGCTTTCTGCAGTACTTGTGGCGGAATAACCCAACTGTTATGAATACCGAAGCAGGCCGTGGCATGCAATAAAGAAAACATTCTTTAGCTACGTAAGTAGAAAGTGGAAGGTCAGCCAAAGCATTTTTGAAGTTGGTCGTGTGGAGAAAAGATAGGGCTCCTGGTGAATCCTTGTCCTAACGTGACCCTGAACTGTGACCTAGTAAAGGATCATCACTACATTTTCCAAAATGCCTGACCTGTTTTAGGTCAGTTGTCTCTAGTATTACTCACGAAGTATTCTAGTATGACTTGTTTTCCTCATTTCACATTTTAACAGACAGGCTGTTTCTAGGCCTGGCTGAGCAGTGCATTTGCCCTGGGCGCCAGAAGACAGGGAGCGCCAAGCTGTCTTCTGAGTCCTGCCTTCTAGCTCTAAGAATTGTACTAGAGTGATCCCTGAACTTTTCCCCACCACGTCATAAGGAATTTGTGTAAAGAAGAAAAGTGCTGTAGTGACAGGAGCAGAGTGTGGCATCAGAATCATTCTGGCTTCTGCATCATGCTTCCCAACCCCCGCTGTCATGTGTGAAATCTATGATGGGGAGCAGCTTCCCAGGGTCGGATTAAGTGTGGTGGAGACCCCCGGGCATAAAATCTGGTGGAGGCCCCAGATACAGTATTTTTTTTCCTTTAAAATAATAGTCCTGTATTTGTATTGATTGGTGGTTGTCTGGCACCCGCCTACTTTCTGGAACATCAGATCGAGTCCCTTGTGCCACCCTTGTGTGGGTGCGTGCTGCTCGGGAACTCCTGCTTTGCCATTCTGGGCGGGGGGTGGTGTAGTCACCCAGCTGATCCAGCAGAAAACAGCTCCCTGCATTGAGCTGCCAGCGGCTGTGCTTAGTGGCTTATGTGCAGTGAGCGGACGCCGATTGACAGCTCTGCACCAACCTATCACTGTAGCATGGTTGATGCCGGCTTTGCTGCTCTAGACTCTCAGACTCTCCTGCCCTGTGGTGGCTTTGGCTGCAGGTTTGATAAAACAAAAAAAAGGGCTTGCCCAGGCGTGGGGGGGGGGGCACTGTTCCCAATAGCTTTGGTGAGGTGCCATAGAGGTGCCATTGTTGACACGAACAAGAAGTGGCATTGCAAGGGACAAACTTTGTTTCTCTGTCTCTTTGTCCCATCCAATCCTTTCCCCCTGCCCCAGCTCAGCCCCATTTATCTCTGTCCCACTATCTGCCCCCCCCCAGCTCAGCCCCATACATTCTTCTCCCCCCAGATTTGCCATACCCATCCCCATCTATTCATTTCCCCCCAGCTTTGCCCCATACATCATTGTGTTCCCTATCTCTGCCCCATCCATTCCTGTCCTCCCAGTTTTGCCTATCTAATCCTCGTCCTCCCAGCTTTGCCAATCCATTACTTTTCCTTCCAACTCTGACCATCTACCCCCCCCCAGATTTTCCCATTCATTCCTGTCCTCCTAGTTCTGCCCATCCATCCCTTCTCTCAGCTCTCTCTCCATCCCTCCCTGCCCTTTCTGTCTATCCATCCTGTTTCTCTCCCATTCATCCCTCTCCCCTGAGCTCTTTCTATACATCGTTGTTACCAGACCTTATTGACAGTAACATTTTGGGCCCTAGTCCCCCATTGTACACGGTCTACTAAGAATACAAGGGGATTTAAAGCAGCGTGCCACAGGCCAGAGCTGTAGGTTCTGTGCTTTTCCAGTGCCCAATAGGATTTCGGGGTGGGGGGGCAGGAAGCCTTTTTTGGTTTTGTCTGGGGAATCTATAGTCAGGGCCGGCGCCAGCACAGGGCAAACCTGGGCAATTGTCAGGGCCCCCTGGCCCACTCGGGCTCACACTTGGCCATAGTATTATTTTACAGTGGACCTGAACCACCGAATGCCTGGTAGTGTGTGCAAATCTGTTCATGGCTGGCCTCAGCAACAGGGTATGGTCAGCAACAACGGAGAAGATGGCATGGAATGGAGGGCAATTGATGGAAGCTCAGAAGGTGGTGAGAACCAGGTGACAACTGACAGCAATAATGGAGACTTTAGTGGCAGTGGAGCAAGCAGTAAGGGCTGAAGGGTGATTGGAGGCAGTAGAGAATGCAAAAAGGACTAGAGGGTGATTGGTGGCTATAGGGAAGGCAATAAGGACTAGAGGGCAATTGGTGGCTATAGGGAAGGCAATAAGGACTAGAGGGCAATTGGTGGCTATAGGGAAGGCAATAAGGACTAGAGGGCGATTGGTGGCAATAGGGAAGGCAATAAAGACTAGAGGGCGATTGGTGGCTATAGGGAAGACAATAAGGACTGGAGGGTGATTGGTGGCTATAGGGAGGGCAATAAGGACTAGAGGGCGATTGGTGGCTATAGGGAAGGCAATAAGGACTAGAGGGCGATTGGTGGCTTTAGGGAACACAATAAGGACTAGAGGGCGATTGGTGGCTATAGGGAAGGCAATAAGGACTAGAGGGCGATTGGTGGCAATAAGGACCAGAGGAGGATTAGTGGCTATAGGGAACACAATAAGGACTGGAGGGTGATCAGCAGCAGAAGATGACTTGAGGCAACGGAGCTGAAAGGTGACATCATGTGATTCACTACTTTGGGGCCCACTAAGACTCTCTTGCGCACGGGCCCCCACAAACCTGGAGCTGGCCCTGTCTATACCCCCCCCTCCCCCAGTGTGCTGATTTCTAACTATCCACCCCCCAACCGCAACACCCCCCGCCTGAACCTTTACCTGAGTATGGTATCTCAATTCAGTTCCAGTAGGGGCAGTGCAAATATTTTGTATGGTAAAGAAAGTAATGTCACAAAAAAAAGAATTGAAGCACTTATGATAGACTAGAGAGATGACACCTAGGCTCTCAGGTTCCTAACTGGAGAAACAGGCCAATATTGCATCCATTTCTTTGTTATAGCTCACCTAAAGTGGGACGATGCTTTTGGTGAAAGTGTTAATTACGTGAAATGTGAGATCTGGGAATTTCTGGTTATTTGTCACCGGACAGATCATTTTCGGCCTTTGGTTTGTGCAGAGGAGTCCCTGCAGGGGAATGTGCTGTGTTTCTGGTGGGGTGTGCTAAGTGCTGAACATACAATGGCAGGATGACATTTCCTCTGCTTATATCCTTCCATGGTTTCAAAATATCACAGAACAACAATAGTTGGCCACAAAGAAAACAAGCCCGTTCAGACACACGTTAATATGGCATCTGGGTAAGTAAACACAGCCTGACAATAAAGAACAAAAACCTGAAAAGATTTAAGATGCTAGGAGAAAAAAAAACGATGCACCCTTCCAACAGGAGGACGTCTGTCAACATTGTAAAACTGTTTTATTTGTATTGTGTTTTTATTTAAAGTGCGGTGATCTGGCACACAATGACTGTTTTATACTAATCATATTTACAGACGAAGCAGCCTTAATTGCAGCAAATCATTTTATAAAAGCAATCATTCTTATAGGAGGCCAAGAACAAAAGGCAGCCTTCACAAAAGCCAAAACATTCATTCTGGAAGAATGGGTGGACTGCGAAACGCGTCCAAGATACATTGCAGCTGGGCTAAAGTGAACGCAATCTTTTTAATCTGCTCATTCTGTAAACCTCTGCTCCCAGATTTCCCAGAAGTATCTCACTTACTGTCTGGAGGACAGGACTCCAAAAATGCAGGACCAGATCAGCACTAAGGCCATATACCCTGGGGCCTAGATTTACAATAATTCAGCCATCATTTAAATTGGTCCTATAGTCTGAAACATGTCTCCTTGGGTTGGCATCCCAATATAGGATTCCCGGCAGTGTTTTTAAAAAGGAAGCCTGAAAACAGGCACAATCACCTACCATCTTCACATTCCACCTCTTCAGAGAAGTACATCCTGTGGCCCCCCCTCTGTGCATGTGACTACCAGAAGCTAAATCTGATTGGTAGTCTGAAGAAGTGATTGTGAAACATACCATATGCTTCTGTGCAGTGTTGGAGTGCAGAGGCTGCATATTAACAATGGCATTGGATTCTGAAGTCTCTTCTTGAAATCACGTTTTATTATTGGACTGCGGAGCATCACAAATATTTAGGCCTTTAGGTCGACTCTTAAAGAAAAGTCACTCAATTACAAACATACCAGTTATTAGTAAATTACACAATTGATAGATGTATGATCATTTATGTGTCCCGAAAATTTGCCTTTTTGTCAAATATTTTACCTGTGAAATCGAAATCTTCACATTCTTCAAATGCCCCTAATTGTAACATGTTTGTTGCTTGATATTTAGATGATGAGAGGGTTAAACTGGGCGGTAAATTAGTTCCCAGGCCCTGAATAGTAATAATAATTTTGTATAAATAATAGTGATTGAGCTGCTCCCACCCCCCTTTATTCACCCTAATTGTAATACCAGCACCTACACTCTGCCCATAGAGATATGGCCAAACTAAATCTTGCTGTGGATGCCTGTTACCCTGCATCAGCATGCCCCATATCCTCTCCAGCACTAGCACATCCACAGCCCCCTGTTCGTTAAGGGTGTGGATAATGTGGCAGAGGGTCCCATTCCATGACTATTTTTTCTTCCCGAAAATGTGCCTTTTTGTCAAATATTTTACCTGTGAAATTTAAATCTTCACCTAAACCTTCAAATGCCTGTAATTGTAACACCAGCATCTACACTCTGCCCATAGAGGTCTGGCCATGCTAAATCTTCCTGTGAGTGCCTGGTTACCCTATATCAGCATGCCCCATGTCCTCTCCAGCATTAGCGCACCCCCTCATGCATCAGCCATGCTCCCCAGCACACCCTGTCCTGCATGATCCCAGTGCCCAACAGCATGGCTAGTAATCAATAGGACAGGGGGGACGCCAGTTTAGCCCTTGAGCCCAGACCCTATGCTTGGTTTGCCAAAGTGGTAAGCTTTAGAGGAGGGGTGCAGGCATGCTCATCCACAGCCCCATTCCTCCTGCCTTGGCTGCCAACCAGAGATAGTGACAGTTAGGACAGGAGAGAGGGCTTGTATACTCAAGAAAATGTCACTGAAGGGGATGGAGGGGCTTTTCCCAGGAAAACCTCCTCCATCCCCTCCCCTCCAGTGACAAACTTGGTCATGTGGGGTGGATCCTTAGAGCCTCCACCTCTGAGGTATAAAAGCCTTCTCCATTGCCTAAAAGGTAATAATCCAGGCTAGGACCTGTGTCCAAATGTTCTTTTGATGCCACCACCTAAAGAAGCTAGCGGAGGATTTATGGCATGTTTAGAGAGGAAAAAATGTGTCAATTTGAATGGTGAATTTCCTCCAGCAAATAAGTGGAGGAAACTGCCTATTCCAATGAGTAACAGCTGTATTTCATTCCAAAAACACATGCCAGCATTGAAGCCTTTTTTGTTTTTTGTTAAAAAAAATAATAAAATGTCCAAAATCACAAAGAAAACATCTGGGACAAAACATTGGGAAAAAATATTAAGGGCTAAATGGAATATCCCCCAACCCCCCCCCCCCACCCCCAAATAAATGGAGAACACAGGTTCTCCGGGGAATACACTCCGAAATGACGAATAGAGCTACACATAAAACACAGAAGCTGGAGAGATCAAATAGCTATGGAGAAACAGTAAAGGAAAGGGGAGAAACCTGGCGGACCATCGGGAGCAGTAAAGTGCGTAGCTGGCCAAATGCGCACGGGGCACAGCCATTTGTGCTTCAAAACAGCAGATTTTCCTTGTGGAAGGTGCAAATTGGTGCAAGAAAAGACAATTTGTGCTTCTCCCGTGCACTTGCAATTCGGTGCGATTTGCATGTGCGTTCCGGCGTGCACACTCGGCTATGAATCAGCACCTGCACATTTTTGTGCGCCGACCATAAATGGACCCTAATGTGTTCACCAGTAGAGTAAGGGCCTGCTGAATCAGAGATGGTTCACAGATATCTCCACCGTCCTTTGTTTTTTATGATGTCTGGAACCTCTGGATTTTATGATGGAGAAATAAACACTAGACATTTTATCTAGGGGCATGTGTTGAACATCCATTGCAATTTGGGGAGTTTGAAAAGATGTCTACACCTTTATAATCATAGGATCATTTTTGTCACTATGGGGTCGATTCAGAACCATTGGCAAAAAGTGATCCTTAGAGTAAAAAGTGCACTGAATCAATCCCTGGTAGTATAATGCAAGTGAATGGCACTTTTTGTGATTGGTGCTGAATCAGCCCTGCAATTTAACACAAAATACTCAACTTTCTGCAATTCTGCAGCTGCAATCGTACAGAACCTATGTGTGTGAATTCATTACGTTGCTGTGAACCTATACATGAGTGCACACACCCTGCACCGCAAATGCCTCCTAGCAAGACTCATTGGCCACACTGCTCTAAAAAAGGATATACCCATAATCTAGATCAGTGAGATCTTTTACAGACATTTAGCACTGACGAATTATTACCTGAGTCCAGGTAAAATCAGGAAATCATCTACGCTAAGTACAAGAGCAGAGAAAAATGAATCTGATGGAAGAGATCTGATACCTCCCTCATATACAAGTGTAACGTTTAAAGCACAGGCTGGAAAAAATCACCCAAAATATAAAATTTGGGTGTTAGTACAAAACACATGGTGTGCTGAGTAGAGCCAGAACAGGTGGGATCAGTAGCAGACAGGATGGAGCAGGGCCCAGTATTAGCGAGGTCAGTCATTGCATTGGCTCCAGATTCCAGAGCTGTTTGCCAAACAATGACAGCAGCATTGTCTGTACTATCTGCAGATGTGAGCCCATAGTCATGGAAAACATTCTATGTGCAGGCTGAAGAGGACCGTTAGCTCCAGACCTCCAGCAGTCATAACACAAGTGTCTGCACTAATGGAAAATGAAAGGTTACAATTTGCTGTAGCTTACACAGTTTATTTTGGGCCCTGGATGTAACGCATTCATTCTTCTGATGTTGTGGGTACCTGGTGTCTACACCTCAGTGGGCTGCAAGTGGGCACTAGGCTCCCTGCTTACCTTATAACTGGTCTTGCACTGCTGATCACTTTCTGACATCCCCTTATGTAACACAGGGAGCCACACTTCCATGTCCTGGCTTGCAGCCTTGTTTAAAGTCCCTACCCAGGCACACACTACATTCCTCCCCCCTTATCCCCCCATGGAAACAGTGTAAAAAACTGTGCGGGGCAGTCATGGCCTAGAGGCAGGTAATCCGCCTTGTGCACTTCACTGCCCGTTAGTGTGTTATTCTCCTGTGTGTAGTCACTGATGTAGTTTTTATTCACTATTGTCCACTGTGTGTAATTCACCTGTGTGTAGTCACTGATATACGGCCTGATTCAGAGCCTCTCTCAGATGCATTCCCAACAGTGGGAATGACGTCAAAGGACCTTATTTGGTCTATTTTCCATGTCAGATGATTCAGAGCCTTGTTTTTGTGGCCGCGTTGTCCTTTTTGTGGGAAATTACAGTACGTGTATGCCAAGCTGACTGTACGCCGTATAAATACGGCTCAAGGCGTCCATAATTTCACTGGTTTCGCCTGCCCTTGTGCAGGATTCAGAGCCCTGATTTGTGGGTTTTCAGACTAAAAAAAGCCGTAGGTTTCCGGTTCAAACTTACGCCATCTTTTTGCTAGCGGAAAACTTGAGTCTTGTGAAAATACAGCCTACATCCTCTGCACCTACTATGGACCCTTGACAAGTTCTGTGAAGAGCGTCTGCAGCAGCGGGGGCTGCTAATGATGTAACTTCCAGAGCTTAGTCATACCCGCCATTGCCTGGATATCGATCACATGACTGATCAGCAGGTGTTCAAATTGACCTGGCTGAAGCACCTTTCTCTTGAGAAGATTTACTCAGAGTTGCAGCCATGGTTGGCCCCCACCACAAGAAAGGGGCGGGCAAAAGGTATAACCAAATTGTTTGTCTGCCTCCAATTTTTACCAAATGGCTAGGGGCACTGTCAGTTGCCATGTCCCAGCCTTTGTTGAGCCGCGCCATGACTAAATTTCTCAATAGCATGGCTGTCCAGCAGCATCTCTTTTCCTGACAACATGGAAACCTGGAATGCAGTGAGGGTGTTTTTTTTCAACATTGAGAGTATGTCAAGTGTAATGGGTGCCATTGATTGAACGCATGTTGCCCTGGTTCCCCCAGCTGCTCAGGAGTATATGTTTCAGCATGATTAGGTCCACATTGCTCCTCCTTGTAGGCCACTCTCCTCTCCTGAAGTTAGCTTAGCTCCCCCTCTACCCAAACAGCTTCCCTGGGTCTCAGTCTGTTTAGGTCCACATTATTCCTACTTGTAGACCACTCTCCTCCTCTTGAGGTAGCCTAGCTTCCCCTCCCACCAAACAGCTTCCCCGTGTCTCAGTCTGTTTAGGTCCACATTGCTCCTCCTTGTAGGCCACTCTCCTCTCTTGAGGGTAGCCTATTTTCCCCTCCCCCAAAACAGCTTTCCTGTGTCCAATTTGGCCCTTGTTTTATTTTTATTTTTGCTGTTCATTTGTTGTTGCCAGTCTAGTGACCTTATTTATTTGTGGCTTCTTTTCAGCAACTGCATTATGGGCGACTCTCTTAACATCCAATGTGTCATAGGGCTGGATCTTCACTTTTTCAGTGTTTTGGCTGGCTTCCCTGGCTCGTCCCATGATGCATTTATCTTGAGGAGTTCTAGTTTATACACCACTTTTGAGAGTGGCGAGCTGACTGGAGGTTGACTTGTGGGTAAGTCTGTTTATTGCTGGAATGGATCTGCGTGTTTATTGTTTATGTTGCATTTGCAATGTGTTTTTCATTTTTGTTTTGTGCCCCCTTTTTGTAGTTGGTTCAAGTTTATTGTGTTAGCCAATTGGTCTCCCTGCCCTCCATCACTTCCACTGTGCTCATGCCCCTCTCTGAATGTCCCCTTCTCCCTGTTGCAGTTAGAAATGCTTAGTCCGAGCATCCTGCCTTACCTTTTGCTGGATGGGCCCTACTCATTTTTAATACTTACTATTTGATCTAGGCTGTTATGATGTTGTGTTGCCTGTTGGTAATATAATTTCCATTTTCATTTGTCTTTTAGGTATTTCAGGTTATTCGTTGCTGCCCTGGCTCCTGATGCCCTTCTTAAGGCCCCAGTCACCTGGCCAGGAGGCTTATAATGCTTCTGCTCCAGAGATTCCTGGCCATCTGTATGCTGGCACACAGAGCCTTGCAGGCCAAAGCATTCAGGAGCATTTGGTGGACGCCTCTTTTTCTTGAATTTTATTTTTTTTCACAAATTACTGTCATTTGTGATTTATTCTCTGCTTTGCCTAGTCTAGGTGTGATTAAATAACATCCAAACAAAGTTCTGTTTTTTGGTATTTATTCTCTTATTACTTGTTAATTGTCACAAGTTGTTTTGGCACAACTGTGGATGCAGGTCAACTAAAATCGATCACTAAAAATGTGCCTGTCCAGCGTAACTAAAGCTTGCGGACCCACCACAGCCCAAAGTCCAGCATGGCAGGTTAGGAGGATGTTGCCCGGCTTTGGGTGTTTGCAGCTTGCTGTGCCTCAAGCCTCTCCGGCCTTTGAAGGGCAACCTGGTTGGCCTCCACCAGAGCCCCAACCAGTGTCTCCATCTGCTGGTGGTGATGCTGCTGCTCCACAACCATTGCAGTCGGATCTTCATGAAGCAAACTGGCGGTCCGTTGCACAACTTTAAAATATCTATTGGCGTTTTGCTGAAAAGTGGTACTGTTGGCCCGCCAGTTTGCCTCCATGATTTGGCTACCAGAGACAAGTGACGCCTGGCTGCAGGCCGGGGCTGTCTTTCTCCTGGGCACTCTGTGGAGCTGCAGGGAGGAGTGGTGAAGGCCATTGTCCATGGTGCCAGCAGCTGGTGGAGGTGTCCAGATAATATTGGGGGTCTCATCCAGATGTTCAGAGTGGCCTTCCTCCACTGTATTAATTTCATCCAGCAGATGTGACGCCTGTGTGGAGAAAGGTGAACATTAGTGTTAGTTTTTCACGTTACCATACAACCTCCAGTGCCCCAAACTTTACCCTGAGTTCACCCTCCTCCTCCACCCTGCCCTTTGCCTATTACACTCACTAATTTACCTTATCAATGTCTGGACTCTACTCTACTACTACTTTGGTCACCTTTATGTTGGTGGTAGCCAAACCAGAGGCCAGCTGTTGTTGCAGGTGGCGGGTCTTGCGGGCGAGGTGCTGATGGCTGGGGTGTTGCTGCAAAGTCAAGGTAAAGGCACCTGGCTTCCCATGGGGCTCCGCTGTGGACTCCACAGTGGGGCCTGCTCTGGGATCTGTTTGGGGGTCCACATAGTGCTCCGGTGTCCTGACTGTTGGTTGGTGCATGGTGGGCTGTGCCGGGAGCCACAGTTTTCTGACTCCCGTTGCTGATGCCTTAAATTGTTGCGGGTGACCCGCTCAGAGTGGCTAGTGTGGGTGTCAGCAGGGGAGTGCCTGCAGGACAAACAGCATGTCTTGGGGCTGGGGCTGCGGTACCTGGGCTGGGTGCTGCCAGTTCCTCAGCCTTGGCTGTGTTCCTAGCTCTGGGGGGTGTGGTAATGCCTATGGTGTGGCATAGTGAGCTCCTAAGTCAGAAGTGGCAGGAAAATCTGACCCTCAGCTGTGTTCTTTTATATCTAATTGAGTGGGAAATCTGTTTGGTTAATTTAACAGCCCCTCAAAGATACAAGCAACCTATAGACTACATGTGCATATAGATGCAAGCACACTTCCGGGGTCCGCCAGGGCAGGGGTGCGTCATACAGATGCCACCCAAAGGTCCAACATGGCACCCACCTTGTTCACCCATGAGCAGCAGGAGCACATTATGATGGTAAGTCACACTCATGGCAATCTCCTACATATGTGTGCCACATTACACTACTGCCAAGGTGCCAACAGGTGGCCGCGAAATATGAGTGAAGGCACATGGTGTCACAGTAATGGCGGAGACCTGGCCTTCCAGCGTTACAGGCCCACAGTACTGCCACTGTCACATGGACCACTCTGGCATGTTTCTATGCGACACAAGGGAGCCTAAGTGATTTATGTTTGACATTTCTATGCAATCTGCTACTACTGTGGGATGGGAAAGCTGGCTTCACCTTGTTGCTGGCCATGGTCAGTGAATCCTGTCTGACAGTAGAAGTGGGGTGGAGAGGTAGGTGCGCCTTTTGGCTACTACTGTGGGATGGAAGAGCTGGATTAGGTGGCGTTAACATACACTAGCGTATACCAGGCTTGGGTGCTTGCACTGTCCCTGAAAATTACTTAAAGGGGCAGGGGCATGCACGTGGAGCTAAGGAGACCCCCAAACAGAGGACATAAGTTACCAATGCACAACTGTTTGTTGTTTTCAGACTTACATGGATCAATAGTACGACTTTAAGCCCAACACACATGAAAAGAGGATGTTGGCAGAGGAAGTGGCGAGGAGACGTCACCTTACACCTTCACCCAAAAAATGCAGCATTGGTCGGACCTCAAATGGCAAAAGTGGACCTGGGTACAGAGGTTCTACAGCCAGAACTTCCCAGGTAAGTGGATGTACAACAGAGAAAGTGAGCTATCAGGGTTATGAGTTACATGTTTGACACATTTAACTTTTCTTTTGTATCTAGTGAGTTCTGGCTGTGGATCAAGACCACCCAGAGACGAGGAGTCCGATGCCAAGAAGACAGGTTGTGGGTGTAAGGCGGAGGCCCCGAACCCTGCCAATCTGAAGCAGCACCACCACCACATCCATGGAGGCCGCTGAAGAGGAGGCTATATTGGGCTTGGAGTTGCCCATAGCCATGTGCGTACACAAAGCATACACAAAGCATATACGCCCACTTACGCATGAAGATACTTTTCTCAGGAAACGGCTGTGGATGATACGAGTGTTCGCAATTTCACGGTTACCAAGATCAGTTCCCCCCCAAAAAATGAGCATTAACAGGCAGGCTCTGAATCAGGCTGCTTGTGTTTATTGACTATGTGTTATTCACCTGTGTGCGGTCACTGATATGGTGTTTATTCATGAGTGTGCTCACAGTAGTGTGTTAAGTCCACGGATGGGAAAAATGCGGAGATAAAATTTAATTTGTGCATAAGCACAAAATGGCCACTGTTAGCACTATTATTATTATTATTATTATTGTTTATTTATATAGCGCCATCATCTTCCGTAGCGCTTTACAAAGTAGTAATTACAGACAGGGTAGAAACATACGGTACATATAATAATTCAAATGCAGTTTTACAGAGTTGACAATGGATATTCTGAATACAAGATACAATAGGGGAGAGAGCCCTGCCCTTGCGAGCTTACAGTCTAAAGGAAGAGGGGTGAAGACGAGGGGGAAGGATCACAAACAGTCAGTATTGAGCTTTGTGGCATGCGCCCTTGAGAAGATTGGTTAGGCCAGATTATATGCTTGTCTGAATAAGTGAGTTTTAAGGGCGCCTTTGAAGGTTTTGAGGGTTGTGGAGTGGCGGATTGGGTGCGGGAGGGCATTCCAGAAGATTGAAGTTGCACGTGAGAAGTCCTGGAGGCGGGCGTGAGAGGAGGTGACCAGGGTGGAGGACAGGAGTAGGTCGGCAGAGGAGCGGAGGCTGCGTCTAGGTTGATACTGTTGGATTAGAGATGAGATGTAGGGAGTGGCCTGGTTGGAGAGAGCTTTGTATGCAAGAGTTGGAGTTTTGAACAGGATTCGCTGAGGGACTGGCAGCCAGTGTAGGGATTGGCAGAGAGGTGCAGAATTAGAGTAGCGAGAGGAGAGATGGATGAGGCGAGCAGCAGAGTTCAGGATAGATTGGAGGGGTGCCAGTCTGTTAGTTGGTAAGCCACAAAGAAGGATGTTGCAGTAATCCAGTCGGGATATGACCAGGGCATGCACTAGCATTTTAGTGGTGTCAGGTGAGAGGAAAGGACGGATGCGGGAGATGTTTTTAAGTTGGAGGCGACAGGAGGTGGCCAGGGAGTGAATATGTGGTTTGAAAGAGAGGGCAGAGTCCAGAATGACTCCCAGGCACCGAGCTTGGGGAGTTGCTGTTATTGTGTAATTGTTGACAGAAATAGACGTGTTAGAGAGGGGAAGGGAGTTAGATGGTGGGAAAATGACCAGTTCTGTCTTGTCCATGTTTAGCTTGAGGTAGCGAGATGACATGAATGAAGAAATAGCTGAGAGGCAGTTGGGGAGGCGAGATAGGAGAGAGGAGAGATTGGGGCCTGAGAGATATATCTGAGTGTCATCCGCATAGAAGTGGTATTGAAAGCCTAGTGAAGTTATAAGTTTGCCAAGGCCGTGGGTGTAGACTGAGAAAAGTAGGGGGCCTAGGACAGAACCTTGCGGCACACCAACAGAAAGAGAACGTGAGGATGAGACTGTGTTAGAATAGGATACACTGAATGATCTGTCAGAGAGGTAAGAGGTGAGCCAAGAGAGTGCAAGCCCTTGAACCCCAAGAGAGGAGAGAATATCAGGAAGCAGAGAGTGGTCGACAGTATCAAAGGCTGAGGAGAGGTCAAGAAGGATGAGGATGGAGTAGTGACCAATGCTTTTGGCAGTGAGCAGATCATCGGTGACTTTGGTGAGGGCAGTTTCAGTGGAGTGGTTACGGCGGAATCCTGATTGTAAGGGGTCAAATAAGTTGTTAGTGGATAAGTATTGTGACAGTTCTGAGTGGACATGTTGTTCAAGAAGTTTGGAGGAGAAAGGGAGTAGCGAGATAGGGCGGTAGTTGGAGAGGGCAGAGGGGTCGAGAGAGGGTTTCTTGATTATCGGAGTAATAACTGCATGTTTGTAGGAGGAAGGAAAGGTGCCAGAGGAGAGAGAAAGGTTGAATATGGATGTTAAGGCTGGAGTGAGGGATGGAGACAGTTGAGGAATAAGGTGGGATGGAATAGGATCGAGGGAGCAGGTAGTCAGGTGGGCTCTAGATATGAGAGAGGTTAGTCCAAGCTCAGTTATTGGAGTGAAGAAAGTAAGAGAGTAAGGCGGGGGGATTGTTTGAAATGGTGAGGGATTCTGAGGGGCAAAGCCGAGTCGAATGTTGTCAATTTTTCCTTTGAAGAATGCAGAAAATTCTTCTGCTGTTATTTGGGAGGTTGGAGGAGGAGGTGGTGGGCGGAGTAAGGAACTGAAAGTGTTGAAGAGTTGTTTGGGATTCCGGGCTTGTGCAGAAATCAGTGAAGAGAAATAAGCTTGCTTAGCAGATGAAAGGGCCGTCCTGAGTTCCTGAAGGGCTTGTTTGTAGAATAGAAAGTCATGATTGGCTTTGGTTTTCCTCCATCGCCGTTCAGCAGCTCGAGACAGCTGTTTCAATCTGGTTGTGCCTGCATTTAGCCAGGGTTGTGGGTTTCTGGTGCGGGGACGGCTATAGGTGAGGGGGGCGACAAAATCCAGAGCTGAGGAGAGAGTATTATGGTAGTGTGAAGATGCAGCGTCTATGTCCGTGAATGAGGTCAAGGTCTGAAGAGGTTGAAGTGAGGCAGAAAAGGACTGAAAGTCTAGGTTTCTTAAGTTCCTGCGTTGAGTTGTGGGTTTGTGTGGAGGGGGGTTTGCAGGCATTGGAGCGAGGGTCATAGTCAGCAGATTATGATCAGAGAGGGGGAGCAAGGAGGATGAGAGGTTTGAGACAGAGCAGAGGTTAGTGAAGAGGAGGTCAATTGTGTGGCCGTCTTTGTGGGTGGGTGCAGTAGACCATTGCTTGAGGCCGAAAGATGAGGTTAGTGACAGTAGTCTGGTGGCAGCAGGGTTGCTAGTGTCAACAGATATGTTAAAGTCACCCATGATGATTGCAGGGATGTCTGTGGACAGAAAGTGAAGGAGCCAGGTAGAAAAGTGGTCGAGAAAAAGAGTAGTAGTTCCAGGAGGGCGGTAGATGACTGCGATTTTCAGGTTACAGGGAGAATATAAACGGACACAGTGAACTTCAAAAGATGAGAAGGATAGAGATGGCAAGGCAGGGAGTGGTTTAAAGGAGCAGAGTTTGGAAAGAAGGATGCCGACACCCCCACCCTATTACTATTATTACCAAAAGAAAATAGCCATTTAAGCCCATTGCAAAATCTCTGCCTATATATTCTATGTGAAGCTGCTTTCTTTGCTTTAATTTCTGGGGTTTTCCTGAGCTGGGAGTCATGGTGCAGATTTATGAGTCATGTGCACACTTTGCTCTGGTCAGACACAGCTGTGGGACCACTGTGGCTTGCTGTGTTCTCTCACATTGAGAGAACCAAGGGACAGAGTGGTTGTTAGATCTTGGAGGAATAAAATTGAAAGGAAGGACCTGCTGACCTGCTACAGCTTCCACCAAGCGCTGAAGGAAATGCCATTGCCAGGAATCAGGGCCGGCTCCTGGTTTATGTGGGCCCTTGGGCCATAGAGTCTTGTTGAGCCCCTTGCTGGTGTGGTATGATACTGCATATATGGTAATAAAAGTTGCATGCATGAAAATAAAATATTGATAAAAATGGAAATAAACAGAAAGAACAAAAGCATAGAATGAATGACAGAAACAAAGAAAGATTAAAAGGAATGACAGAAAAAAGCAGGAAAGACAGAGAGAAGCAATAGGAGACAAAACAGAAGCGAAACCAAGTAAGAAGGACTGACAGAAAAAAAATAATATGAAAAAATAATAGAAGGAAAGAAAAAAGAGAAAAAAAGGGAGGAAAAGATTACCAGAATGAACAGATGAATAAATAGAGGGAAAAAAGAAAGAACAAATGAAAAAGAACAGAAGGGGAGAAAAAAAGAATAGGAGGACTGACAGCAATAAAGGCTCTCCCAATGGCCAACCTGCTCGTGGCTGACAGTCTTTAGTCCTGGTTACTGAACGGCCGGCCATGTGTCCTTCATAGGCGCTAGAGGGAAAGAGATGGGGCCCCCGTAAGGTGCAGGGCCCCGGCATCTGCCCGGGTATGCCCAGTGTTGACGCCTGGCCTGCCAGGACTGTCCCGTTAAAGCACCTGTTGAGAATGCTTCGTATGCTGCCTTATAAAGGCAACAGCCACCTAGAGCCACCAGCATGTGTGAGCATAGGAGGGTGGGTAATCATACCTACCAACTTTTCAGGGTGGGAAAGAGGGACATTTGTTAAATTAGGCCACGTCCCCTCATTGAGGAATGGATAGGACATAGGGTGTAACTGGTACAACAATAGAAACACTTTAAACAGGAAAATGAATCATTTATTGATGCAGATCTGCATGTTACACCTCAAAGAAGGGCAAAGGAGAACAACGAGGGACAGGAAGACATGGACTCCAAAGAGGGACAGTCACTCCAAATCAGGGACAGTTGGGAGGTATAGGGTAAAAATGTCCAGTTTCAAGCTTTTTAAGCCCTGGGTGCCAAGGCATTTTTGTCCCAGCCACCATGTTTTATGAAGATGAGTCAGGGCCACTATTAGTGGTGCAGGCCAAAGGGGGTCTCAGTCATGGGTAGGGGGCAATGCCTGCTGCTAAGGAAGAGGCACAGCATGGCACATAGCTTCATGGGGCAGCAGCAACACAAGGGATAGGTGAGGAGGGGGCAGAATTTTTTCCTTCCTGCTCTCATCGCTCTTTTGACTGAGGTGTCTGCAACATGGGAAATGATTTAGCTTTACTGGATAAATGGTCAAAACTGTGGAAACTGGAGTTTAATGTCTCTAAATGTAAAATCATGCACTTGGGTAGAAGGAATCCCTGCTCTGAGTACCGTATGGGCAGTACTGTGTTATCCAGGACCTCGGAGGAGAGAGATTTAGGGGTACTGATTACTGATAGCTGCAAGATGAGTGGACAGTGTAGCCAGGCAGTGGGAAAAGCAAGCAGGATGCTCGGCTGCATAGCTCGAGACATCACCAGTAGGAAGAGGGAGGTTGTGATGCCGCTGTATAGAGCCCTGGTGAGGCCACAGCTAGAATACTGTGTGCAGTTCTGGAGACCTTACCTGCAAAAAGACATTATTCAAATAGAACGAGTCCAAAGGCGGGCAACGAAAATGGTGGAAGGACTTAAACTTAAAACTTATCAGGAGAGACTTAAAGAACTTAATTTGTACAGTCTGGAGGAAAGAAGGGAGGGGGGGGGGCATGAGTGAGACCTTTAAATATGTGAAAGGATTGAATAAGATTCAGGAGGGAAGTGTTTTTAAAGCGGTCCTTCACTCTGAATAAGAGTCTATCTTATATCTTTCCCACACCCTGTACATACATATTGCTCACATTAAAAATCATCCTACCTCCATCTACTGCATGTTATGAGCCTTTAAACATCCAAGATGGCGGCTCATGGAACATCAGGCAGCCTGCAAACAGGAAGTGCCTTCTGACTGTGCTGCTCTGCATTCTGGGACTGCTGACCTTTTCCTAACCCCAGCTCTGCTCTGTCTGAGCAAAGCACAGCTATAACCCGCCCCCTGTATTTTATCCCACTCTCCTCTCCTCTCTAAGTGTGATGCTTCTGAGTCAAGATGGCGGCGCCCGTATCCTAAAATCCTGAACAGAGTTGCAGCCAAGTGGGGGAAAAGTAAGTGACTAAAAACTTAAAATATATTAATTTTAGATGCTGGGGAATCGTTTTTTAAGGGTTTGGGCTTTTCAGTAAATCATGGTGAAGGTCTGGTTTAAGAAGAAACTTAATGATAGAACAAGGAGGCTCAACCTGAAGCTAGTCGGGGGGAAGATCAGGAGCAATGTTAGAAAATATTATTTTACAGAAAGAGTAGTAGATGCTTGGAACAAACTTGCAGCAGAGGTAGTTGAAAAATCAACAGTCACTGAATTTAAACCTGCCTGGGATAAGCACACATCTATCCTAAGATAAAGAGAACATACAGTATACGCATAAGGGCAGACTAGATGGACCGTATGGTCTCCTTCTGCCGTCAACCTTCTATGTTTCTATGTTTTGCGTAGAAACTGCGCTGCTTTGGGTCTGCTTTAATATGAAGGGCTTTTTTTGGTGATAGGTCAGCTTTTATCCCGGATAATGCAGGTGCAGGCAGAATGGGGAAGCCTGATCCAGTGCTGAGCCACAGAGCATACAATTATCAGCTCGGTGTGGACACCTCAGGTTACATGGAGGTGTGAGCAGACACCGCAGCAGTATAATGTTACAGAGTCAGGCAAAACTGGTCTTTTATAACGACACACTGGGCGTGACAAGCAGGAATAATACATTTCCTCTGTATTAGAAGCCATGTAGTACAGCGCTGTTACATTGCTCAATAGACCTTCTCCTTGTGAGGAAGACTCCATGTCTCCTGGAGCTCCTGAAAACAATGCTGAATTCTCCTTCCTAGGTTAGGCCTGATTTACTCCAAAACTCCCTTATTTTAAACCCATGTGAGCAAAAATAGCAGCGGGTCTAGTGCCAGAAAGATAGATTTTGTAATGCATGGCGCCAGATACCAGCGAGAAGCAGCATTTATTTTGTACAGCATTACCGTCCTCCAGAAATCACTCCCCAGACGCTCTGACCGAGCCGCTCTTCCCAGTGGACAGAAACCCATGATTTTGACTATCCTGGGTCTTCTGGGTCTTAGTCTTTGCCCCCGGGACACCCTGATTGGGGATGCCCTGCTGTGTGAACCTCCCCCCCGGGTCGCCTGAACAAACTCACCTCTTCCTGGTCCTACAATGCATGTGCGGTTGCTCATCCAATCAGAACGCTTGGATCCGAGCTGGTAGCCATATCCCCAGCTACCCTCTAGCAGGGAGCGTGCCTGTGCCAGCCATTCACAAATGCCATTCACGCACCCTGCTAAAGGGATAGTGGGGATGTGGGCGCTGCTCACACATGCACCTTTTGGTCC
Organism: Gastrophryne carolinensis; assembly: GCA_027917425.1. NCBI lineage: Eukaryota > Metazoa > Chordata > Amphibia > Anura > Microhylidae > Gastrophryne > Gastrophryne carolinensis. The sequence continues at coordinate 568,665,738 of CM051234.1, read as the reverse complement.
ACTTTAACTGGAATCAGAATATCCCCCCACCCAAAAAAAAAAACTTTTGATCTGAAGATATCAAACCGTTATGGAGAAACAGTAAATGGGAGAAACACCCTGGTTCCTCGTCGAGTCCTGGGGTGGCCTCCAGGTCAGCTTAGCAAACTCACTCCCTCTAATGATATTCTAAGCTGTACTATGGCTCCTGCTTCTCCTGCACTTTCTTGGTTACTTTACTCCATCTTCTTTCCCACCTCAATTGGCTCTAACTAGCTTTAGGCCTACTTCAAGCATCCTAAGTATCCTCCTACTTTTGTTCAAATGCTAAGCTCCACATAGGCTTCATTATTTTGCATGGCTGATCCATGTGCTTTTCTTGAATTCTCTCGGTCTCTGGCTTCTACCTAACTATTCTGTAACTTAATTAATGCAGGTTCCTTCCACAGTCCAAGATAAATGCTCTGGACCTGTAGTCTTAAAGAAGACCTTGAATCAAAATTGACTGGAGGTTCCTTTGCTATATTAGCATGGAGGCAGTCCAGGTTTGCCAGGCAACCCGGCACATCACTGTGCATATGCAAAATTAATTGGCTGCCAACAGCCACGTGGATCGGCTGTCATGCAGCTTAATAAGAGGTTCTGTGTGCTGCAGGGCAGTGATAAATGGGATAGAGACACTCCAACTGGGCATGCTGCCATTCTATTATATATAGGGGACCACTAGTTATTTTTGATTGGAGCAGTAAAACCATAACCTCACTTTCAAGGAATCTGGGAGCTCCCTACCTACAGCAGCCCACCACTGATTAACCCATGTTCTGTTTCTTGGGATAGGCATTTTGCCCTGGGCTTTGTCCAATGCCAATAAAATCAGTGATCTGCTGACAGTCATCTTTATTACTTGTACCATTGCTGTGGCCAACATGTGCTAAACTGGCTTTGCTCTTTGTCACATCTATGGAAATCCATGTCAGAATGAATAGGTTGTATGGGACCCAAAAATGTCTAATGACCTTTCTGTACACATAATTCTAGCTCTTGGGGTTTCTCATAGCAGTAATTAGATTGAGCTAATGCTCAGCAAAAACATTCATTCCACTACCGCCATTCAGCCACAGAGTCCGAGAAGCTGTTAAAGTGGACCAAAACCAAGGATTTTGACTATCCTGTGTTTTGGTCCTTTCCTCTGGGGAGCCCCGCTGTGTGAAAATCAATTCACCTCTTCTGGGTCCTACGGCGCATACGCAGCCGCTCGCCCAATCAGCATGCTCTGATCCGTTCACGTAACGTTGTCTAAGCCTTCGTCTAAGGCCAGTGGCTCTGAGTGCGCTGACGGCGCATCCCCCGCTACCATCTAATAGGGAGCGTGCCCGTGCCAGCCATTCACAAATGCCTGGCACAGGCACGCGCCCTACTAGAGGGATTCACACAGCGGGGCATCACGATTTTGGATGCCCCAGGGGGGAGGGAATCGATCAGCCGGGATAGATTCCCGAGCCTATCGGCGTGGGTTTTGGTCCACTTTAACTGACCAGACATTCTGCATCCTGCATTTGGTGGGACAGTCGTCAACATAATGTCAGCAAAGTGGGACATTTAGTTGTCCCCAGTTTTTGGAGGGACAGTGGGCCAATAGTGGGACATCTGGTCAGTTTACCATTGGGGGGGGCGATCAGACTTTCCTAACTCTAGTCCCAAGATTTATACCAGAAGCAGCCAGAAGTACCTACACTAAAGGGAAATAAAGATACAGGACTATATACGGGGGACTGTACATCTATATATTCCAGGGCTGGGGACACGACTGTGGTATGTTGCAATTTCCAAAGTAAATTAAGGTAAGCCTTGTTATTGGATGTGTCCCCATTAACCCCTCCCGCAGGTGATATTTAGTGTGCAAACACGGGAAGCACCTCCGGCAGACTAAGACGTCACCTAAGTGTGTGCACTATTTTCAGTGTAAACAGCGGAACTCCTGACATCACACAGGATCTGTTTTCTCCAAAAAGCTGCAAATTAACATCCACAGTTGTTTTTTTTGTTTGGCGTAGTTACATTCCGCTGATGTGTAATATACAGAAGGGTGTTTGTACAAGTCATGCAGTGTGGGGGACATGTTCTCCCCTAAGCCCTTCCTTTGCCGCTAATTGGTCAGAAATAGTGAGCTGCGTCCATCTTCCTGAGGACAGACTATTTTCTCGAAGAATGAAGGAAGCAGCCATGGAAGCAGGAATGTTGTTTAGGTTTTAGGACATGATTTCCTTGCTTTTTACTTCACGTCTGTCCACGATGTTGTCGACTTTTGTTGAGTTTCCTCTGATTGTTCGAGGCCAAGTGCAAGAATGCAGATGGGCAATCTCATGATACTTGTCAGGAAGTGACGTTGGCCTAGTCATCCCTGTGACAATGAGGGCTCGTGGGCATACTAATAGTAAACCTGCATGCGTCACCTCTAATGGCCGGCAGTGCAGGACATAGTGATGAGGAAGAGGCACTTGTCATATGATGTCAAATACTGGTGTAGCCGGCGGAAAGTATTCAGCCATTATCTTTGTGGCCTTTTAATGTAATGGTTCATATCTGTCCTGCAGTTGCACTACATCACCACAAGATGGCACTGTTGGATAAGAGATGAATTGTGACATTGCAGGTCTACCAAACCTGAAACCTAACCACATAGGAGTACAGCTGAGCTGCCATTGGCTAAGGTGAGTAGAAAGTTAGAGAAGGTTCTAGAAGCCAGTAGAGGGAGTCTATATAAGTTGAGATACCTCAGAATGAGTCAGTGTTCTACAAGATGTAGTTCTCTATTGTAGTAACCGGGAGTGAGGAAGGTACCAGCAGGGTCAACTGGTAGCAGTGGAAGTAGAGTAAGAGAGAGAGCAGAGGAGCCACATTCATACCTTACAAGTAACCACAGGGAGGTGAACCATTCCACCCAAGATGCTGATGGAGGAAGCTTAAGGCCTCAGTATTCTGCTATGGGATCAGGATGAGTGACCACCACCTGTTGGAGTACACATGGATGTGCTATGGAAGCTGCTAAGGAAACTGTTGTGGAAAGACTGTATGACCTACTGTGAGGCCTAAAGTGTACCTGAAGTCCTGCTAATAAAGTAAGTGCCCTTTTTATAAAGTCGGTCTCATTGGAGTTTTTGGAAGTAAGCCCACATCAGGAGGCCCGTTAACAAAGAACCCACTCCCCATACACCCTGAGGAGCTAAACCCCCCCAGGGGCCCGTGTGCTACAATTGGCGCCCAACGTGGGGCTTGAAGTGGTGACACCTGTGGGAGGGATAGCCAGGATCCCAGCTAGTGACTGTGAAAGTTTTAGAAAATGTTCCCCTGATGAAGATAAGTTTTGCAATGAAAAACGCATGATGTGTGTGAGACTGTGCTTAAACTGGATTGCAAAGGCCTGTGGATCTAGTTATGCTTCATTGGAAGTCTTGAAGTCTGCTTGTGTGTGGAAACGGTGCCAAAGATCAGCTTGGTCACAGAAAGTTGCCTTGAACCGTTTGTGCTGCAAAAATTGTTGTGAGACACCTCAGAGAGTTTTTTGGAGATGTCGCCGCGCATTGGGAATCGCTAAGTGTCAGTAATTCAAATTGCAAAGTTTGTTCCTGTGTGGCCGAGGAAGGGTTAACTGTGCCCTCGCTCTCCTCACAGTGGGAACGCCTCCAGCCCTTTTCGCGCAGAAACAGCAAAAGCGCGCGAAGAGCAGGGAACGCTGGGGCAGGAAGCAGTGCCTTGTGGGAAGAAGGAGGTGGAGCTAAGCACCATTTTCGTGAGAGACAACATGCGCAGAACAGCCGTTCGCAAGTCCGGTGAGAGCGGGAGCAGCGGGGACGCCACCCCTGCCCCTAGCAGTGATGCCGAAGAGTCTCCAGCACCCTGGGAGACTATCATCACGCATTACTGCCACAAGCGCCGTGATGAGCTTTAGGAGCCAGCGCAGCTGCGAGGCAGCAGTAGAAGCCGCAGAAGTGGGAGAAGAGTAATCAGCTCTGTTGGAGGAACTTGCCCAACTTCTGCAGGGGCAAAAGACTCATCTGGAGTTTTTCGCCTAGTTGACACCGGAGGCAGGTTTGTGACTGCGGGACCCCTTGCTGAGTGTGTGTGGGGGGAAGAACTGACCATGCAACCTGTGTGTCCAAACTGTTCTAAAGTGGCTGTGGGACGCTGAGCCCCCAACGCATGTGCCAATTGCGGTTGGGAATTGTTCCACGCCAGTAGCGCCATGGGGAAAGAAAGAAACCTTTGTTACAACCCCTTAACTGGAGTAACTTAGGAGGAGTGCCCACCCCATCCCCCACCGTTTCACCCATCAGCTGTAAAGGCGATCGCTGCAGTCATCCCTGAGGCGGTCACCCCTAGTTAAATTACTATAGACATGCTGACAGAAGCCCTGCGAGCAGTGCAGGAGGAAATGAACTTGAAGCCTAGTGTGCCGTTCATAACTGCGAGCCCTGTGAAAAATGTTACGCCCGCTGTTTCAGCCGTTTCTGGCCCAGATACAGAGATGTCAGAGGAAGCAGGTGCGCCGAGCCTTAGCAATGGAAGCACAGCCACGCTCAGACCTACTGTGAACCAGGTGCGCATCAATGAGAATGCCGTACCAAGCCTCACCACTAGGGGCGCAAACAAGCTGAAACCAGCTCCCGTCATGAGTCCAGTCCGCATAGCGGTGGAGAAAGATTCTATTTACTGGTTGACCAAACGGGCAAGCCGTCCCCATGTGAGACCGGGGAGAGGCAACATCAAAGAAGTTCCTGAATTTGCCCGCTGGCAGCGCATTGTGCAAAAACGCTGTGCCCGTGAGCTAAAGTTGGAGTACCCGTACCTGTGTAAGACAGGAACGGAATTTGTTGAGACTCAGCGAGGTCAGTGGACAATGAGGAGTTGCCCCTAGCCATGCACCGTCGGTACCAGTCCTGCTACGAGACATGGCGCTTGGGAAGGCACATCTACATGGATCGTGTTTTGATTTGTGGTCCACGTCACTTGGACATTACTAAGCAGAACAACGTTGTAGGTCCGGACGGTCAAGCCATCAAGCTGCCTGATCCCGACTACTACGGTACTTGAAAGTTAAAGAGGACTCCCAGGAGTATTAACTCTATACTGCCTGGTGGAGCCAACAGCTGAACTGAGAGTCAGTTTATAGTTTACAGTTGTGTTGATATTGCACTAAAATGTTTGCCTAACCTGATTTAATTTTCTGTCTGGAACAATGACAAGAGATTGAACTGGTTGCTTAACCTGATTTTATTTTCTGTCTGTAACAATGACAAGAAATTGATCTGGTTTAAGTGTGTTGAATAAAAAGAGAGTTTGGTGTTTAACCAGTTTTGACCTTCCAGGAAGAAGAAGAGAAGAAACCTCAGTGTTGAAGGTTAATGTTAATTGTAGAGTGTATGCTTTAAAAGGAAAAAAATACAATTCTGTGATTACTCACCTGTAGAATTGGTATTATGAGTATACAGTACGTCCTGCTCCAAAAATAATACTTACAATCGGGTTATACTCCGCCAGATGGCGCTGGACTGCAGAGACATCGAAAATAGGCTCCTCCCGGCCCCTCAAATACCCAGGAACCTCCCACAAATCCCCAGCATTGAAAAGCAGTTAACGAGAAGCCGGGAGAATTAAACAACCCAAACTATCAACTATAACAATGATAACAATCACCATACAGGGTATCCAAGATAATGCAAAAACCAAGGGTGGGTTGGAGCAGGACATACTGTATACTCATAATACCAATTCTACAGGTGACTAATCACAGAATTGTATTATTCTTAGTATACAATACGTCCTGCTCCAAAAATAATACTTACAATCAGGACATCCAATAGCAGTGTCCATAAAGAATGGTGGGATCCCCAAGAAAAATCAGCAGCAGGCAGTTTAAACCACCGCCGCCTGCAGAACCTTTCGGCCAAAAACAGCATGAGCTGAGGCCCTAACATCAACCTTGTAAAACTTTGAAAAGGTATGAACAGAAGACCAAGTAGCGGCCTTGCAAACTTGTTCAACAGAAACCTGGTGGTGAAAAGCCCAAGAGGCACCAATAGCACGAGTGGAATGAGCAGTAAGGCGGAAGGGAGGGTTATTCCCCTTAGCAGAGTAGGCCTGAATCACAGCCTGACGAATCCACTTGCTGATAGTAGACTTGGCAGGAGCCAAACCCTTCCTAGGACCAGAAGGGACCACAAAAAGAGCATCCGTTTTCCTGAAAGGTGCAGTAGTCACCAGATAGTACTTCAGACACCTAACCACATCCAAAGAGTGCAAAACCATCTCCTTAGCATTGCTAGGATTAGGACACAAAGAAGGAAGAACAATATCCTGATTCAAATGAAAGGCAGACACTACCTTAGGCAGAAAGTCAGGTTTGAAACGAAACACCACCTTGTCCTGGTGTCTCTCATAGTAGGGGGGCTGAATGGACAGCGCCGCCAACTCAGACACATGCCTGACAGAAGTGATAGCCACCAGAAATACAACCTTGAGCGTAAGAATGGCCAAGGCAGCATCCTGCACAGGTTCAAAGGGAGCACCCTGCAAGGCTGACAGAACCAAGTTCAGATCCCAAACAGGCACCATGGGCTTACGTGGGGGGCGCATACGAGTGACCCCCTGGAAAAAAGTCCTGATCAGAGGGTGCTGAGCAAAGGACAGGGCAAATAGCCAGGGCAGAAACCTGACCCTTCAGAGTATACTGAGCTGGAGTCCCATCTCCAACCCATGCTGCAGGAACTCCAGAATCCTGGGAATAGAGAACACACGACAGGGAAGAGACTTAGAGGCTGATTTATTAATAGCGCCAGGTAGCGACAGTTGAGCGACTGTAGCGGTATTATTAATATTTAAAGATTGTTCCATTGAAATGCATTGGAGAGCGCCAGGTAGCGAGGAGGTCATACCTGTCGCTGTTCAAGGTCGCTCGCTGGCGCTGTGGGGTGAGGCTGGAAAAATGATGAATGAGTCGCTATCTGGCGCTATCTCAGTCGCTAAGCAGGATCGGCTTGATAAATGTGTGATTGTGGTGGGGAGCCGGTGTTCTCGTGGCGGTGACCGTCATTACCGTTCGCTCACCAGTCGCTACCTGGCGCTATCCCTTGTTAAATAAGGCAGGCAATGTATGGAAAAGCTCCCCTCTTTGCCTGGGAGCCTCAACGGGGAGAGATATAGACAGAACCTCAAAAATCTGGGTCAATAATCTGTCAGTGTCATACGGAGCCCAGGGGTCAGAGCCAGAATCGTCATGACCCCTTGGTCTCTCATCAGATGAGCCTGAATCAGAAAAGAGCTCCCCTTCATCAGACGGGGTATAGTCACACAGATTCATAAACTCCTCAGTACCGATAGGGAAAACAGTAACATTAGGCGTCAAGTGCCTTTCTTAGCAGGGGCCTTACGCGCTAAGGACTTCGCAATCAACTGTTCAACAGTAGCCAGTCTAGCAGACACATCAGGCTGAGAATCCCCACTAGTATGCAACTCAGTAGGAGTGAGGTTTAAGCTTGGGGGAGTAGGCGAAGTGAAACGAGGTGCAGCCACTAACAGGCCAGATTGCAATGCAAGCACCTGCTCAGCACAGGGTACACAGACCCGCGCCTTGTCAGCGTCAGCATGAGGCTGCCCACATGCTACACACAGCCGGTCTTGTGCCAAAGGGACCCCGGTCACATTATCCAGGGATGCCTCCATATGGTGATTATAGCAGCCCTATACGCCGATAGGGAATAACGCTATGTAGCAACCCTACATACTAAAAAAGGGCCGGGAGAAGCCAAGAAGGGTTCGTCCTGCCTGAAAGACATAAGTAGACAAGACCTTAAGTACATCGTAACAAAAGTGAAAGATATAAAGCCGCCCGCGAGGGCACTTACGGATCGCGGTAGGTAGGAGTCCATCGCGCATAGGCCAACCAAGCAGGAAAGATGGCGTCAGTATACCTCGAGGGGCGGGCCAGTAACAGCGATAACGCGGAACGCGCCAAAGGCGGCCCCGCCCCCCCAAAGAGCACGAAACCAAAACGGCAAGCAGCCAATGATGGCGCACCAGCACCTGAGGTAATGCCGCCGTCAAGCACGGAACCAAGTCAGCGCGCGGCGGCGGCAAATTTAAAAATACAGTGAAGACAAGTCAGCGCGGCGGCTGACACAAGAATAAAAGGCATGTGAAAAGAGAGTGTAAAGCACAGAATGCATAACATACATATCTATACACATACACACCCCCCCTCTTTTCCCCCGAAGACTACAAGGAGGATGAGGGAGGACGGCGGCCACTTAAAAAGGGGCCCACCGATAGGCAGGGGCAATAGTGCGGGAGGGGCATCCCATAGAGGCTCACCATAAGCCTGAACCGCCTACCCTTTGGTGGGGGATTGCGGTGAAGCAGCGCTCCTAAGCACCTAACAGCGGTGCTGCCTACCCTCACCCGACCAGCGCAGCCAAGGCTGGGAGGCATAATACTAGTGGAACGGGTGGGAATAGTCCTACAGGGCCGCAGGTTAATAACCCCGCTCACCTGCGGGAGAGAGAGCCAATTTCTCGTCCTTCGCAGCCAGACTGCAGAGAAATGCGGGGATTTGTGGGAGGTCCCTGGGTATTTGAGGGGCCGGGAGGAGCCTATTTTCGATGTCTCTGCAGTCCAGCGCCATCTGGCGGAGTATAACCCGATTGTAAGTATTATTTTTGGAGTAGGACGTACTGTATACTAAGAATAATGTTCCTTCATGCAGACCTAAACTACCTCATTATGGAATCTCTTAATTGAAGATGTCCATGCTATGAATGGCCTGGCTGTTCTCCATCAGATGCTTTTCAGCAGGAGGCCTCCAACCCAGACATAGTTAGAGGGAAGGGTACAGTGAGAAAAATGTTTTTGCTTAACCTGATTTACTTTTCTGTTTTTCTGAAAGAGACTAAAGAGAGTCTTTAGAAGGTGTTTGTTTAACCTGATTTAATTTTCTGTCTGGAACAATGACAAGAGATTAAACTCGTCGCTTAACCTGATTCGATTTTCTGTCTGGAACAATGACAAGAGGTGGATCTGGTTTAAGTGTGTTTAAGTTGGGTTCACAGAGAGAACCGAAATTGGAAGTGGTGAATTGGGTTAGGGTAACTGACCAGCCCTATGCAACTTAATTGGGCTAGGGTGGCTCGGGTCTTTCCCCAAAAAGGAGCTTATGTGTACGCTATGGTACCTTAACCAGGACCAGTAGATACGCATTGAAGCTCAAGCTAAGAGTGGTGGTTACCCAGCTAGCACTTAAATGGCAGTGGGAACAGACCTTCTCCTAGTTTGTGTGAGGACCACAAGTGTAGAGGCACTGTGTTTTTAACAACCACACTGTGGGTACAACACAGGTGCATAACTAGAGTGTAAAGTGTAATGGTGAATAAATTGTGTGATAATATAACTCTTAAAGAGACATGGTACACACAATCTCAGCAGAGTGTGCAGCGGTCTTCATTGCCATAGCTATGGAACTAGAAGTTGCACATGTCCTATGGTGGAAGTTGGTGGTGGGCCCTCGTTTCCATAGAAACTGGGACACGCACGCAACGTTCCAAAGGTACCAGGGAGATTTCACAGAAGACCCCATAAACTTAATTGGTATGGGAAGTTCACAGTGTCTCGTCTGAGGAAGAAGCTGAAGCAGAGAAATGTGATATAGGAGTCTGAGTGATGTATACACCAGATCCAAAGGTTCAAGATCAAGGATGAGATCCCAAAAGTGTTGTAATAACATATGATGCATAGTAAATAACATGATTATGTTTAAGAGATGGTGGTCTCAAGGTAAAACACTTGCTGACTATGGGTACTTAACCCCATACTCACAAATACTATTCTGTATCCTAAAGCAGTGAATACTGTGGTACTTAGTACATATCGCTGGAACTTGGTAAGTACTGGAGTGATCAAGAGTTGTAAGGTAAGAGACAGAGATAGGTTCAGGGAAATGGGAATAGTTGAATACCTAGACCCAGGAACTGGTAAGTATCTTGATCATTATTAAACTAGTGCACCCCACGTCCATAAGATGCTGGCGATAACTAGGTAATAAGAGTTTAATAGAGCCCCATAAAACCTAAGAGCCACCTACAAATGTAGGCCCAAGTTAGTTAAACAAGGGAAGTAGGTTATAGTAGAGGTTGAGAGTAGTGTAGAGAGGTTGTTGGATGTGTAGAAGGATGAAAGGGAATAAGGCAATATTGGAAGGCGAAAGTACCAAAGAGCAATGTAAATCCCGCTACGGTGATGAAGGGTGTTTGACAGAGGTACGCTCCCAGAAGTCTAAATATCGTCTACAACAAAGGTGAGATAGAACCTTGACATAGGCCAGGGACTTAATGTCGAGGACGACATTTTTCTAAGGGAGGGAAAGATGTAGCCGGCGGAAAGTATTCAGCCATTATCTTTGTGGTCTTTTAATGTAATGGTTCATATCTGTCCTGCAGTTGCACTACATCACCACAAGATGGCACTGTTGGATAAGAGATGGATTGTGACGTTTAACCTAAAACCTAACCACATAGGAGTACAGCTGAGCTGCCATTGGCTAAGGTGAGTAGAAAGTTAGAGAAGGTTCTAGAAGCCAGTTGAGGGAGTCTATATAAGGAGAGATACCTCAGAATGAGTCAGTGTTCTACAAGATGTAGTTCTCTATTGTAGTAACCGGGAGTGAGTAAGGTACCAGCAGGATCAACTGGTAGCAGTCGCAGTGGAGTAAGAGAGAGAGCAGAGGAGCCACATTCATACTTAACAAGTGACCACAGGGAGAAGGTGAACCATTCCACCCAAGATGCTGATGGAGGAAGCTTAAGGCCGCAGTATTCTGCTATGGGATCAGGATGAGTGACCACCACCTGTTGGAGTACATCTGGATGTAATGTTGTGCTATGGAAGCTGCTAAGGAAACTGTTGTGGAAAAACTGTATGACCTGCTGTGAAGCCTAAAGTGTACCTGAAGTCCTGCTAATAAAGTAAGTGCCCTTTTCATAAAGTCGGTCTCATTGGAGTTTTTGGAAGTAAGCCCACATCAGGAGGTCCCCCAAGCCCGTTAACAAAGAACCCACTCCCCATACACCCTGAGGAGCTAAACCCCTTAGGGGCCCGTATGCTACACTGGGCTGTATTTACCATTAGGCAAACCTAGGCCTGTGCTTATGGTGGCCACCTGCGTGGGTGGGGGGGCACAGATGTTACTGCTATAGTAAAAAAAAACAGAAGAAAAAAAGTTGTTGACGAGTTAATGCCCCCTTACAAATGCTCCTGAGCCACATTGTGTCCGTAGAGGGGGGAGAGGGGACGCAATGGCTTAAAGGCAGTCTGCAGCTTCATCCTCTCCCCTTTACTACCGTGACCATGTGACTCCTGTGTGTTGGGAGCTGGGAAGTCGGTAATATATAATAGAATGCATGCTCCTCCGCATTTCTCTCCTTGAAACCTCTCCACCCTACACATTTATTCTTTATATTGATGGGCAGTGACATCAGGGCAGGTGTCAGCACTGAAAGTACCCAGGTAGGTGCCGGGGCCGCTGCAATATCGCAGGAATTACCTTTTTTTCTTTCCTTTTAATCTTTTGTTTTTTTCTTTCCATTTATTGTGTGGTTTTCTTCTGTTCTTTCTGCCATTCCTTTTTTTTTCTTTCATCTTTACTTCTATTATTTCAGTACTTTTATTATTTGTTTCTTTCATTCTATTCTTTCCTTTTAGTTTTTTTCTTCCCTTCCCTTCTATTTTTTTTCATATGTTTTGCCGTTTTTTTTCATTCTTCTTTCCGTCTATTCTTTATTTCCCTTTCTTTTTTTCTGTCAGTCCTTCTATCCTTTTTTTTTCCCTAGCCGGCATTGCTCAACATTACCTAACAAAAGGGGGCAGCAGCACTTGAAGTGCCTAGGGCAGCATGAATACTAAATAGGGCCCTGACCATGCATACAACCGTGTGATGCCAGAACTTTCACTATCTAGCCATCAACATTTCTGGTACCACCACAGAATAAAAAGCATTGTGCCTTCATTGGTCCGTCTGACCGAGGCCCATCACCATAGCAGGGAGCTGTATCCTGAATACAACCTTTAATCAGATAGGTTTACCTGCAGGAGAAAGGAAATACCTTCAAGTGATGGGGCCTTAAAGTGGACCAACACCCTCCTTGATTGGCCCGGGAATCTATAAGATCCGATCCCTCCCTGTGGGGCAATCAAAATCAGGATGCCCGGCTGTGTGAAACCCCCCAGGACGCCCACTAACCTTACCTTACTCCCGATCCAACGACGCATGGACCAAATCCCAGGATAGTGAAAATCCTGGGTGTTGGTCCACTTTAAAGCATAGTCCAAAGGGAACAGCCATTCCTGTCCCCTGACTGTAAGAAGTGTATAAAGTGAGATATATAATGAAAGAGTTTATATATACTGTATTTCCTTCCAGTTTTGTAGGTCCCTGCTCAGGGCATCCTGTTTCCAGAGCAGTCGGAAGAGCCCACCAAAGCACCAGATGATTCTCCTGTGGGCTATGACCTAGGGCTATCATCAGGGCAGTACAAAAGATCCAAGACTCAAAGTATTTTTTTCTGAGTTTTCTGAATGTGGTATTTTTTCAGTCATAGAACGGGTCCAAGGGCGGGCAACAAAAATGGTACAGGGGATTAAACTTAAAACTTATCAGGAGACTTAAATAACTTAATTTGTACAGTCTGAAGGAAAGGAGAAAGAGAGGGGACATGATTGAGACCTTTAAATATGTGAAAGGATTGAATAAGGTTCAGGAGGGAAGTGTTTTTAAGAAGAAACTTAAAGCGGACCTTCACACTGAATAAGAACATATCTTATATGTTTCCTACACCCTGTACATACAGATTGCTCACATTACAAATCATGCTACCTGCATCTACTGCATGTTATGAGCCTTTAAACATCCAAGATGGCGGCTCATGGAGCATCAGGCAGCCTTCAAACAGGAAGTGTCTTCTGACTGTGTCGCTCTGCATTCTGGGATTGCTGTCCTTTTCCTGACTGTACTAGAGCTCCATGTTATCTCCCGCTTTTCTTCCCAACTCCCTTCAATAAAAAACCACACAACGTATATATCTTTGGAATGATACATTTATTAATCGGCCACAGCTGAACAAAATAAATACAAGACAACACAAATCTCCAGCCCCTCAATCGAGTCTGAGTGGTAATCATCTGAACTAAGCCAGCGTGATTGACGAGGAGAAAAATCCTATATGCACCTAAAAATAAGCGGAAGCCAATTTCTTAAGCTCAGCCGCCATCTCTGTTAGGCTCGGAGCTCACCAGGGCTAACCGCCAGGGTGCAAAATGACAACAGCCTGGCTACCCCAAAAATGTAGCCATCCTCACCCCTATGCAGGCCATCCTGGCTCATTTTTCGGTTCGAAAAACAGCCGCATTTCTACACCTCAGTACTCCTCTAACCTGCCCACTCAGACTCGAACAGGGGTGAGACCGCCATAGCTGCCCAGCGTTGACTCCTTAATGCTGAACAGCCCGCCAACTCCCCCTCTCACCCCTCATCGACCAACCCAAGAACTTCTCCAGGAGCCAAACCCCCAACCTACCGTTCAGCCGAAGCCACTGTGACATACCCCCCAATGCCCCAATACATACCCTCGGTCATCCGAGTCAGCAATGCCGCCCCCCCACACCTTGGGGTTGCCCCGCCTGATAACCTGCATGCGGGCCATACTACCCAAGCAGGACATCTCGCTTGTCCCCCTTTATCAACCCTCCTAGGGACCATAACAGGTTAATGACCACCAGCCTGCTCCATCCATATATCTCTCTGACAAGCCTACCTCGTCGACTAAAGACTGCCGAGTCCATACTATCCAGGGCTATGGACCACCCCCCCCTCCCAGCCTGCAGCCCATGTATCCTACCGAAAGACCATCCAACAATTATCCCTTCTACCGATTAAGGGGGGGGGAGGGGGCAGTGTAATCCCCCCAGTGATTATCCAATACCCACCACTTCCATGCTCCTAAGGACCTCAGGCATCTGCCCCCTATGTGCCACATACTCCCCCAATACGCAGAGCCACCAGAACCGACCACCATTTAGTGGTCCCGTAATTCACCCATAACGTATCCGCTAACTCGCCGAACCGTGCTGAACATATTAAAGGGGGTGTTACAGGACGCTGCCCCTAATTCATACATACATTCATACATTCAAATAGTGGTCCCACTTCCTGACAATAAACACCTATTCACACCTAGCTGCCAACAAGCAAAGCAGGGTGTGGTAGTCCTACCATCTCTATGGTAAACAGAACAATAGATACCTATCACACCTAGCTGTACTTGAAAGGTTTTCCTTGAATTTCTAATGAGGACTTCAGACGGCCAATATACATTGGACACTGGGAATTGGCTGTTATTTCTGGGAAGCCTTGTAACTCCTATAATATGTCACTCATAACTATATTAATGAGAGATTCTCATTCAGAACTATTAGACCTTTCATTTGATATCAAACATGGCATACATATATTGTCCAGGGCTTGACAATCTACACAGTATTGGACCCTGGATGATATACATTTGGTGTTTGGGCTCATTTAACTAAGAAATTTATGGGGATCATGAATTTCTTGGTTACAAGTTGATAGCATGCATATTGTGAGAGTTATGGCCTTTATGAAATATACATCTAATTCGTAAGAGTCCTGATGGGGGCCGAGCTTGGCAGACACTCCCACGAGGCGGGGAATGCTGGCCACTCCCTCTATTGTTCAAACATAAGTAAGCTTTGTGCTGGGGGCCCGGGAGTCGATGGCTGGCGAGGGTCGATGGCTGATGGCAGTCGATGGATGGCGGGGGATGAATGAATGACCATGAAGCAAACATAAGTATTCTATGTATCTGTCTCTGCTTTGTCTTTATATATCCATTATAGCATATATTGTACCGTTAACTACTGTTACTTTATCATTCTTTAATGTAACAACTGCCTATATTTAAGGATATCTGGGAACTTTAGGAACTTATTGGGTTAGTAAGGTTAATTACTGTGCTGCTAATTAAACCCGTTTTATATATACATCTTACTGTGTGTGTAGTGGATAATTTCTCACACAATAGTTTGTAGGTGCAAAGTATTTAAAGTGGACCAACACCCACGGGTGATCGGCCCGGGAATCTATAAGATTCCCGGGCCGATCACCCCCCACCCCGCGGGACATCCGAGATCGGGATGTCCCGCGGGGTGTAACCCCTCCAAAACCCCCGAAAAACCCTACCCTACATCCCCGATCGGGGTGCCCCATCGAAGTGGACCAAGACCCAGGATAGTCAAAATCCTGGGTGTTGGTCCACTTTAAGGTATTAATATATTTCCCTCTTAGGACAGGTCACTGGTTGTGTGGGGAGAGCCTTAGCGGCCATTGTTGTGAATCAGATTAGTGGCCGCTGGGCTGATATGATTGTTGGTATTTGCAACATTTATAGCATTGATCTCTAATAGAGATATTGGAGGTCAGTGTGAAGCAAATATTAATATATATATCATAAATCTCCCTTTTTCAGGGGGATCTTGCCCCTTCTCAGTGGGCCCGTCCTCCACCAATATGAGCATCGGATAAACCGCCAAACACGCTTCTTTCCCGGTGGGCACGTCCAACATGAGCATCCAACAATCCGCAGAACTCACCGATTCTATCGTGTTAAGCACTCCCGGCCCCCACACCGATTCCGTCATCTTGTGGGCTTCCGCCCCTCCCCAGTGGGCCCTGACCTCCACCAGTATAAGGGTCCTTTAACTCGCCGACCCCCCCCCCCCCCCCCCCCCCCCCCCGGCGATCATGTAAAGCCTTTCGGGCCCCTTCCCAGTGGGTCCCGTAATCCACCATATGAGTAGCCGGTAATTTGCCGAGCCCCCACGGCGATCATGTTAAAACCTCTCGGGCCCCCTCCCCAGTGGGTCCCGCAATCCCACCATATGAGTATTCGCTAATTAGATGAGCCCCCACGGCGATCTTATTAAAACCTCTCAGGCCCCTTCCCAGTGGGTCCCGCAATCCAACCATATGATTATCCGGTAATTCGCCGAGCCCCCACGGCGATCATGTTAAAACTTCTCGGGCACCTTCCCAGTGGGTCCCGCCACCCAATCATATGAGTATCCGGTGATTCGTCGAGCCCCCACGGCGATCATGTTAAAACCTCTCGGGCCCCTTCCCAGTGGGTCCCACAATCCAACCATATGATTATCCGGTAATTCGCCGAGCCCCCCACGGCGAACATGTTAAAAACCTCTCGGGCCCCTTCCCAGTGGGTCCCACAATCCAACCAATGAGAGTCCAATAATTCGCCGAGCCCCCCACGGCAAACATGTGAAAAACCTCTCGGGCCCCTTCCCAGTGGGTCCCGCAATCCAACCAATGAGAATCCAATAATTCGCCGAGCCCCCACGGCGATCATGTTTCAAAACTTCTCAGGCCCGCTTCCAGTGGGTCCTGTAATCCTCCAATATGAGTATCCGATAACTCAGCGAGCCCCCACGCTGCTCATGTTAAAGCCTCTCGGGTCCCTTCCCCAGTGGGTCCAGTAATCTAACCATATAAGTAATCGGGAAGTCGCCGAGCCCCACGACGATCATGTCAAAGCCCCCTCGGGCCCCTTCCCATAGGGTACCGTACTCCTCCAATATGAGTATCCGATAATTCTCCGAGCCCCACGCTGATCATGTTAACTCCTCATGGGCCCCGTAATCCTCCTTGAGTATCCGCAACACCGCCGGGAACGCCGAGTCTATTTATGTTAAGCGCTCCCGGCCCCTAATCCAACAATATGAGAATCCAAAACTACGTCGATTACATCATATTACGGGCTCTCAGCCCCTCCCCCCCAAAGTGGGCCATATTCTCCACAAAAAGGAGTGTCCGATAATTCACCGACCATGCCAAGCCGATTATGTTGGGGCATCTCGTCCCCCCCATGCGTCCCATAACCCACCAATACGGGCCTCCAAAAAAATCCGCCAACTTCCGTAGTCTAACGTATTGAGCACCCCTGGCCCCTACCCAGTGGGCCCCACAATCCACCAATCTGAGGATCCAAAACTAAGCCGCTTCATCATATCACAGGCTCCCGCCCCTTCCCTTCGGGCCATGCCATCCACCAGTATCTCCCATAATCTGCCGAACACACCAAGCCGCCCATGTTAAACCTCTCGGGCTCCAGCCCATCGGGCCCCGTAATCCCCCAATATAAGTGTCCACAAACCCCCCCACCCCCCACCAAATACCTCGTATAAACAGGGTTCTTGTCCCCTTCCCAGCGGGAAACGTCCTCCGCCAATATGATTACCCCATAATCCGCCGAACCCGCCAGGTCGATCATGTCGAGGCTTCCCAGCCCCTAAACCATTGATTTATCATTAAAACAAAAAGGGGGGGGTGTCCTCGGGCCCCTTTTTCGTGTCCCCCTGATCCACCAACATGAACCATGAGTATCCGATACACCGCTAATTCCTGATACTTTGCTACGTCTTATCCGCATAAGGGGTCTTGGCCCTTCTGCAGTAGCCCTCACCCTCCACCGATGAATATCCATTGGCCGCTCCCCCCGCCAAGCTCCTCATCCATCTGCTTTCAACGGGGCCCCCCAAATGAACTGACCTCTGGTGACACTACCCAGCATTCTGACTCCTACCTACTGCGAGCATGAATCTTATTTCCCCATGGGCCATACCCACTCTCTCCTTACCCTCCCCGCCATCAGTACATTCGAAAGCTCGCACCCCTCTCTGCTGCTGCACGCCTCCCCCCACAGAGCTGCTCTCCAGGTCGATTTGAAAGTACTAACCCCCGATGCTCCCCAACCTTCAACCTCGTCGTATAGTGAGCGCAACCCACTTCTCTAACTATGCACTCTGACTGCTTCCAGCCTTTCCCCCAAGACACCCCCGAGCAGCCCCTTAATCCCACACTCAGGTTCCCCTGACCATCCCAGGCTGTACCCCCCAGTCAACTCTGGCCTCACTGTCCTTGAACAACCCCAGCGCCATTCGCCTCCCTGTTCAGTGTTCCTCCCCAAATTCAGATCACAGCCCCATTAGGATCAAGAGCCTCTGATTCCAACCGCGGCACGCAGCTCTCTTTCCCGTAAATCCATTACCACGGCCCGACTAGCCCAGTCCTTCTCCATTCATTCAGTCCCCAGGCCCCTCTTCCAGATGCCAAGAACTGGTTGAACAGTGGCCAATCTCCAAACCTCCCCCCAACTAAACAACCCAACCGACCAAGACCTTTAACCCACCTGCCGACGGCCACGCCCCTCCAAGCCTCTTCCTGCCCATCCTCTCACGCATACTTGGTTCTCCCCGCTTGAGTGCACACCCTAACCACTAACTCCAACCCGCTCTCCAGGCCGCCCCCAAAATTAGTCCCCCACTTCCGTAGCGACCCCCCCCCCGAATCCCGCATCAACCGCCGAGTCACCCATCCTTGCTCCTACCGCATCTCTTTGGGGGGGGGGGGTATCTCCCAATGCAAAGGGGGGGTGGTCCTCCTCCTGTGATAGTTGTCAGAGGAGTCACACCGATCTCAACTCCCTTACCACTCCTCTGACTGTAACCGCGCCCCCACTAACCGCCAGTACGCTATCTCCTGCACGGCAGAACCCTTCCTTTCCAACACCGGTCACCCCCACCTCCAGTATGCTTCCAACCCCCCTTTTGACACATGATTCCTATCCCAGAACGACGAACAAACAGTAACGGCGACATGCTGGGCGTACCTTGAAGGTGCGGGGGTGTATCGGCCCGCCGCTTGGACGATCGTGATCCCGAGCCGCTGGAGCTGTCCTGATACCGCCAACGCCTGGTACCGCCACCTTGCTGCTCACTGTTACCGTCCTGGCCGAGTGGGCCGCTGCCGCGAACTTCATGAGGCCCCACAGTGTGGTAGCCCCCGTCTGGGCCGATCAGGAGGTTTAAAGGGGGCGGACATGTTCCTGCCCGGCCTAGGTGTGTGGGAGTGAAGGGGGGGGGTGGTGGCCACCGGCTGCCGCTGGAAGGCGCACGGGGGGCACTCACCCACAGGGCTAGATGTGTGAAGCCCTAGCCCAGTTACCCACCCGCTTAATAGCGGGTGAGGCTCTGACCCCCTCTCCCACTGGGTTAGTATGCCTGGTGGGAGACTCCACCCAGACGATTGGACAGACGGGGGAGCGGAAGAGTGAGCGCCGGCCGACCCCACATCCCGAAACATACAGGAGGGAGGCGTGAGGTGGGCACGCCCCCGCACGGCCCACCGAACGGGCCCACGTGCCAGCGGGCCAAGATGGCGCCGAGCGCCCCACTAATAGCGCCGGCAGGTGAGGAGCCTGAGCCCCGCCATGATGCGGCAGCCGGCCGTATGGGGGGGGCGACCACAGGAGGGGGGGGGGCCACCAACAGGAGGGAGGGTGCGACCAACAGGAGGGAGGGTGGTTGGGGGGGGCGGGGCCCTACTGACCGATGACGGGGAGAACCACCCCAGCCACCGTCACGCTGACAGGAGGCAGGGGCCCCGCTAAGGAAGATGAAAAGGCGGGGGCCCCGCCATGATGCGCCGGCCGGCCGGCCGCAGGTGAGGCCTGACCAGCAGGAGGGAGGGTGGAGCGCCCCCTCTGCCACACTGCTGAGAGGGAGGGGGCGCCCAGCCACCGCAATGAGGCGGGCGGCTGCGCATGAGGCCCGCGCCGCCCCGCTGACAGGAGGCAGGGGCCCCGCCAAGGAAGATGAGGAGGCGGGGCCCCACCATGATGCGCCGGTCGGCTGCAGGTGAGGGTGCCCAGCCACCGCGATGCAGCGGGTGGCTGCGTGCGAGGCCCACACCGTCCCGCGCCATCCCAATGCCAGGGAGGGCGGGCAGGGGGCGAATTCCTGCCCCACCGCACGGTGGGTGGCCGCGCACCTGGACCTGGACAGGGGAATGACCACACCGCGCTGACAGCCGGCGGGGGGGGGGGGGGGGTGCCAGGGAGATCCGTGCACTGCATGAGGGGGCCAGGGATGAAGGGCCCGATAGAACGAGGGACAGGGGGGGGAGAAGGGCTCCACCCAGTGAGCCGGGGAAGCAGAAATCATCCCGCATCATAGGCAACCAGAGGCGAGGGGCTGGGAGGCACACTTACCCTGTCCCCCCCCGGATGCCATGGCCCGCAGGATAAAGGGAGTTTTGGCGCTGGACAAGCGACAGCCAGACTGCTCTTGTCCAGCGCCGGGAGGCAGAGGGGTCAAAGAGGGAGAGGAACCCCTAGCCTATATATAGTGCCTCCCCCTCGTCCCTCCCCCCAGCCTTACACTGGTCAAACTGGTCCAGCTCCCGATAGGAGCTCAGGCCAGTCATGTGGCACCTTACCTAAGGGGCGGTGCCTTCTTGACTAAAGCTCTGCTCTGTCTGCGTAAAGCACAGCTATAGCCCTCAGTATGTGTGATGCTTCTGAGTCAAGATGGCGGCGCCCGTATCCTAAAGTCCTGAACAGAGTTGCAGCCCGGTGGGGGAAAGAATCAGAAGTGACTAAATGTAAAATATATTCATTTTAGATGTTGGAGAATAGTTTTTTTAAGGGCTTAGGTTTTTCATTAAATCATGCTGAAGGTCCGGTTTAATGATAGAACAAGGGGGCACAACCTGAAGCTAGTCGGGGGGAAGATCAGGAGCAATGTTAGAAAATATTATTTTACAGAGAGTAGTAGATGCTTGGAACAAACTTCCAGCAGAGGTAGTTGAAAAATCGTCAGTCACTGAATTTAAACACGCCTGGAATAAGCACACATCTATCCTAAGATAAAGAGAACATACAGTATACACATAAGGGCAGACTAGATGGACCGTATGGTCTCCTTCTGCCATCAACCTTCTATGTTTCTATATGGTCAGTAAACATTAGATTTTGTAGTATTAAATCTAATTGTGTTTTAGCTGAGGGATGGACCCCCAAGGATCATTCTCTCTAGTTGGCCCCAAGAATGTTTTTCTCAGGCGAGCCCAAAGTTCTCCAGTCGGACCATGTTTGGGATGACCCACTGTGTGGAACCCGCGGCTTTCTAAACCGGACTAACAGCCTTGCACAGTTGAAAAAAGAAACCTCCCTTGCCCCATCTGCATGACATGATACTGAACCATTGGGGGCCATGCTAAAGATTTAGTGAAGCAAGTTCAACTTCATGTGCACATTTAGGTCTGCATCTTAGAGCTTTTTAATTTTAACACACATAAAATATTTTTGCAGTAATCACCCCTTAATCACGCAACTTAAAAATATGATAGAATGCAGCTGTCAAAATGTGCAGGGTGTTGGATTATATAGTAAGGTACAAAATCCAGAAGGCTTTTACTATATTAAAATGGACCTAAATTCAGAGGAAGTATATGTCGTCACCTTCTATTCCCAGCCCAGGGCCCCAAAACAGCCTGTGTTTCTTTTTTTACCTCAGACTTTGCCCAATATTCATAACACGAACTGGACGTCGGCCATATTGTTTCCTGGCTGAGCAGCCCCCAGTAATGATGTAATTAGACTACACACAGCTCTGCAATGGGGAGCACTTCAATCTAACCATTATAGGGTTGATCCATGGCGTAATATTTTTACTCACTTTTAATTTTGCAATTCAGCACCAAATTTATCTGTGCATTTTTAAAACAAATTGTGAACATAGACATGAATTGCACAAAATCTAAAGAAAAAGTGTTTATGGCTACAAATCAACCCTTGTGTGACAGTTTGGTTGTAACTGAATTAATTAGCACATGGCTGCCATTCACCATAGTTTAGGGACCTGGTAATAACTAGGAACACTTCAATTCACCAATAAGAATTTTTTGAATAGAGTTAACCATACATTAATTCACTTTTATGGTTTCTACCCATTTAAGTACATTGGAAGTGCCATCATCTAAACAGACACAAGATGGCAGTAGTGGGTTAAGGCCATACACTAACATGGTCCATAGGCTAAAATGGGTAACATTCTAGAAGGAGAGGTCAGAAGGGTTGTTAGTCATAACAGGAGATATACTAGTAAAATAGTTACAACTGAAAGGTAGTGATTGATCAGAGGGTTTACCAACCATCCTATCAGATGTCGGACACA
The DNA here is from genome assembly GCA_027917425.1 of Gastrophryne carolinensis. Taxonomy (NCBI): domain Eukaryota; kingdom Metazoa; phylum Chordata; class Amphibia; order Anura; family Microhylidae; genus Gastrophryne; species Gastrophryne carolinensis. Next base: position 568,643,616 of record CM051234.1, on the reverse strand, counting down.
AGGCCGAACAGGTGATAGAAGGTTCTGGAAGGTAGTGAGAAGGGATATAGGGAAGCCCCCAACCCAAAGTGTGGGTGATTCACCATTTGAATTGTAAGGAGCAGGAGCACAGACTCTAAGAGAGAGAGAGAAAGGAGAGATTCCAACCTTGGATATTATTCTCTAATGGAAGCAATGCTGATGATTGTACCTGATTATGGACAGAACCAGAGATGTAACTGGAAGACATGTACTTGTTCCGTGTTTGCCGTTTGCTTGTGGAATAAATAAAGAGGAACTCTGCTTTCAACAGTTGGACTGCTGTACATCTTCCCAAGCGGCACCAGTGAGTACAGGCCTTTCCCTGAAACCCTAACCCTTACCTAGTCACAACACACACTCAGGACACCTGGGCCCAGAAGAACCTGCTCCCTGCCGTCACGTGTGGGACACCCCAGTACGTGAGGGCTACAATAATACTACTTCCTTTTTTCCTGGTGTTTTAATGAATAATGCACAAAGGCTGAGAGGAAAATTAAACAGGCTGTTGTGTGGCTCGGGGGGGGGGGGGGGGGATATAAGGTGACTACATAAATTTATTTCTGAGTATAGGTGCACTTTAAAGTGGACCAAAACCCACCCTAGAGTCTATAAGACTCCAGGGCAGGCATACTAGCTCCCTCCGGAGCCCTGCTGTGTCAACCCACCCAGGTACCTGAAAACTCACCTTCATTCCCGGTCCAGTGGCGCATGCGCAGGCAGTGTCCTCATCCCTGATATCCCTTTAAGCAGGGGGCATGCTGGCACAGGCCACTCACAAATACCTGCTGCGGGCATGTGCCCTGCTAAAGGGATAGTGGGGATGTGGCCGCTTCTTGCGCAAGGTGTTAAAGGGTAGTTGGGGATACGGCTGCCACCGGCCTCGGATCCGCTCACATTTGACGAGCTCCTGGATGAAGGGGAAGGAGCTCACCGATTGGACGAGAGGGCTGCGCATGTGCCATAGGGCCAAGATCGGGCGACTTGGGGGCTTTCACAGAGTGGGGCATCCCCAAATGTGGTGCCCAGGGGACAAAGACCAAAACCCAGGATAGTCAAAATCCTGGGATTTGGTTCACTTTAAAGAGGACCAACACCCAGGGGTGATCGGCCCGGAAATCTATAAGATTCCCGGGCCGATCACCTCCCACCCCGCGGGACATCCGAGATCGGGATGTCCCGCGGGGTGAAACCCCCCAGAAACCCCAAAAACACCTTACCTGATCCGCCGCCGCTTCCGCCGCCGCCGCCTCCCGCGCGCCCCTCCAGACGTGCGCGCGCCCGCGCCGGCCCTCTGTGAATGGCCGGCGGGGGGCGCGCGCGCGCCGAGAGTGACGCGCGGGAGGCGGCGGCGGCGGAAGCGTCTTGGACGTTCCTGATCCCCGCCTGGACGTTGGCGGGGATTGGCTGCGGCGCTCACGTGGGAGCGCTGAGAGGTGAGTTTTTTGGGGTTTCTGGGGGGTTTCACACAGCGGGGCACCCCCGATCGGGGTGCCCCGCCGAAGTGGACCAAAACCCAGGATAGTCAAAATCCTGGGTGTTGGTCCACTTTAAGGCAAAAAAGCTACAAAAGGATTAATGACATTTGTTATTGGGGGGGGGGGGGAGGTTTGGGAAACACTCACATGTAGACATCACATGAGATCTGAATAGTTTGTGGCAGTACAAGGTTTTCTAGACTGAAAAAAAACCTTCACCTTCATTGACTTGATCCCTTGAAATCCTATGGGGCTGAAAATCCCTCATTCCAGTGCCGTCAGTTGTGAAGGCGAGTGTGTGCTCCCTCACCAGCCTCAGTGCGCAGCCCTGCTTCCAGTCATGAGTGAGCCAGCTCTTTCACCCATTGGCAGCTGGGAGTGTTTCAGAGATGGACAGACAAAAGGACTGTTGGGACCAGTGAAGCGGACATGGCGATAACCAGTTTGGCTCAACTTGCAGGACTTCGAGGAATCAAGCCTACAGTTTTTATGTAGTCTATTTGGGTTTAGTATGTCTGTAAAGGACAGCCATTATAAAACAAATGTGAAAATGCTATTATTTCATTGTCTGTAGAAAAATTCAGATTTGCCTGATACACTTTATTTAAAAATCTTCCCCGCTGTACTTTGAGGTTTGAGAGGCAGCAGTGTCTGCTCACAAAGATTTCAAGGCGATAAGTGGTTTAGATAAGTCTCTTACAGAACCAGCCTTCTCTACCTTGGTGTAGGTCCTCCACTGTAACAGATTGTCCTCCAAGATGGCAGAAGGCGTCATAAAAAAAAGTTGTATTTATCAGCAATCTGTATTTATTAGCCCAGACATGAAATGTATAAAACAGAGGCTAGAAAGCCTCAGAAGGGGGCACCAGGAGCATTGCCATGTGGGAGGAAGTACAGAAGCTATGCAGTGCTGCACCAGTCATGATGTGTGCACTTTGGGGGGGGGGGGGGAGAAAGAGCCAAAGAACCTGCTGCATGTAGCCTAGCCGGCCTCAGGCCTAAACAAAGCTAAAACTTTGTTTCATAGTATAGTAATATGGAAAGGGACATATCCATCATTTTTCCCAGTATATGACATCTGTGAGCATCACATCTGTTCAATTATCTTAAAGTGGACCAACACCCAGGACTATCCTGGGTCTTGGTCCACTTCGGTGGGGCACCCCCGATCGGGGTGCCCCGCTGTGTGAAACCCCCCGAAAAACTCACCTCTCCCCGCGCCGACGGACAAGCCGCGGACAAGCGGCTCCTCCGCCGCCGCCTTTCGCTCGTCACTCTTGGCGCCCGCGCCGGCCATTCACAGACGGCCGGCGCAGGCACGCCTAGAGGGGCGCGAGGGAGCTAAGGTAAGGGGGTTTGGGGGGGTTTCACCCCGCGGGACATCTCGATCTCGGATGTCCCGCGGGGAGGGAGGTGATCGGCCCGGGAATCTTATAGATTCCCGGGCCGATCACCCGAGGGTGATGGTCCACTTTAAAGAAACTCCCTTTTATAACTGGCGATAGTCCCAATAAACCTATGTGATACTTTATGCAATACAAGTGTTGTTACAATTGCACATAATATAGTTCTGTACCTTATTATGTTACGATTAGTACTTTCGTAAAACATTCAATAAACATTCGAAAGAAACTCTGAAGAGTGTAAAAATACAATTCTGTGAAGCTCACCTGTAGAATTGTTGAGTATATCCAGTCCAGGTCGTCCCAGTGATGACATGTGGGTATTCCGCCCCCAGGGGGCGCTTGACTGCAAGATCAAAAAGCTGCCTCCCGGCCTATAAAGGCAGGTGTCCCTCTATGATTCTCCAGATTTTATTGACAAACTTACATTTTTTTATTACAAAAAATACTACAAATTGTAAAAAATTGATTTTTTATGTTTCTGTACATATTTCACCCAAAAATATTGAGAATACACCTAAAAAATGACAAACAAGACATTTCATGTTAAAGCCCAGACTATGCTGAAAAAAACAATATATAATTTTCCTGGAAATCCCTTCAAGAATCACATTTGAACATGGGGAGCGCAAAATAGTGTAAAATGGTCTGGCAACAAAAAGTGACAAAAACTCCAGGTAGGCTGGCACTTAAAGGGTTAAATGTAAAAAAAAAAAAAAAGACATGGAAAAAAATGATCTTTATTTATTTTTTTTTTTTACTCTACTCACCTCCGATCCTGTGTCCCTTGCCGCTGTCACGCGCCGCTGACAGCTGTCATTGTCAGATGCCGATAGTGATCGGAGCAGGGCGGGTGAGAGGAGAGAAGGCTCCGATCGGAGCCTCCTCTCCTCTCACCTGCCCTGCTCCGATCACCACCGGCATCTGACAGACGCCGGAGCTCGGGTGAGGGTAGAGGAGGAGCGGGAGGACGTCATCCCGCTCCTCCCACAAAAGGCGGGGCTAGGGGCGGCAGCCATCGCCACCATTTGAGGAGGTGAGAACCCGGAAAAGGGTCCTCACCTGAAGCCTGCTAAGCCCGGGGTGGGGGGAACCGAACCCCCCCGGTGAAGAGAAGACGCGGAGGAAGGATTGGGTGAGGAGGTGAGTGACTTTCATTGTTTTTTTGTATTTTATTGCAGCCACAGCTGTCCGCGGCGAAAGCGGGGGGCAGACAGTTTCAGGCCCCCTCCTGAAGACAGAAGACGCCCGGGGAGGGATCCCCCCCAGGAAGAGGAGACCCCCAGCTTTCAAACAATACCAGAGGTAAGTGTTTATTATTTTCTATTTTTTAACTAGCAGGGGGAAATGCCAGGCACGTAGTTTCTACGTGCTTGGCACTTAACGGTAGGAGAAGCAACCACGTAGAAACTACGTGCTTGCCATTTAAAGGGTTAACGCGAAAAACCACCTTATCCTTATGCCGCTCAAAATAGGGAGGCTTCATACAAAGAGTGGCCAGCTCTGATACGCAATGCACTGAGGTGATCACTACCAAAAAGGCCACCTTGAGAGTCAAAATAGGTAATGCAGCATCGAACAGAGGTTCGAAAGGAGGACCCTGAAGAGCAGACAGTACTAAATTCAAGTCCCACACCGGTAATACTGACTTACGCGGTGGCCGGACATGGGGGACTCCCTGGAAAAAGGTCTTGATCAACCTATGGTTGGCAATGGATCTCTGGAAGAAACATAGAATCATAAACATAGAAGGTTGACGGCAGAAGGAGACCATACGGTCCATCTAGTCTGCCCTTATGTGTATACTGTATGTACTCTTTATCTTAGGATAGATGTGTGCTTATCACCATAAAAAGGTAACAAAAGATAATGAAAACAAGGGAGGGATGAAACAGGCCGTGCTGTGCATAGTAAAAACAATTCTACAGGTGAGTACTCACAGAATTGTATTTTTCCTAATGCACAGCACGGCCTGTTTCATTTAATCCTTACTTCTGGGACATCCAATAGTGTCCATAAAGGTAGGGTGGGATCCCCAAAAAGTAAAGGCAGGCAGTTCAAACCACTACTGCCTGAAGTACCTTGCGGCCAAAAGCAGCACCAGCTGAGGCCTTAACATCAACCTTGTAAAACTTTGAAAAGGTATGAACAGAAGACCAAGTAGCAGCCTTACAAACTTGTTCAACAGAAGCCTGGTGCTGAAAAGCCCAAGAAGCACCAATAGCTCGAGTGGAATGAGCAGTAACACGAAAGGGAGCTTCCTTCCTTTTAGCAGAATAGGCTTGCACCACCACCTGACGAATCCACTTGCTAATAGTAGATTTGGCTGGAGGCAAACCCTTCCTAGGTCCAGCAGGAAGAACAAAGAGCATCAAATATCCTAAAGGACTCAGTAGCAACCAAATAAAACTTCAGTGCCCTGACAACATCCAGAAAATAAAGGGTCCGCTCCTTAGAATTAGCAGGGTTAGGACACAATGAGGGTAAGACAATGTCCTGATTAAGATGGAAAGCAGACACAACCTTGGGCAGGAAATCCAGTTTAAGTCAGAACACAACCTTATCCTGATGCCTCTCAAAATAAGGAGGTTTAATGGAGAGCGACCAAAAAAGCCACCTTAAGAGTCAGAATGGGCAACGCGGCCTCATGTATAGGTTCAAAGGGAGAACCCTGTAGAGCAGACAACACCAAATTTAAGTCCCAAACCGGTAGCATAGGCTTACGCGGCAGACGCACATGAGTAACTCCCTGGAAGAAAGTCTTAACAAGCCTGTGATTGACAAAAGAAAAAAATTGCCAGAGCCGACACCTGCCCTTTGAGAGAGAGTACTAAGCTGAAGGCCCGAATCCAATCCAACAATCCAATGTTGTAACAAACATGTTGTAAATTGGGATGGCGCAGCTGTCCCTGAGTGATAAGATCTGGATCCTTGGGCAAGACGTATCGTTCTACTGCCAACTGCACGACGTCTGCAAACCACACCCTCCTCGACCAACAGGGGGACACCAGAATGGCCGGTACCCCCTCCTGGGCAGCACCCAGACCAGCAGAGGAAAGGGAGGGAAAACAGAGGAGTCGAAACTCCGTCCAAGGAATTGCTAGCGCATCCGTGGCGAAGGCCAGAGGATCCTGTGACAGGGAGACAAATCTTGGAAGCTTGTGATTGTGACGGGCGCAAACAGGTCCGCATCCGGCTGACCCCAGCGGCGACACAGGGCGTAAAAGACCTTGCTGCTGAGAGACCATTCCCCCAGCCGAGATGTCCCCCTGCTCAGGGAGTCGCCTCCTGGTTCTCCACCTCCGGAATGTAGACCGCCGAGATGCAGAGAACATTCTCTTCCGCCCAAGACAGTATCAGGGACACTTCCCTGATGATTGATGTAGGCTACCGGCGTCTGGTTGTCTGAGCGGATCAACACGACCCCGAAGGCGTGGAGACAACTGGGAGAGAACCAACCTGATCGCCCACAGTTCTAGAATGTTGATGGGTGCATGGGCCTCTTGGTGGCCCCACTGACCCTGGAATTTCATAGACTTCCAAACTCCCCCCCAACTGGTCAGACTGGCATCTGTGGTGACAATCTCCCAGCACGAAGGCAGAAAGGTCCTGCCCACTAGAAGATTCCTCGAGTCCAACCACCATGAGAGGGACTGCCTAGCCAAAGGGGACAGAGCAAATTCCCGATCTAGGGACACAGGGTCCTGATCCCAAACTGACAAGAGATGCAACTGAAGAGGTCTCATGTGAAACTGAGCAAAGGGAACCGCCTCAAAGCAGGACACCATCAGGCCCACTAACTGCATCCTCTGCCAAATGGAGGGATGAGGACACAAGAGCAGGGCCCGGGTCTGCATCTGAAGGCCCTCCACTTTCTGCTGAGGGAGAAATACCTTGACCTGAGAGGTATCCAGAGTCATGCCCAGGAAGGACCTCGCCAAAGATGGAGACAGTCCTTTTTGGGCACCGTGAATAGAATGGAATAGTACCCCTGACCCTGTTCCTGTTGAGGTACTAGACAGATGACTCCAGATTCCAACAGGCGTTGAACTGCGAAGTGCAACCCCTGAGCTAACAGGGAATTTTGAGAAATACGGGATCTGAGGGCGGCCAGGCTGCGAACTCTATCTTGTAACCGGAGGACACCACCTCCTGAATCCACCGGTCCGAGACGCGAAGTCTCCAGACGTGAGCAAAGAGCCGAAGCCGTCCCCCCACCCAGACGGGTGAGGGCGCCTCCTCAGGCCTGAGGGGCCTTGGGGGGTTTAGGCTTGGATCCCCAAGAAAGACGGGGACGACCACAGATCTGCCATGGCCCCAAGAGTCTCTGCGGCTACCAGAGAAGTGTGCGCCACGACCTCCCCTGGAGACACGAAAGGAGGAGGCGGAGGGCCCCGAAAGGGCCGGAGCTGCTTCCTACACTGAGGAAGTCTACCATCCTTGGCCAGAACATCCAGACGCTCACCAAAGAGACGAAGCCCCATAAAGGGAAGCCCGGTGAGGGACTTCTTAGCTGCAGTGTCAGCTGCCCACTGGCGCAAACAAACCGACCGGCGCATAGCCACCAAGAGGGCCGAGGCCCTACCGCCCAGCCGGACAGCATCATCCATGGCAGCCAGCACAAAAGTAACAAAAATCAGAGCAAAGCAAGAGGTCCCTATAATCCTACCTTCTTCTACCAGACATAGCGCCATCAGCAAGCCGCTTGAGCTTCCTCTTAACGGCAATAGCCGTAATGGCCCGGTGCAGACCAGACACAGGCCAGCCCCTACAAAGGTGAAAGCATAACAGGCCAGCTGATCCATGCGCCGGTCCGCGCTGTCACGCAGTGTAGTAGTGTCAGGGGACGCATGACCGAAGTATTAGACAAACCTAGAACTGGAGCGTCCACCTTAGGAGGGCACGACCAGCGCTTGACCAGGTCAGCCGAAAAGGGATACCTTCTGTCCAATCCCTTGGGCACCGTGGGCAACCTGTTAGGACGTTCCCACTCCTTGAGTACCATATTGGAGAAATGGCCCTGCTCCGGGAACTCCAAGCGTAGTTTGCCAGGGCAAAAAAGCTCACCCTATTTCCTCTTCGCTGCCTTGGGGGGGCGATGTGTAATGTCTCAAAGATGGCCGTCAACAGACTATCAGTGTCATCAGGGAGCCAGGTATCCTCATCAGAGGCAGACCCCAGGTCACTGTCATAACCTTCCTGATGGCCCCCAGAGGAGTCTGAATCATGGAAAGGCACCCCCTCCTCTAGGGAGTCACAGCTGCCAAACACACACATCAGATAGCAGTAAAAGTGCCGCCCCTCGAGGAGCGCAGGACACCCGCGGTGGCGGCGAGAGACAAGCACCGAGACATCACTCCACAAACCGCCACCCGCCGCCAACACCCCCCGCCGTCTAAAAAGGGCCAGAGGGGAGGGAGGAGGACAAGTGAGACAAACACCGACAGGGAAGAAGGACAGACAGAAAAAGGGAAGACTGGCTAGGAACACAATTCCAAAGCACAACTCACCCCCTACACCATAGCGACAGCAGTGCTTATTCATCCCTCAGCAGGCTCACCATAAAAAAGCCTATGGCCAGCTACCCTTTGCTGTACAGGGTCTGCGGCTTGGAGAAGCGCTCCCCGGGCACCTGACCCTAGTGCTCCCCTACCATCACCCGATCCGACAGCCGAGGCTGGGAGGCACAATGGGGGCGGAAGCGGGTGGAAATAGGCTTGCAGGCCCGCAGGCTTGGTTGCCCCGCTCGCCTGCGAAACATAGAGAGCCATCTTCTATCTTCGCAGTATGACTGCAGAGAAAACACTGGGGGTCGATTGGGTGATTCCTGGTTTTATATGGCCCGGATGGTCCACCGGTCATGGTCCAAAAAGATGTTCCTGGCGCAAGTGGTGCAAACAGTGCTGAATCTGCCCAGATGGGGCCCTTAGCTCACCATCCCCAGATGCCTCCGTTGTGGTCATTAGAATTGTCAATTGAAGGTTACAAGGCACTAATGGCCCAAACCTATATGATCCCTCTTAATAAAGGAATGGGGGACCGGGAGGAACCACAACCCCCAATCACTCGGCCCAACCTAAACAAAGAACAAAAGAGGGCCATCAGACTCCCACAAGTGTATGCAGAGCAAGCAAAAACAATTGTTAGCAAGAGGGATTCACGACACCGATAGAGCGATATGCGGCCAGGCAAAAGACAGCAGCAGCAGCAGCAGAGTCACGGGAAGAGAGGAACCATCCACACGCCAAACACCGCTTCTGGCACGTTCCTCGAGGGGCGGGACGCACTGCGATGACGCGAGCGCCGTCCCCCGTACCCCCCCTCAGATCGTATGTGATGAGACAAGATGGAGGGGAGGGAGAAGAAGCTCGAGAGGAACCACGAGGGAAGTAAGGATGAAGCTCAAAGAGCCGCCCAAGTAATGTTGCACAGTCAAGGCAAAGCACACATAATAAAGCTTGAGGGGTGGGAGGGATATAAGGGCAACATCTAGCCTGTACATGTGGTTCCCCCAGTTAGGCTCACCATTAGCCTATGGCCAGCTACCCATTAAACAGGGTCTGCGGCCCAGAGCCTAGCTGCCAAAAACCACCTGACCCCGGCATTCTCCCTACCGTCACGATCCTGAGGCAGCCAGCGGCTGAGAGGCAAGAGTGGGTCTCACGGGATCAATGGGAATAGGGTCCGCAGCGGCCGACGGGCTAGGAGGCCCCGCTCTGCTGTCAGAATCCGAGAGAGAGTATCCAACGATCTTCAGCAGCCAGACTGCAAGATGAACACTGGAGAATCATAGATGGACACCTGCCTTTATAGGCCGGGAGGAGCTGCAGCTTTTCGATCTTGCAGTCGAGCGTCCCCTGGGGGCTGGAATACCCACGTCATCACTGGGACGACCTGGACTGGATATAGGGAAAATCAAAGCACACTTGTCTTACCTTCAATACAATCAACTACTGGCAGTTTCCCATTCTAAGCTATTCCTAGCAGTTTTATATAGTAGTCTATGAATCAGACTAGCATATGGAGGTAGTGTGTATAAATATATATATATATATATATATATATATACATATACATACACACACACCCTATATTAGTGCTGGCAGTAAAAATCTCTTTATGGAGAAGGCAGTGCTGTGATTTTATACTTTGCATGGACGAACCCTTCAAGTTTAGCACAGCTGCCCCTCCTTCCAAGTGATGGAAGCGCTTTAGGGGACCTAAAAAGTCCTGGAAAACTGCGGTGGGTGTCCTAAGAGAAGACTAGATGGACATCATAATATTTCAAATTTAGAGAGTCCTTGTAAATCTAGCCAGCCTCTGCTACAGAGATATCACCATGCCTCTTGGACACAACCAAACCAAAAGTGAGGTGGTTGGTTATGGCCTAGAAGAGGGGTACTCAACCACTTCTTGTAAAGGTCCATATACAGGCATCTGGTGAGAGGTGAAGGTCCGGGCAGGGGGTTGTCACGTAGGGGTGGGGTGGATAGTTAGAAATTAGTGCACTGGGGGGTTATAGAGTCCACAGGTAAAGATAAAAATACAATTCTGTGATTACTCACCTGTAGAATTAGTATTATGAGTATACAATACGTCCTGCTCCAGATATAGTACTTACTATCGGGTATAAGTCCGCCAGATGGCGCTGGACTGCAGAGACATCGAAAGTAGGCTCCTCCCGGCCCCTCAAATACCTAGGGACCTCCCACAAATCCCCAGCATTGAAAAGCAGTTAACAAGAAGCCGGGAGAATGAAAACAACCCAAACTAGTAACTATAAAAATGATAACAATCACCATACAGGGGATCCAAGATAATGCAAAACCAAGGGTGGGGTGGAGCAGGATGTACTGTATACTCATAATACAAATTCTACAGGTGAGTAATCACAGAATTGTATTATTCTTAGTATACAGTACGTCCTGCTCCAGATATAGTACTCTATCGGGACATCCAATAGCAGTGTCCATAAAGTAGGGTGGGATCCCCAAGGTTAACAGCAGACCGTTTAAACCACTGCCGCCTGCGAACCTTTCGGCCAAAAGCAGCATCAGCTGAGGCCCTAACATCAACCTTGTAAAACTTTGAAAAGGTATGAACAGAAGACCAAGTAGCGGCCTTGCAAACTTGTTCAACAGAGGCCTGGTGCTGAAAGGCCCAAGAAGCACCAATAGCACGAGTAGAATGACCAATAAGGCGGAAGGGAGGATTCTTCCCCTTAGCAGAGTAGGCCTGAATCACAGCCTGACGAATCCACTTGCTGATAGTAGACTTGGCAGGAGCCAAACCCTTCCTAGGACCAGAAGGGACCACAAAAAGAGCATCAGTCTTTCTGAAAGGTGCAGTAGCCACCAGATAGTACTTCAGACACCTAACCACATCCAAAGAATGCAAGACCCTCTCCTTAGCATTACTAGGATTAGGGCACAATGAAGGGAGAACAATGTCCTGATTCAAATGAAAAGCAGACACTACCTTAGGCAGAAAATCTGGCTTGAAGCGAAACACCACCTTGTCCTGGTGTCTCTCATAGTAGGGGGGCTGAATGGAAAGCGCTGCCAACTCAGACACACGCCTAACAGAATGGCCAGGGAAGCATCCTGCACAGGTTCAAAAGGAGCACCAAGTTCAAATCCCAAACAGGCACCATAGTCTTACGTGGGGGCCGCACATGAGTCACCCCCTGGAAAAAGGTCCTAATCAGAGAATGCTGAGCAAATGACTTCTGGAAGAAAACAGCCAGGGCAGAAACCTGACCTTTTAGAGTACTAAGTTGGAGCCCCATCTCCAACCCATGCTGTAGGAACTCCAGAATCCTGGGAATAGAGAAGACACGACAGGGAAAAGACTTAGACTCACACCAGTCAATGTAAGCACGCCAAACTCTGTAATAAGTAGGAGAAGAAGATTTCTTTCTAGCCTTTATCAAGGTATCCACAACCGAGGTAGACAGCCCCTTCTCCATCAAGATGGAGGTTTCAGCAGCCAAGCCGTCAAAGCCAGAGTTTGTAAATTGGGAGGGCGTAGAGCCCCCTGAGTGAGTAGGTCTGGCACCACAGGCAGAGTGTACTGATCTACTGCCAGCTGCACCAACTGAAAGTCCTGCCATGACATTGCTAGAGCATCCGTGGTCAAGGCCAGAGGATCCTGGGATAGGGAGACAAAGGCCGGTAGCTTGTGATTGTGACGGGACGCAAACAGATCCACATCTGGTTTAGCCCCAACGGTGACAGAGATTGGAACACCCTGCTGCATAGGGACCATTCTCCCTGGCGAGAGGTCCCCCTGCTCAGAGAGTCTGCCAGGAGATTTTCCACTCCCAGGATGTACACAGCTGATATGCAGGGAACATTGGTCTCCGCCCAGGTCAGGATCAGAGACACTTCCTGGAGGGCCCCCTTGCTCCGGGTCACTCCCTGATGATTGATGTAGGCAACTGCCGTCTGGTTCTCTGAGCGCACCTGAACAGGCAGGCCCTGAAGGTGAGTAGTCAACCGAGCCAGAACTAACCTGATCGCCCGCAGTTCCAAGACATTGATAGGTGTGTGGGCCTCCTGAGGGCCCCACCTCCCCTGGAACCGCAGGGACTTCCAGAAACCCCCCCAACCTGACAGACTGGCATCCGTGGTGACCGTCTCCCAGGAAGGGGTAAGAAAGGATCTGCCCCCCAACAGGTTCCTTGAGTCCATCCACCACGAGAGGGACCTCCTGACCAGGGGGGATAGCACACAGGCCTTGTCCAGGGACGCAGGGTCCTTGTCCCATACTGACAAGAGGTGTAGTTGCAGAGGCCTCAAGTGGAACTGAGCATAAGGGACCGCCTCGAAGCACGCCACCATCAGGCCCACCAGCTGCATTCCCTGCCTGATGGAGGGATGACGACAAGATAGCAGGAACTGGACCTGTGCAATCAGACCGTCACCTTCTGTTGAGGAAGGAAAATCCTTGCCTGAACTGTATCCAGATTCATTCCTAGGAATGGAGTCACCAAGGAGGGGGGACAGTGAGGACTTGGGGTGGTTGATCACCCATCCAAATGACTCCAGGGTGGACACCACCAGCTGAGTATCCAATTCTGCCTGATGTAGAGATTGGGAGGTGATGAGAATGTCATCCAGATAAGGTAGCACGCGGACGCCCTGATACCCGAGCACAGACATCTGAGACATCACGCCCGCCAGCACCTTGGTGAACACCCTGGGAGCTGAGGTGAGACCAAAGGGCAATGCCACAAACTGGTAGTGTTGATCCTCCAGAGCGAACCTGAGGAACCTTTGATGACCTGGAAAGACTGGAATATGAAGGTAAGCATCTTTGATGTCCACAGAAGTCATGAAATCCCCTTGGTGCAGGGAGCTGGTGGCAGAGAGCAGAGTTTCCATGCGAAAGCGCCTGCTCCTGACAAATTTGTTGAGGATCTTTAAGTCCAGGATGAGCCTGACAGAACCATCCTTTTTGGGAACTGTGAACAGGTTGGAATAGAAACCCTTGCCCATTTCTCTTAAAGGGACCTTGCAGATGACCCCCAGCTCCAGGAGGCCTTGCACGGCCTGCACCAGCTCCTGGACTAACACAGGGTCCTGAGGAATCCGGGATCTGATGAATATTGGGGGCGGCCAGGCAGCAAACCATCTTGTAACCAGAGGACACTACCTCCTGAATCCACCGGTCTGAGATATGAAGCCTCCAGACGTGAGTGAAGTGCTGAAGCCGTCCCCCCACCCGGATGGGTGAGGGCGCCCCATCGTGCCTGAGGGGGCTTGGGAGATGATTTTGCCTTGGGGCCCCAGGAGGAGCCAGGACGCCCACGTCCTCTGCCCCTACTCCAGAAATGTCCCCGGGCCCCAGTAAAGGCAACCCCCCTCCCTTGTCTAGCACTACGATAGGGGGAGGAGAAGGAGCCCTGACCCCGAAAGGGCCGAGATTGCCACCTGCGCTGGGGTAACCTGCCTCCCTTAGCAAAAAGGTCCAGGCGGTCCCCAAACAGGCGTAGTCCTTTGAAGGGAAACCCAGTGAGGGCCTTCTTGGCAGCGTTGTCAGCAGCCCACTGGCATAGGCAAAAAACATCACAACTGGAGAGTGCATTGAACACCTCACAAGGCAAGTCATCAGGGGCACTATCAAGAATATTTCTGATAAGGGTTCTAGTGGCCACAGCGGTAATGGCAGAAGCACAGACCGGGCGCAGTGCTGTCCCCGCACATGCAAAGGCATGGGACGCCAGCTGGTCAATGCGCCGGTCCTCAGCATCCCGCAGGGTAGTAGAGTCAGGGGAATGCATGACATAGGTGTTTGATAACCCTAGGACCGGGACATCCACCTCGGGAGAGGATGACCAACACTTTACCACATCAGCAGGAAAGGGATACTTCCTATCCCAACTTTTAGGTACCCCGGGAAGTCTACTGGGGCGCTCCCATTCCTTGAGCACAAGGTTATTGAAATGTGCCTGCTCGGGAAATTCCAAACGTGACTTAGCTGTATGGAATAGTTCCCCCCCCCCTTTGCCTGGGAGCCGCAACAGGGGGAGAAATGGACAGAACCTCAAAAATCTGGGTCAGCAATCTATCAGTGTCATCCGGGGTCCAGGGGTCAGAGCCATAATCGTCATGACCCCTCATCAGATGACCCTGTGTCAGAGAAAAGCTCCCCTTCATCCGAAGGGGTATAGCTACAAAGATCCCAAAACTCCTCAGTTTCCATAGGAAAGAGAGTGACATTAGGCGTCAAGTGCCGCTTTTTAGCAGGGGCCTTACGCACCAAGGACTTAGCAATCAACTGCTCAACAGTAGCCAGTCTAGAAGACACATCAGGCTGAGAATGCGCACTTGTATGCAACTCAGTAGGAGTGAGATTTAAGCTTGGGGGGGTAGGTGAAGTGATACGAGGTGCAGGCCCAGCCACTGGCAGGCCAGATTGCAATGCAAGCACCTGCTCAGCACAGGGTACACAGACCCACGCCTTGTCAGCGTCAGCATTAGGCTGCCCACACGCTACACACCCGGGCTTGTCCCGAAGGAACCCCGGTAGCATTATCCCGAGATGCCTCCATATGGTGATTATAGCGGCGCTGTAGGCCGATAGGGATTAACACTATAAAGCAACCCTGGATGCCCCAATAACCCGCTAGGGAGTGGGAGTGATTACACTAGGCCTATACAAGTTAGCAAACTAAAGAGGGCAGGGAGAAGCCAATGGATGCACCCGCCTGAAAGACATAATAGAAAGGGAGCCGTAAGCAGACAGTAATAAAAATAAGATAATAAAGCCGCCCACGAGGGCACTTACGGACCGCGGTAGGTAGGGGTCCGTTCGCGCATAAGCTAACCAAGCAGACAAAGATAGCGTCGGCAAACCTCGAGGGGCGGGCCGGTATCAGCAATGACGCGGAACGCGCCATAGGCGCCCCCTCGAAGAGCGCGGCAGTTTTAAAAAAATAGACATAGAAAAGCAAGTCAGCGCGGCGGCTGACACAAGGAATAATGAATAAAGTATAAGGCCAATACACGTGAATACATAGTATAACAGACACAACCCCCCCCCCCTTTTCCCCCCGAAGGCTACGTGGAGAATGAGGGAGGACAGCGCCACTTAAATAGGGCCCACCGATAGGCAGGGGCAATAGTGCGGGAGGGGCATACCATAGAGGCTCACCATAAGCCTGAACCGCCTACCCTTTGGTGGGAGATTGCGGAAGAGCTGCGCTCCTAAGCAACAGCGGTGCTGCCTACCTTCACCCGACCAGCGCAGCCAAGGCTGGGAGGTATATTACTAATGGAACTGGTGAAAATAGTCCTACAGGGCTGCAGGCTAATAGCCCCGCTCACCTGCGAGTAGAGAGCCATTTCTCGCCCTTAACAGTCAAGACTGCAGAGAAAATCTGGGGATTTGTGGGAGGTTCCTGGGTATTTCAGGGGCCGGGAGGAGCCTATTTTCGATGTCTCTGCAGTCCAGCGCCATCTGGCGGAGTAATACCCGATAGTAAGTACTATATCTGGAGTAGGACGTACTGTATACTAAGAATAAAGGCTGGGATGGATGGGGCAAAGCTGGGGGAACAGGAATGGATGGGGCAAAGCTGGGAGGACAGTGATGGATGGGGCTCAGCTGGGGCAGCAGGACAGGATTAGATGGGGCAAAGAGACACAGAAACAAAGTTTGTGTGCACCTTGCAATGTCACTTACTGCCCGTGCAGTACTTCGTATTGCAATACTAGGTGCCAGGGAGCCATGACACTGGCAAGTAAAGGGGCAGCACTGGGCACGGCAACACAGAAACTGAGTGCAGGGCTGTCAGAAGAGGTCCAGAAATCTGGTGCCAAGGTCCGCATTTGGACCTCAGCCCGCCAGTTGAGTACCTCTGGCCTAGAGATAGGAAACGGGCTAGTGCCCGGAAGGCGGCAGGTTCAATCCCTAGCCATGGGGCAGGAGTGAGGTCCCCTTGAGCAAGGCGCCTAACCCCCAGACATCCACCAAATCAGGCACGTGTGCACTGCCCCTGAGCGTGCTACTCACCTGTGTAGTTACTCCTATGGTGTTTATTCACTTGTGTGTAGTCAGTAATTCAGTGTCTATTCACTGGTGTGTTCACAGAAATATGTTGTGCACAGATGGGAAGACGCAGAGGTAAAATTCCATGTGTGCATTAGCACACAATGACTACTATTTGCACTATTACTAACCCCCATTCATGGACAGGTATTGGCAGGAAAAGGGGTGGGGGTGCTGGCCAATGAGTACAGTTGGGGCACAAAGAAATACCCAGTCCACAACCAGTCCAGTCTGATCTTTTACTATTTATAGAAAAAAGCACAGAGCTGCAGCATATTCAATTCAAGTCCTCATTAGAATTAAATCAATTAATCTTTAGACCAATTGTGAGGGTGCACGTCCATCCAACTGTAGTGTGTCTCCACCACCAATCATATGCTCTTACCAGAGAATGTTAGAAGGTCCACCAAATCAAGAGATCCTAAGATCACTTCCCAATCATTATGAATAGTAATCTTGAATCCAGCATTAAAACATATATGGTCAAGTGCTTCTACTTGCCTTCTAGCATTTTTTCAATAGACGACAATTGCTCCCAGCTGCGAGGAGTGGGGCTTAAACGGCTAGTTTAGAACAATGGCGTCCTGTCCAAAACCAACGGCATACCTATGGTGTGAAGGGGAGGTGAGTTTCCTGTCCCCCATCAGATGGAGCTCTGCTAGGAAAAGGTGAGTATCTCTCTTTTACTATTGCTGTGTCTTCAGGGCTATCTGCCCATACTGTGGAAGCACCTTCTATTCAGCTATACCAGCATATACTCACCACTTCATGGAAAAAAAATAATTACAAAAATAGAAGCAAGCGAGAACCACGTTGTGTACACATCACATTAAAAGAAGACCAAAACCCATTTTGATGCCACAGCTCCCTTAGCACACCTGTCAGCAGGCATTCAGGCCTGGTAGTCATGAAAAGCTAGCAAAGAGATACTGCTCCAGAGCCAGGGATCTGGATCCTGGACAGAGGAAATAGTGCAGGAAACCTAGGGAGAATGAATGAGAATGACAGGTTTCCAGTCTCGTTCAGGGGGCACACGATAATTTATTATAGGGCATAAAACACATTGGAGTTTAACTAAAAAGGGATGTGCCGCACGGCCAGGTGTCCATGCTGCTGTGTGATGGCAGAATGTGTGCAGACAAGCCAAGACACACATAGCAGAGCTGGGGGCTCATTCTCCTAAAGAGGTTAGTGCCTAGAATTGTTCTGCTTTTCCATTTCCATTCCATTTCCATTGTTCTGCTATTAGTATGCTAGAGAATGCAGTTATTCCATCTGCTATTAGTATGCTAGAGAATGTGTTATTTCACATTAGTGATAATGACACAAGCTTGATGTGTATCGGGGGTACTCAACCACTTCTTGTAACAGTCCATTTAAATGCATCCGGTGAGAGGTGAAGGTCCAGGCGGACAGCTGTCACGGGAGTTAATAGCACACTTGGGGTGGGGGGGTGGCTATAGATTTCCCAGGCAAAACTAAAAAGGCTGCTTGCCCCTCATCCCCAAAATCCTATTGGGCAGTGGGAATAGGAGGTCTGGCCAACAGCACACTGCTATAACTTCCCCACTAGTGTTCTGTGCAGGCTGTGTACAGGGGTGGACTAGAGCCCAAAATGTTACTGGCAATAAGATCTGGTAACAAAGACTGATAGATGGGGCTCGGGGGAGAGGGATGAATGGGAGAGAAAGTATCAGGAAGATGGATGGATAGACAGAAAAGGAAGTGATGAAGAGAGAGCTGGGAGAAGGGATGGATGGGCAGAACTAAGAGGCCATGGCTGGATGAGGCAGAGCTGAGGGGGACAGGGCTGGATGGGGCAAGGAGACAGAGAAACAGTTTGTGTAACTTGCAATGCCACTTCCCACCCGTGCAGTACTTCATATTGCAATGCTAGGTGCCGGGGAGCCATGACACTGGCAGGGAGACTAAGCACTACATCGACGATCAGGGAGGCAGCTCTGAGCATGGCAACACAGAAGAGGGTAGGGCTGTCAGCGCAGGGGTCCAGAAATCTGGCACCAAGGTCCGCTTTTGGACCCTGTTCCACCAGTTGTGTATCGCTGATGCATATTAACCCCTCTCCTTACTAAAGCAGTTTTTCTTTCAGAGTTTAAAGCAGACCAAAAGCCACAATTTTAATTAGCATCCCCTGAATTGCTCTCCCATGAAGAGCACATTTTGCCAAATTTTACAGCTCCTGCTTCACTCTAATCCCAGATATTGCCGCCTGTTTTAGCTGGAAAGCCCCGTCACACCATGGGACAGCAAAAAAAAAAGTGCTCCAGGACAATTCAAAAGGCGAAAATATCCATTTCTAGTTCTACACCCTAAAAACGAGCATCAGCAGGTGCTTTGTTCAAAGTTCAGTGGGTTTTGGTCCTCTTAAGAGAAAATGCTAAACCCCTTGATTCCCACAGCCTGTGCTCACCCTCAGCTTGAACACTATGCTAATTACTTTACCAAACATTCCGCTCAGCTGGTAACACGCATGAGGTTTGTCAATTCCTGCATTGTGAATGCCTTTCTAGCTACACATTAAAGCGTACCTATTCAAGGGAAACAAAAGTCTCTGATTTGCAATACCCTGCAGTTTATACCACTAATGCATCTCCACTTCCTCAGCTCCGCGCACTTTAACAAGGGGTCAAACACACAAAAACTGCCAGTATTGGCCTACAGATGTCCTTCAATACAAATACAAAACATGGGTAGCAATGAACTTTGCTCAGCAGCAATATGCCAAGATATAGCACGTCTGACCCCTAGTGGTTATACATGGAAAGTTATTTAAAGTGGACCAATCAATCACCAGAATTTTGACTATCCTGGCGATTGGTCCCTGTCCCAGGGTCATCCTGATGTAGGATGTCCCCGTGTGAAACCCCCAAATCACCCACTCCATTCACTTTTCTGTCATTCCAACAGCACATTTCCAGCTGCTCATCCAATCAGCACAATATGCCATGCACACTAATTCATGGCATAAAGCCATTGCTGTGCACTGTGCATCGGCATAGGGCAGCTGAATAGTCTATTCCTCGGTGCACAGCTGC
Source organism: Gastrophryne carolinensis (assembly GCA_027917425.1). Lineage (NCBI taxonomy): Eukaryota > Metazoa > Chordata > Amphibia > Anura > Microhylidae > Gastrophryne > Gastrophryne carolinensis. The sequence continues at coordinate 568,624,107 of CM051234.1, read as the reverse complement.
AGCCATGTCCGAGGATCACAGCAACCGGCAGATAGGTAAAGGTTGGCAGGTAGTCTTGAGGAGGGGTGGTTCACATAATAGTGGTGCATCCCAGGACAGGACGCTACGTCCAATCAGAGCAGTTTGCTGTGCATATGTAATGGTCAACAAACGGCTCTGTTCATGGGAGCAAAAGCACCCACATTCCCAGCAGCGGGGTGCGCTCCAGGCCCATCCTATCTGAATAACTGGGGGCAGGAGCAAGCACTCGGCCATAAAATGTGATGCGGCTGCCCCAGTTTTGCAGCAACCCTAAGGTGGGAGGAGGCACAGCACACATCTTTTAGATTCCAGGGCTGACCATGCTGGGGTTTATTCGACTTCAAAAAGGATTGTCAAGGCAAAAAAACCCCACTATACTCACCTTGTATCCAGCAGAGCTCCACCACCCAAAACAAGCACCTTGTCTTATCTGGTCCATGATGGCAGCCATGGTGCAGTCACAGCACACCCCCTCCATTTACTGAAATGGAGGGGGACCTGCCTAGGTAGACCCGTATGACCCCCACACTAGGAGTGTCAGAAAAAATTGATTCCGCCAATTATCATGATATTTCATTCGATATTAGAATTGATTCTTTCTAGTATCAATTCAGACTTCAGCAAAAAAAAAAAAAACTCACCTAACTCCTCATTCGACCCAGCCAGCTCTCCTCCGGCAGGGGGCTCCGTTCCCCCCTGGGGCTTTTCAGTCTTCAGGAAAAGGCAAGACATGTCTTCTCCCCCTGCTTTCCTGATGAGCGCCACCATCTGCATGACTAGCCCCACCCCTTCAGGGATGGGGCGGATGACGTCACCCCCGTTGGCGGTTGACAGTTCAACTGTCAGATGCTATGATCGTCTGCCAGAGAACAGCCCAGGAGATCTTCTGAGTATCTGTCAGCAGATCAGCGAGGGACACAGGAGCTGACAATCGGGAGACATTTTCTCTGTTTTTTTTTTTTTTTTTTTTTTTTTTTAACGGTTAATCCTTTGTGAGCTGGTAAGAGATCTATGAGACCCCTATACCAATTCACAATGCTCTTGGTCTGGCAAGTCACCTGCGGCTAGCGGGTGACTTGCCATTAACCCCGACCCCCCCCATTACCTGCTACCCCAAAGGCCAGGGGGAGCAGAAGAGCCCGTGGCCATTAGGCTTGTAGCTTGCAGGGCAAGGGGCCACCAAAGCTGGTCTCAAGACTGGTTATGCTGGGTAAGGGGGAACTCACCATTTTTGGGGGGATTTTTAAGGGTTTTAACCCTTTAAAGTCCAAAAATGGGGTTCCCTGGAAAGGGAAAGCATGTTATTTTTTAATTAATTAAAAAAAAAATCACAATATATTGTCTGAGACAGAATCAGGATATATTGTACTGTCATATGCATATCGGGTTACGTATCCTCAGATTCTTGCTAATTCACACCCTACCCCCCCCCCCCCACCACTGCAATGAGTAAAGTAGGCATGTTATAGATGTAAAATAGAATAGATCACAGCTTCAGCCTTGGACTGAAGACGACAGATGGGGTGCTCATTCTCTGCTCTCCTCCTAAGTGTCTGCTGGCAGGGACACGCAGAGTATGGAGGGGGGTTTGTAACAAATAAGTTCACTCTTTGCCGCAGCATCCAGAAGTACGAGTATAAGAGGTGTTAGCTGGCATTCCAAATTGGAATGCCCCCTAGGGATGGGACAATGTAGCACTAACAGTCTAGATTCCTGTATACTATGTGAGTATCAAACCGGATCCAGAAGTCTAGAGTAAAATATACAATACCATCACGCCCCTTGCCATTGCTTGGTGATCAAGCAGATGTAAAAAAATAGCCATGACAAACTTTGCGCAAAAAACAGTTTCATAAACATTTAAAAGGTTATCCTCTGTTTTAACCACTTGATTTCACAGGATTTGGACATGTGCAGTGGGTGACACTCCCCATATAAAATGTATTAAAAGTGGTAAAAAAAGGTCCATGTCAGTGGCAGTCTCATGACGGTGGCTTTACGTCCACTTGAGTCTTTTGATCTGGAATACTTATAGGATTGGCCGCTCCAGAAAGAGTTTCCTTTTTGCTTGCCATAGTGGCAAAGAGTGTGTCCATCATGCCCAGAACTTCTAGAAGCTCTTCCTGGTAACCAATTTCCTTTTCTATTACGTCTTGGAGCTTCAGAAATAACTTGTCAATGACGGCTGATTGATTGATGACGGAAGAATAAATATCTGAAAGCAGAAACACATGGTGGTGGGGCTATAAAAATCTGCTGCTAATGAGCTACATCATCACCAAGCCACTGACCAGACAAATACTTACCAAGAACTTGCTCTGCTACATTGATGAGTATTGGAGCAAACCGGGGTTCCACTAAATGACTGATAAAACATAGAAAATATATTAAAACATACAAAATACATTAGGATACATATATCCACCTCACATCCAGGGGTGGGGAGGGGCATTGGATAAAAGTAGTATAAACCGCATCGTATGAAGTCCCCAAATTATACACATGCACCCGACAGGCAGTGTGGCAGAGCCCTCCCAATCCCCTATAACAGGCAGTGTACAGAACCCTCCAAATTCCTTATAACAGGCAGTGTACAGAACCCCCCCCCCCCAATCCCATATATAACGGGCAGTGTGCAGAACCCCCCCCCCCCAATATCCCCTATAACAGGCAGGGTGGCAGAATCCCCCCTATCATCCTATAACAGTCAATGTGCAGAACCCCCCCATCCACTATGACAGTGCACACCCCCCCTCCAATAACCGTATGCAGAACCCCCCCCTCCAATCCCCCATAACTGGCAGTGTGCAGAATTTCCTAGTGTGTCTAGTAGGACCCCCCCCCCCCACCATAACTGGCAGTGTGAGATTAGTTCAGTCTCCTATATACCACCACTGATGTCTATGTCACAGACATCAGCACTACAAACAGCTTAGCCAGTGGCAAATCGGGTGTAGTGGTAGTGACCGCACTGGGGGCAGTGGAGTCATTGTTGCTCTACCATCTTAGCATCCAGCGGTACTGGTTCACTGAAGTCCCAGTGAACCAGTACCGCTGGCACATAAATTGCAAGGGAGGTATTAGATATGCTTTAAAGTGGACCAAAACTTGCGCTGATAGGCCTGGGTATCGATAAGATTCCTAGGCTGATCGATTTCCTCCCACCCGAGGCATCCAAAAAATTCTGTGAAACTCACCTGTAGAATGGTTTTTGATTATATCCAGTCCAGGTCGTCCCAGTGATGACATGTGGGTATTCCGCCCACGGGGCGCTCGACTGTAAGATCAAAAGCTGCAGCTCCTCCCGGCCCCCTATAAAGGCAGGTTTCCCTCTGATTCTCCAGTGGTTAAAAAGCAGTAAACAAAAAGAGGACAGGCCAGGAGGCCAAGAAACCATGTTACTTCACATAGCTTCAGCTTATACTCTCTCTAACAAGACTTAATACGAAGTTCAATTAATAAAAAACGGTAATCACCATAACAGGCAAACAGGAATAATGAACAAAAGGGCGGGGTAGGACGACCTGGACTGGATATAATCAAAAACAATTCTACAGGCGAGTTTCACAGAATTGTATTTTTCCCTATATCCAGTCCAGGTCGTCCCAGTGATGACATGTGGGACATCCAAAAGCAGTGTCCATTTGGGCGGGATCCCCAGTGCGGAACAGCATGTAGTTCATTTAACTACCACCTGAAGCACCTTTCGGCCAAAAACAGCGTCAGCTGAGGCCGAAACATCCACCTTGCAAAACTTTGTAAAAGCATGAAATGAAGACCAAGTGGCGGCCTTACAAACTTGTTCAACCGATGCCTGGTGCTGAAAAGCCCAAGAGGCACCAATAGCTCTAGTAGAATGAGCAGTGTTCCAAAAAGGGGGTTTGTTCCCCTTGGCAGAATATGCTTGCACCACCGCCTGTCTGATCCACTTACTGAGAGTGGACTTGGCTGGTGGCAAACCTTTCCTAGAACCTTCTGTTAGGACAAAGAGCAAATCCAATTTCCTCAAGGATTTAGTGGCAGCCAGGTAATACTTTACGGCTCTGACCACATCCAAGGCATGAAGGGTCCGTTCTTGGAATTTGCCAGTGTCGGACACAAGGAAGGTAAGACAACTTCCTCATTAAGGTGAAAGGGAGAAACAACCTTAGGTAAGAAATACGGTTTGAAGCGAAAAACCACCTTATCCCTGTGCAGTTCAAAATAGGGAGGTTTCATACAAAGCACGGCCAGCTCTGAGACACGACGTACCGAGGTCGCTACCAAAAAGACCACTAAGAGCCAAAATAGATAATGCAGCATCGCACAATGGTTCAAAGGGAGGACCCTGAAGAGCAGACAGTACTAAATTCAAGTCCCACACCGGTTAATACGGACTTACGCAGTGGCCAGCCATGGATGACTCCCTGAAAAAAGGTCTTGATCAACCTATGGTTGGCAATGGATCTCTGGAAGAATATGGCTAAGACCGAGACCTGGCCCTTGAGGGTGCTCAGCCGGAGACCCGAGTCTAAGCCGTGTTGTAAAAAAATAGAAATAGAAAATGTGTGGCAAGGGAGACTCTTGGACTCGCACCAAACTCTGTGCCAAACTCTGTAGTATATCATGGAGGAAGACTTCTTCCGTTCCTGAATCATGGTATGTACAACCGTGGCCAACAGCCCCTTTTTCGTCAGGATTGAGGACTCAATAGCCAGGCCGTCAAAGCCAGTGTCCGTAAAAATACAATTCTGTGAAATACTCACCTGTAGAATTGGTATTATTTGTATACAGTACGTCCTGCTCCAGATATAATACTTACACTTGGGTTATCCTCCACCAGATGGCGCTGTACTGCAGAGACATGGAAAAACAGACTCCTCCCGGACCTTCAAATACCCAGGGACCTCCCACAAATCCCCAGCATTGAAAAGCAGTGAACAAGAAGCCGGGAGAATTAAACCACCCAGAACAACTGGTAAAGATAACAATGATAACAATCACCATACAGGGGATCCAGAATAATGCAAAAAACCAGGGTGGGGTGGAGCAGGACGTACTGTATACAAATACCAATTCTACAGGTGAGTATTTCACAGAATTGTATTATTCTTAGTATACAGTACGTCCTGCTCCAGATAGAATACTTACAATTGGGACATCCAATAGCAGTGTCCATAAAGTAGGGTGGGATCCCCAACAAAAAATGACAACAGCCGACAGTTTAAAACCACTGTCACCTGCAGAACCATACGGCCAAGACAGCATGAGCTGAGGCCCTAACATCAACATTGTAAAAAACCTTGCAAAAGGTATGAGCAGAAGGCCAATGGTAGTGGCCTAGCCAACCAGTTCAACAGAAAACCTGGTGCTGAAAGGCCCAAGAGGCATCAAGCACGCATAGAAAAGGAATCAAGGTGACAAGGGAGATTCTTCCCCTTGCTGGAATAGTCCTGACGAATCAGGCTGAGTAACAGCCTGACGAATCCAATCGCTACAATAGATTTGGCAGAAGCCAAAGGCCGAACAAGTACCAGGAGTAACATCCATTAAGGTAATAACCAGGACCAAGCCTCCCAACTCCCGAGAGCACACGAGATCGGGCACATTTAGGAAGTAATGACCACAAGCCCCAAGGAACCTCAGTTCCCTTAAAGGACACAGTGACTCCCAAGGAAAAACTGGCAACACCTGTATAAGGAATGCAGAACCCTTTCCTCAGCGTTGCTAGGAAAAAAGGGACAGCCATAGATAACGATATCTCAAATCAATGAACATAAGACACCTCCAGATGTAGAGAGTCCGGCTTCAAGGCGGAATTCCACCTTATCCTGGTGTATGTCAAGGAATGAGGCTAGGTAGACAGAGCCGCCCGCTAATATGCGCATGACCAAAGTAACAGTCACCAGAAGGACAACCTTGAGGTAAGAACAGCCAGACAGCATCCTGAATAGGACCAAGGGACAATCCTGCAAGCAGACAGAATTAATTCAATTTCAATCCCAACAGGGACCATAGGATTACATGGAGGACGCACATGAGCACCCCCAGAAGGAAGTCTTAACCAAGGAAGACCAAACCAGAGACTGCTAAGGCAAGGTGAACAGGGCAGAGCCTGACCCAGCAGAGTACTGAGTTGGGGAACCAACTCAAAGTCATGCTGAAAACCGCACTAGAACCCCGGGAACCGAGAGCGCCCAACAGGTAAGAGCTAGCCTCGCCCCAATAAATGTGGGTATGCCATACCCTACAGCAAATAGAAGACGAGGAAGAGGCTTACTCATAGCCTTCCCATAATCACACACACACAGGCCGATAAACCTGTCTCCATCAAGATGTATGTTTCAGCAGTCAGGCCGACTAGGCCAGGGAGTGTAGATTGGAGTGACGTAAGGGGTGCCCTGAGTGATCAAGCTGGCACTCCTGGCAAGGTAAAGAAAACTGACCACAGTACCGTGTCTGCAAACCACACTCTACTAGGGCACCTGGGGGCCACCAGAATCACTGGTCCCCTTACCAGAGCAATCTTACACAGAACCCTGCCTAGCAGAGGGAATGGAGAAGGACATACAGAACCGAACGTCCTGTCAAGACGGACCACTGACATAGGATCCTGGGACAGGGAAACAAGGCCGATAGCCTGTGAAGGTGACGGAACCCAACAGATCCACGACTGGTTGGACTCCATAGCGACACGGGGATTAGCACATCCTGTCGCAGAGGGGCTCCGCCGGAGCTAATATCACTAACATGCAGGGAGCATTGTCTCCACCCAGAAAAGGAACATAGACACTCCCAGGAAGGTCCGCCAGCTCCAGGCCCCTTCCAATGATTAATGTAGGACATCTGTTGTCAGACAGACCAAGCACCCCCAGACTGGCAAGCCCAGAAGGGAAGTGGTCAAGCGAGATAGAGCCAACTGAAAAACGCTCACTGTTTAGAATTCAATAGACGTAAGGACCTTCTAGGGGCCCCACCACCACCAGAATCGCAGGGGGTTTCAGAAGAAAATCTCCCCCTTCAACCTGATAGGTTGGCAACCATGGCAGCCGTTTCCAGGAAGGGGTAAGAAGGAACTGCCCCCAGACAGGTCCCTTGAGTTCATCCACTTCCAAGAGAAAACCATCATACAGGTGGGAAGGCCCACGGACCCTGATCCAGGGGTGCTGGGTCCCTGTCCTGTGTTACCAATAGAAGTCGCAGAAGGGCTCAAGGGGAACTGAGCATAAGGGACCTCATCCGAGCAAGTTACAAACGGGCCCACCGGTTGCATCCCTGCCTGGTGTTAAGAGACCGGGACAGCAATGAGGGACTGAGCCCGTGTGACCAGTTTGCCCACCTAATTGCTGAGAAGGGGGAGAATCTGGTTTGAACCTAATCCAAAATCATTCCTATTAATGGAGTTACCATTTAAGGGGACAGTGAGGACTCGGGGTGATTGATCACCCATCCAAATGACTCCCAATGGACCCACCAGCCGGGTAAGCAACTATCCTGACGCAGAGACAGGGGAGTGAGAAAGGGCGCGGCAGCGAAAAATACACAGTAAAGAGCAAACAGTGCGGCTCTGACACCAGGAATACCAGTCCGGGGCAAGACTAAGGCCATAATGTGTAAAGCATACACTAAGACCACCCCCCCTTCTTTCCCCCCAGGCTACGGGGGGGGGGGGGGACGAGGGAGGATGGCAACCCTTTGTACAGGGCCCACAGCTACACGGGGCATCCCCTAGAGGCTCACCATCAGCCTAAACCGCCTACCCTTTTTGGTGGGGGACTGCGGTGGAGCATGTCTCCGTTAAGCACGCATGGTGCTGCCTACCTTCACCCGACCAGCGCAGCCCAGGCTGGGAGGCACATCACAGGGAGGACGGGTGGGAATAGTCCAACAGGGCAGCAGGCTTTGGTAGCCCCGCTCACCTGCGAGCGAGTGATACTTCATGTCTTCGCAGTGGGCACTGCAGAGAAATCTGGGGATTTGTGGGAGGTCCCTGGGCATTTGAAGGGCCGGGAGGAGTCTGTTTTTCCATGTCTCTGCAGTATAGCGCCATCTGGCAGAGGATAACCCAAGTGTAAGTATTATATCTGGAGCAGGACGTATTGTATACTAAGAATATTGGGGTGCGCAGCGACCCCTGAGTGAGAAGCCCTGGGTCGTCAGGCATGATGTAGCGATCTACGGTCATCTGAACTATGTCCGCAAACCAACTCCTTCTCGGCCAGCGAGGAGCCACCAGGATAGTCGGTACCCCTTCCTGGGCCATCTTGCGCAGCACTCTGCCCAGGAGTGGAACCGGAGGGAATGCATAAAGGAACTTGAACTCCGTCCAGGGAATTGCCAGAGCGTCTGTGGCAATGGCCAGAGGATCTCTTGAGAGGGAGACGAACCTTGGGAGCTTGTGATTGTGTCTGGACGCAAACAGGTACACATCCGGCTGACCCCAGCGGGGAGACAGAGCGTGAAAAGTCTCGTTACTGAGAGACCATTCCCCCAGGCGCAAGGCACTCCTGCTCAGGGAATCTGCCTCCTGGTTTTCAACCCCGGGGATGTAGACCGCTGATATGCAGGGAACATTCTCCTCTGCCCAAGTCAGAATCTGAGTCACCTTCTTGAGGGCTCGCTTGTTTCGAGTCCCGCCCTGGTGATTGATGTAGGCAACAGCAGTCTGTTTGTCCGAGCGAACCTGGATCGCACGACCCCTTAAGTGGGGAGTCAAGCGAAGAAGCACCAACCAGATCGCTCACAGCTCCAAGAGATATATGGGGAAGTGGTTCTCCTGCAGACCCCACTGACCCTGGATCTTCTGAGTCTGCCAAACGCCTCCCCAGCCTGTCAGACTGGCATCCGTGGTCACCATCTCCCAATGGGGAGTCAGAAAGGACTTGCCCACCAGCAGGTTCCTGGAATCCAACCACCACAAGAGGGACTGCCTGGCCAGGGGGGACAGCGAAAATTCTTGTTCCAGAGAATCCAGCACCCGATTCCAGCCGGTCAGCAGGTTCAATTGCAGAGGTCTCATGTGGAACGGGGCGAAGGGCACTGCCTCGAAGCACGACACTATTAGGCCCACCAATCTCGTCCCCAGACGTATTGACGGCCGCTGACAAGACAGCAAGGCCTGCACCTGCGTCTGGAGACCCAAAACCTTCTGCTGTGGCAGAAAATACAATTCTGTGATTACTCACCTGTAATTGGTATTATGAGTATACAGTACGTCCTGCTCCAAATCAAATACTTACAGTTGGGATATACTCCGCCAGATGGCGCTGGACTGCAGAGACATCGAAAATAGGCTCCTCCCGGCCCCTCAAATACCCAGGGACCTCCCACAAATCTCCAGCATTGAAAAGCAGTTAAGGAGAAGCCGGGAGAATTAAACAATCCAAACTATCAACTATAACAATGATAATCACCATACAGGGGATCCAAGAAAATGCAAATCAAGGTTGGGTTGGAGCAGGACGTACTGTATACTCATAATACCAATTCTACAGGTGAATAATCACAGAATTGTATTATTCTTACCTCCGTGGCCCGGTCCCCTTACTTACCTTTATCTGGATCTGATGTATGGAGGGAGCCTCTGAGTGTCGGATGATCGATCCTAATTGAACCACTCTGGATCGGGATTGCCTGATCCCCTATTGGCCCTCGCATTTGGATCCCTGAGGAAATACTGATGGACTTGATCTATGGAAAAAGCTATTTGGAGGTGCTCCATCCTGGTGTGCCTTTTGGAACAGTATGTACTGAATACTCGTGTGGGCTGAGGTACAAGCATTCCAGCCCCCAGCTTTTGGAATAAAGTCTTTTCAGTATTGGTCATATATTGTATGTGGATGGATTGCTATGGCACCTTGTCTTTGCCTCCCCCCCCCCCCCGCCTTATCCCTCTTGTCCCTTCCCTCCCCCCTCCTTCCCCCTTTCCTCCCTCCCCTGTTCTTCTTCCCTTCCCCTGTTACCTGTATAAACTCATATTGTGATGTTGGACCTGATTGTTTATATTGATTTATGTTTAATTATTTGTTATGTTTATATATTGTCTCAAAAAGGAAATTTAAATAGTGTGTTTATTTGTATATATGTAGTCTTTTTTAACATTGCCCTGGGATAACCATGAGGGGTGGCCCCAGTCCCCTGTTTCTTTCCCCTCTGTTTACTGACCGATCTCTTGGCGATTAGTGGCCTGATTACATCCAGTACACTATTGTATATGCGCCTTTTTATATTGTAGTACTTAGCGCATTATTTACATATATATCGGTCCCATCCTCCTCCCTCAACCTGTGCTCCTGCTCCACCAAATCCGCCCCGTTGCATTCAGGCTGTCAGATAGCGCACTGCTTGATGGGGGATGACGACGGGCGGCCCGGGCGCCGGTGACGTCACCAATATGGGGACGGTGATGGACGGGCGCCTCGGCCTCCCGTTCTCTGGCATCTTCCCACAGAAACTGGCCAAATGTTATGCGGTTTCTTTTGTTAATGCATCGGGTGGATGGATGTGTAGGTTCCCTCCTGTTTTGGCCGGCACTTCGATTTTAGACTGTGCTCCTTGTTGCTTGGCAATGGGGGGCGGGACTGGCGCCGCACACTTCCGGCCGGAGTGCGCTCGCGTGAGCCCCGGCCACCTCTTGTTACACACTGCCTGCACATTATGGCACAGCTGATGCAGATAGCTGCTGGCCACTCAGGATGACACGTTGGTGGGGGATGGGGAATGGAGGTAAGGCCTTGAGTATTGGGGATGCACATTGGTGCTTTCCATTTTTGGGTGGAGTGATCGGTCTGTATTTAAGGGTTGGGATGGGGTACCCTCCTCCTGCTTGCCCTGAGGAAGTAGTGCAGCGTCACTACGACACGCGTTGGCACGTTATCCGTACAGGGGTACCCTGGTTGGTCTGTCTTTATGCACAGTGATTATTACACTTTATACTTTGCTGTATTCCTTGATATTTGTTCATTTTCTCTGCACACCCTGGCTTGTCCTCCTGTTTTTTGGAGATTGATTTAGTTTGTATAGAATTGTTTACACTTAGCACTTTTGCACAATGCTTTTGCTTATTTGCACACAATGGATTTAGGTCAGGCTTATGATTTAGATATGGTGTCAGGGTGGTTTTATTATTATTTGTTTGTTGTTGGCAGACCCCCAGTGCCTCCTGGTGCTTTTTAGATTGTATTGTCATGTCTAGTGTGTACATGTTTTGTCTGATGTGTTATGCTCTATGTAAATTTTGATGAGAATAAACTTTTTTATATTTTTTCATATTTCAGAGTAGTGCCACTCATTAGTGACCCGGTTTCTCATTTGGGGGAGGGTGGGGCCCCCCTTCTTTTGTGTGTTGCAGTATTTGAGAGCGATTCCGGGTTGAGTAGGCACACGTGTATTTTTTGGTTATAATCTACTACATACTAGGCTAGTGCTGCCCAGCTAGCTTGTCTATTCTCTGATTCTTAGTATACAGTACGTCCTGCTCCAAATCTAATACTTACAGTTGGGACATCCAATAGCAGTGTCCATAAAGTAGGGTGGGATCCCCAAGAAAAATCAGCAGCAGGCAGTTTAACCCTTTAAACGCCAGCCACGTAAAATTTACGTGGCTTCCTCCCCTGCAGTTAACCGCCAGCCACGTAAATTTTACGTGCCCGACTTTCCCCACTAATAGCATAAAAAGTAAAAAAAAAAAAAGTCACTTACCTGACCCCTCGTTTGATTCGGCCGGGTCTCCTCTTTAAGATGGTGGGCTCCGATCATCCGTCGGAGCTCCTCCAGCTGCAGGGGAGGGCCTGGAATAGGGTACCCCCCCCCCGTTTCAGCTGCCACTGGGTTTCCTGTAAAAAAAATAAAAATGACATTTACTTACCTGCGTGTGCGCTGGCTCCCGCCGACCCTCCTCTTCGCCTGGGGGGCCTCCGATCCCCCCCAGGACTTACCTATCTTTAGGAGAGAGCCCCTTGGGGCCGGGGCTAATGACGTCATCCCGGCCCCGATCACCGGCTTCAGCGCTCTCAGCTGTCAGATGCCGGTGATCGGGGAAGGAGGTGGCAGGAGATCCTCTGATCTCCTGCCTCCCCCTTCTCTGGATGCCGATCACCGGCATCTGTCAGCACAGCGGCGAGGGACAAGAGCTTACAACTGGAGGTAAGTAGAGTAAAAAAAAAAAAAATTTTTTTTTAATAAAATAATTTTGTCTGGTGTCTTTTTTTTACAGTTAACCCTTTGTGAGCTGGTAAGGGGTCTATGAGACCCCTTATACCAGTTCACAAGGCTCTGGGTCTGGCAAGTCACCTGCAGCTAGCGGGTGACTTGCCATTAACCCCCAGCCCCCCATTACCTGCCTCCCCAATGGCCAGGGGGGGGCAGAAGGGCCCAGGCCACTAAGCGGGCTAGTAGCCTGCAGGGCCAGGGGCCACCAACGCTGGCCCCTGCGCCCTGTTCTACAAGCCCCCATAGCTGGCCCAGGTCGGTAACGCTGGGTAGGGGGGACCCTATGTCATTTTTTTTTTTTAAATTTACCCCTTATGTCCTGTCGCCCAGCTGGTAACAAATGCTTCCAGCATTTTGTGGTGTGGTGTGTTTTTTTTTACATTTAAAGTGGACTAACACCCAGGATTTTGACTATCCTGGGTATTGGTCCTTTCCCCCCGAAACACCCCCGATCACCCACAATAACTCACCTCACCCGGGTCTTACGGCACATGCGCGGCCGCTCATCCAATCAGCGCGCTTAGAGCGGCTGAGTTATGGACGTCTAAGAGACGTCTACGCTCAGCTGCTCTGAGCGCGTTGGCGGCCGCATCCCCCACTTCCCTCTAACAGGGAGCGTGCCCGCACCGGCAATTCATAAATAGCCAGCGCGGGCACGCGCCCTGCTAGAGGGATAGTGGGGATGCGGCCCGCGCATGTGCCGTAGGACCAGGATTCAAGTAAGTGGTAGCGGGTGTTCCGGGGGGTTTCACACAGAGGGGCATCCCGATTTTGGATGCCCCGGGGGGAGGGAATAGAACAGTCCAGGAATCTTATAGATTCCTGGGCCGATGAGCCCTGGGTGTTGGTCCACTTTAACCCATTGTGAACTTGTAAGGAGTCCATGAAACCCCTGTACCAGTTCACAAGGCTCGAGGGCTGTCAAGTCACCTGCGGCTAGCCATTAACCCCGGCCCCCCATTACCTGCCTCCCCGAAGCCCGGGGGGGGGGGGCAGAAGGACTGATTTAGTCGGTGCGGGCTTGTACTTGGCAGGGCGGGGGGCCACCAAAGCTGGCCCCTGCGCACTGTTCTACAAGCCCTGCATAGCTGATCCCCGGGCTGGTTATGCTGGATAGGGAGGACCCCGTGTCATTTTTTTTATGGGAATTTTTAAGGGTTAAAAATTAAAAAAAAAACAAAAAAAACAAAAATGGGGGTTACCTCCCCCCGGGAATCCCATGGCAATTTTCTTCTTGATTTAACCCTTTATAGTGTGGACTGTAGTATTTTATTTTTACATGTTATAAAGTGTTTTTTCAGTTTGGTTGGGGGGGCTTCTGAACAGTAACGGGGGGGGGGGGGGCTACCGATACATATGTGGTACCGTTGTAATCGGGAGAAATGGGGCTCACACATGCAATATGGTTTTCTTTAATAAAACAAATGTTTTATTTGAAATAAAGGAGACAATTTTCTAAAAAATATTTTTTTTATTTTTTGTTAAATTTACTCAAATATTTAAAAAAAACTGTAAAAAAAAATTACAAACAAGACATTTCATGTTAAAGCCTAAACTCTGCCGCAAAAATAAAATATATGATTTTCCTGGAAATTCCTGCAAAAATCACAGTTAAGCATAGCGCAAAATGGTGAAAAATGACCTGTCAAGAGAGGGTGACAAAGCCTCAAGTAGTCTGGCAGTTAAAAGGGTTAGAAGTACCTATGCATGTTGGGTATTGTTCTGCTCGGGGGATTTTGCGCTTTCAGATTTAGCTTGTTTTTCTTGTTTGCATATTGATATTTTAGGAAAACTCATTTTTTATTCTGCTTTATTATACATTTTTTAAGGAAACCCTGTGCGACCAAAGAATTCTTTTGAGGGATTACTTCCAGAAAGATGGGCCCACTACAACAAGCTGGGTACGCTTAGAAAGCTTATGTGTAATTTCAGGGAATGTATGGTTTGTGGCAGGTATTCGCAAGGTGCCACTTTGTCTGCAGAGCTGAAATTTTCAAGCAAAATTACCGTTGTGCACAAGCTTTACTTTGGGGTGTTTGGCAACTCTTCCCTTGACAGTAGCAATGCATGTTGGGTATCGTTTTGTTCGGGGATGTTGCTTTTTTAGATTAACTTGTTTTTTCTTGTTTGTATCTAGTTTTCTTTAGAAAAATGTGGCTTTGATTCTGCTTTTTATCCCTTTTTTAGGGGAGCTCTGTGTAACCAAAAAATACATTGAGGGAGAACTTCCAGAAAACTGTGGCAACATCAACAAGCCTGGTATGCCTAAAAAGCTTGAGGTGTGTATTTCAATAGAATATATAGTTTGTTGGGGGTATTTCAAATGTAAAGGGTTGTTTTTATTGAAAAACTGCAAGGTGCGCATAGCTGTATTTAGCGGAGCAAACCCCGAGGGAGGAATTGCTACAATACAAGAAAGGTAAAAGAAATGAGTCTCAATTAATGGGGGAGGTGCGATTTGATAGTGAATACAATAATGACTGGAACAGCATTAGATATATTTTGAAGAAACATTGGGGAGTACTACAAACAGATCCACACCTTGCCCAATGGGTTAGCAAAGGACCATTACTTACAGCTCGACGCTCACCGAACCTGAGGGACCGATTGTGTAGCAGCCATTATAAAAGATCCAATACTTGGCTGGAAAGGGAAAGACCCAAGGGCTCTAGACCCTGTGGCAGATGTAACATCTGCCCCATGGTCAAAGCTTGTGATTATGTGAAGGAGCATTCATCCAATCGAAGACACCACATAACAGTATCTGAATTGCAGATCAGAGGGCATTATCTACATGTTAGAATGTGAATGCCCGAAGCGTTACATTGGTGAAACAAAAAATGCGGTTAAAATCCGCATTCAAAAGCATCTTTCCAGTATCAAGCTAGCAAGAAGAGACAAGGAGGAAGGCAAGATACTCACACCTGTGGCAAAACATTTTCTGGAGGCACATGGTGCTAGAACGGACAATGTACGCATTACCTTCCTGGATAAGATCAGTTTGGGGGGTAGGGGGGGGAAACCTGAAGAAGAAATTACAGCAAAGAGAACTCGAATGGATGTTCAAACTGAACACCAGGGCACCCATCGGGTTAAATGAGGATTTCTCCTTTTTTCCCTTTTTAGGACGAGATTAAGGGACTACAGCACAGAGTTATTTATATTCTCACATTAATCATAGGTTTTTCTTTAGTTCACTTTTTAATCTTAGTTTGGGGCATGGGGTTTATTCATTCACCTAAGTAGATGTTTTGTAAACAAAGTTGCACATATTGTTGTGGATATCATAATGTCACGGCTTGGTCATTCATACATTTTGATTGAGGTTTGCACATATCATAATAGATGCACATTTATGAATTAAAGTCTCTCTCTCTTTGATAACTCCAACAGGGATAAGAATGGCGAACAATCTGTATGAGGGATCCCCCCCCCCCCCGATATGACATGAAGTCATCCAGGCTATGGAGGTGGCAGTCAGCAAGAAGAAAGAACTCTCGTTAAAAAACCTCCAGTGATGGCTGTACCTTTGAGATGGAGAAAGGCCCTCCTTGACATACTGGAAAGAGTATATGGCAAGCAAGTAAGGAAAGAGAGATGAATGATCCCATCGCAAATAAAACACACAAAGAGGACCCAGTTTGGAACAAGAATTGGAAAATGGATCCAGTCTGGTAGTACCCATATGATGGGATATTACACTTGGGACTGTGTAAAGAGTATCTCTAGAAAAACATGATTTTGGATGGAAGCCCCAGAGAAGGTGCCCATTGAAAATGGCATATATACAAATGGTATGGACTTGGAGAGAGGCACCAGTGACTGCATTTGCCCTAACCGTATAAATACAATCGCACGGACTGGGAGGGAAGCACTGGAGATTGCGCTCAAATACGCCATAGTCATGGTGGGACTATATATATGTAATCTAGGCTGAGTCTCAGGAACACGGATATTAATCATATCGAGGTGCCGCACCAGTCGCCTCAACAATAAACATATTACGCAATGTTATAAGAGATAAACGCTAAGCTTTTTTAATATTACGAGAATTGTATTTGCAACTGTTATAATTGTATTTTAAATGTAGATAGGTATGTCACACCGCCATGTCTTGCTATTGAACTCCAGCTGTCATTAACTGACATCGGAGCCGGCGGGGGGCCGCGCGTCCCGGCGCGCGGGTGCCTCCTACTGCGCGCGTGGTCCGGCGTCGCTTCCACTGGCAGGCACTTCCGGGAGATGTGTGTGGGGGGTGCGGCCATGACGCTGCCCTTACGTTCCCCAATCAGGGGGTTGGGCGGGGCGCGGGGTGGCGAGCGCTCTCGCCGCATCATTCATGGACGTGCGGTCTGCAGTTAAAAGGCAGACATGGCGGCAGGACAGATCCAGAGGACTCCTGAGGAAGTGATCCAGTTCGGATCACACAACGCGTCGTTGTCCAGGTGGTGGCGGACCCCCGGGGAACAGCTCTGACCATTCGGTGAAGTACTTTTCAATATTAGTCACATTTATTTTCATTTTTGTATGTTATTAAGGTATTTAGGAGATAGGGCCCATTTACTTGTTCACCCAGCATAAGAGAATTTTATACCTCTATTGCACAGATATGCAGGTCACACAGCTTTGAGCCATTAATGTTGTACATAGCATTAATTATTTTTGCATTTGCACTATGTCTCTATTGCACTGAAATGCAGATTCACTCAGCATAGAGCATTTTATGCTTCTACTGCATATGCAGGTCACATAGCTAAGTTATTAATGTTGTATATAGCACAGTACATATTAATTAATTCATTTTTTTGCATTTGCACTTTGTGTTTCTATTGCACTGAAATGCAGATTGCACAGTTTTGAGCAATTAATGTTGTATATAGCACAGTATAGATTAATTAATTTTGCATTGGCACTTTATTGTATAAATTGATTGTAGGTATATTGATTCATAGGGACTTTTTACTTATATATATTTCCCCTGAGAGCTTTATACATTTACCCGGGGTCCTCATGTTTTTAACATAGTTTTTAACCCTAACAGCGTGCTCTAATATTGTAAATATACCTATATATGAAATAAAGGGCTATTATTGCATTATATTTTTGTGGTTTGTGCGGTAATATATATACAGACATTGGTGGGGGTGTTCTGGGTTACCCCACTCTTTGTGAGCATAGCTGTATTTGATCTGAAAATCTCTTAAAGCGCTGTTTCAGTTTGGGGGAGTCTGCTGGGCAGGAAAGGGCATCTATCAATACATATGTTTTCTTTGCACATCTCGCCCCAAAATATTAAGAATACACTTAAAAAATGACAAACAAGACATTTCATGTTAAATCCCAGACTCTGCTGAAAAAAACAATATATCATTTTTCTGGGAAATCCCTGGAAATCCCTTCAAAAATCACAGTTGAACATGCATAGTGCAAAATAGGGAAAAATGGTCTGGCAACAAAGCGTAACAAAAACTCCAGGTAGGCTGGCGGTTAAAGGGTTAAACCACTGCCGCCTGCAGAACCTTTCGGCCACAAGCAGCATCAGCTGAGGCTGAGTTGGAGCCCCATCTCCAACCCATGCTGCAGGAACTCCAGAATCCTGGGAATAGAGAACACACGACAGGGAAGAGACTTTGACTTACACCAGTCAATGTAGGCACGCCAAACCCTGTAATAAATGGAAGAGGAAGACTTCTTCCTAGCTTTAATCAAAGACAGCCCCTTCTCCATCAAAATGGAGGTTTCAGCAGCCAAGCCGTCAAAGCCAGAGTTTGTAAATTGGGATGGCGTAGTGAGCCCTGAGTGATCAGATTTGGCACCAAGGGCAGAGCGTATTGATCTACTGCCAGCTGTACCACATCTGCGAACCACACTCTTCTTGGCCACCTGGGAGCCACCAGAATTGCTGGCACCCCTTCCAGAGCAACCTTGCGCAGAACCCTACCCAGCAGGGGAATTGGGGGGGGGGGGGGGGGGGACATACAGGAACTGAAAGTCCTTCCATGACATTGCTAGCGCATCCGAGGTCAGGGCCAGAGGATCCCTGGACAGAGACAAAAGCTGGAAGCTTGTGATTGTGGCGGGACGCAAAACAGATCCACATCTGGTTGGCCCCAACGGTGACACAGGGATTGAAACACCCTGCTGCATAGGGACCATTCTCCCTGGCGAGAGGTCCCCCTGCTCAGAGAGTCCGCCAGGCGATTTTCCACCCCCGGGATGTACACAGCTGAAATGCAGGGGGCATTGGCCTCCACCCAAGACAGGATCAGAGACGCTTCCTGGAGGGCCCCCTTGCTCCGGGTCCCTCCCTGATGATTGATGTAGGCAACTGCCGTCTGGTTGTCCGAGCGCACCTGAACAGGCAGGCCCTGAAGATGAGTAGTCAAGCGAGCCAGAACTAACCTTATCGCTCGCAGCTCCAAGACATTGATAGGTGTGTGGGCCTCCTGAGGGCCCCACCTCCCCTGGAACCACAGGGACTTCCAGACGCCCCCCCAACCTGACAGACTGGCATCCATGGTGACCGTCTCCCAGGAGGGGAGAAGAAAGGATCTGCCCCCCAACTGGTTCCTTGAGTCCATCCACCACAAGAGGGACCTCCTGACCGGGGATGGGGGCGGGGGGGAGCACACAGACCCTGTCCAGGGACGCTGGGTCATTGTCCCATACAGACAATAGGTGAAGTTGCAGAGGCCTCAAGTGGAACTGAGCATAAGGGAACGTTTCGAAGCACGCCACCATCAGGCCCACCAGCTGCATCCCCTGCCTGATGGAGGGATGGGGACAAGCTAGGAGGGACTGGGCCTGTGCAATCAGACTGTCCACCTTCTGCTGAGGAAGGAAGATCCTTGCCTGAACTGTATCCAGATTCATTCCTAGGAATGGAGTTACCAAGGAAGGGGACAGTGAGGACTTGGGGTGGTGTATCACCCATCCAAATGACTCCAGAGTGGACACCACCAGCTGAGTATCCAACTCTGCCTGATGTAGAGACTGGGAAGTGATGAGGATGTCGTTCAGATAGGGAAGCACGCGGACGCCCTGACATCTGAGCAGAGACATCACGCCAGCCAGCACCTTGGTGAACACCCTGGGAGCTGAAGTGAGGCCGAAGGGCAAGGCCACAAACTGGTAGTGTTGATCCATCAGAGCGAACCTGAGGAACCTTTGATGACCTGGGAACACAGGAATATGAAGGTAAGCATCTTTGATGTCCACAGAAGTCATGAAATCCCCTTGGCGTAGGGAACTGATGGCAGAGCGCAGAGTCTCTATGCGAAAGCGCCTGCCCCTGACAAACTTGTTGAGGATCTTCAGGTCCAGGATGGGCCTGACAGAACCATCCTTTTTGGGTACTGTGAATAGGTTGGAATAAAAGCCCTTGCCTTTTTCTCTTAAAGGGACCTGGCAGATGACCCCCAGCTCCAGGAGGCCTTGCACTGCTTGCACTAGCTCCTGAGCTGAGGAATCCGGGATCTGATGAATCTTGGAGGGGGATCGGCAGCAAACTCCAACTTGTAACTGGAGGACACTACCTCCTGAATCCACCGGTCTGAGACATGAAGCCTCCAGACGTGAGCGAAGTGCTGAAGCCGTCCCCCCACCCGGATGGGTGAGGGCGCCCCATCATGCCTGAGGGGGCTTGGGAGAGGATTTAGCTTTGGGACCGCAGGAGGAGCCAGGACGTCCACGTCCTCTGCCTCTACCCCAGAAATCTCCCCGGGCCCCAGGGAAAGACACCCCCCTTCCCTGTCTTGCACCACGGTAAGGGGAGGAGAAGGAACCCCGACCCCGAAACGGCCGAGGTTGCCGCCTGCGCTGGGGTAACCTGCCTCCCTTAGCAAAAAGGTCCAGGCGGTCTCCAAACAGACGCAGTCCTTCAAAGGGAAACCCAGTGAGGGCCTTCTTGGCAGCGTTGTCAGCAGCCCACTGGCGCAACCAAACCGAGCGGCCAACCGAGATGACCAACATTTAACCACCTCAGCAGGAAAGGGATACTTCCTATCCCAACTCTTTGGAACCCCGGGAAGTTTACTGGGGCACTCCCATTCCTTGAGCACAAGGGTATGGAAATGTGCCTGCTCTGGAAATTCCAAACGTGATCTTGCTGTATGGAAAAGCTCCCCTCTTTGCCTGGGAGCCTCAAAAATCTGGGTCAATAATCTGTCAGTGTCATCCAGAGCCCAGGGGTCAGAGCCGGAATCGTCATGACCCCTTGGTCTCTCATCAGATGAGCCTGAATCAGAAAAGAGCTCCCCTTCATCAGACGGGGTATAGCCACACAGATTCCACAGTAACATTAGGCGTCAAGTGCCGCTTCTTAGCAGGGGCCTTACGCGCTAAAGACTTTGCAAGCCAGTCTAGAAGACACATCAGGCTGAGAATCCCCACTAGTATGCAACTCAGCAGGAGTGAAATTTAAGCTTGGGGGAGTAGGTGAAGTGAAACGAGGTGCAGCCACTGGCAGGCCAGATTGCAATGCAAGCACCTGCTCAGCACAGGCGACCCGCGCCTTGTCAGCGTCAGCATGAGGCTGCCCACACGCTACACACAGCCGGTCTTGTCCCAAAGGGACCCCGGTAACATTATCCTGGGATGCCTCCATATGGTGATTATAGCGACGCTATACGCCGATAGGGAATAACGCTATATAGCAACCCTGGATGCCCCAATAACCCGCTAGGGGCGTGGGAGTATAATTTTTACAAGGCCTACAAGTAATATACTATGTAATAAACAGGGCCGGGAGAAGCCAAGAAGGGTTCGTCCCGCCTGAAAGACATAAGCAGACAAGACCTTAAGTACATCGTAACAAAAGTGAAGCAGATAAAGCCGCCCGCGAGGGCACTTACGGACCGTGGTAGGTAGGAGTCCGTCGCGCATATGCCAACCAAGTCAGAAAAGATGGCTTTGGTATACCTCGAGGGGTGGGCCAGTAATAGCGATGAAGAAGAACGTGCCAAAGACGGGCCCCCCCCCCCCCCGAAGAGAGCGAAGCCAGAAGGCCAACAGCCAATGATGGCGCACCAGCGCCTGAGGTAATGCCGCCGCCAAGCGTGGAACCAAGTCAG
Organism: Gastrophryne carolinensis; assembly: GCA_027917425.1. Classification (NCBI taxonomy): domain Eukaryota; kingdom Metazoa; phylum Chordata; class Amphibia; order Anura; family Microhylidae; genus Gastrophryne; species Gastrophryne carolinensis. The sequence continues at coordinate 568,602,826 of CM051234.1, read as the reverse complement.
CGCGCGGCGGCGGCAAATTTAAAAGCAATACAGACAAGTCAGCGCGGCGGCTGACACAAGAATAAGACATGTGAAAAGTGAAAGCACAGACTGCATAACATACATATCTATACACATACACACCCCCCCCCCTCTTTTCCCCTGAAGACTACAAGGAGGATGAGGGAGGACGGCGGCCACTTAAATAGGGCCCACCGATAGGCAGGGGCAAGGGGCAATAGAGCGGGAGGGGCATCCCATAGAGGCTCACCATAAGCCTGAACCGCCTACCCATTGGTGGGGGCTTGCGGTGGAGCAGCGCTCCTAAGCACCAACAGCGGTGCTGCATACCTTCACCCGACCAGCGCAGCCAAGGCTGGGAGGCATATTACTAGTGGAACGGGTGGGAATAGTCCTACAGGGCCGCAGGTTAATAACCCCGCTCACCTGCGAGTAGAGAGCCAATTTCTCGTCCTTCGCAGCCAGACTGCATAGAAATTCTGGGGATTTGTGGGAGGTCCCTGGGTATTTGAGGGGCCGGGAGGAGCCCATTTTCGATGTCTCTGCAGTCCAACGCCATCTGGCGGAGTATATCCAAACTGTAAGTATTAGATTAGATTATACTAAGAATAGACCTTGTCCTGAGCGGTGTCCATCGTCATGCCCAGGAAGGACCTCACTGTCGAGGGAGTGATAAAAGACTTTGGGTAATTGACTACCCAGCCGAAGGCCTCTAGAGTTGACAACACCATCCGGGTATTGCTCTCGGCCTGCTGAAGAGACTGGGCCGCAATCAAGTCGTCCAGATAAGGCAGCACATGAGTGCCCTGGTTCCTCAGGATGGCCATGATGCCTGCCAGCACTTTGGTGAAGACGCGGGGCGTTGAGAATATCCCGAATGGCAGAGCCACAAACTGGTAATGCTGATCCTCCAGAGCAAACCTCAGGAACTTCTGATGTCCCAGGAAAATCGGGATGTGCAGATAAGCATCCCTGATGTCCACCGTGGTCATGAAGTCGCTGGGTCGAAGCGAGCTCACCGCCGAAGGTAAGGTTTCCATGCGGAAATGTCTGAAATGACTGACAAACCTGTTGAGACCCTATTGGTCCAGGATAGGTTGTAACGTTCCGTCTTTCTTGGGAACCGTGAACAGATTAGAGTAAAAACCTTGACCCTGTTCCTGACTAGGAGGTGTTGCACGGCCGCTCTCAAACCCTGTGCCCTCAATGGGTTTTGGGAAATCTGATACCGAAGAAATTTTGCGGGCGGCCTGACTGCCAGCTCTATTTTGTGACACTACCTCCTGAATCCACCAATCCGAGACGTGCCATCTCCAAATCTGAGCAAACAGTAGAAGCTGTCCCCCCACCCAGATGGGTGAGGGTGCCCCCTCATGTCTGAGGGGACTTGGACTTGTTTCCCAGGCGGGATTGGGTAAGCCGCGTGACCTACCTCTACCCCAGGTATCTCTGCGGCCACCTGATAACGAAGAGTCTCTTCCTCCTCGAAAGGAACGATAGGCAGAGGGGTTCCGAGAGGACAGAGCAGGCTTCCATCGCTGAGGGAGTCTATCATCCTTGACCAAAAGGTCCAGGCGCTCCCCAAACAGCCTGTGCCCCACAAAGGGGATACTCGTAAGCGACTTCTTGGCTGTGGCATCAGCCGACCATTGCCGCAACCAGAGCGAGCGGGTGGGGCAACAAGCAGGGCCGAAATCCTGGCACCAAGCCGGACCCCATCGTTCATGGCAGAGGCAACAAAACCAATTCCAAGCAGGTCTTGAGTTCTTTATACTCCTCCGCCCGCTTGCGAGCCTTAGCTCTATCCACAAGATGTCTCACCTTCTTTCTGATGGCCAGAGAGACAATCACCGCAGCACACACAGGACGAAACAAGGCACCGGCAAAGTTGAAAGCATGGCAGACCAGCTAATCCATGCGCTCGTCAGCCGGGTCACGTAAGGAAGCGGTATCAGGTGATGGCATAATAGTAGTGTTGGACAACCCTGACAGGGGTATCCACCACGGGAGGGAAGAGATTATAGCCGAACCAACTCCTCAGGGAAGGGATACCGCCTATCCAGGCCCTTAGGCACCGACGGTGGCTTGTTAGGCCTTTCCCATTCATTGAAAATCATATTAGAAAAATGGGTCTGCTCCGGAAAGACTTTTCTAAAGACAGAGGTGGGCCCAAACAAATCACCTTACTTCCTCTTTGCTGCTCTGGGAGGAACAATGTATAGTGTCTCAAACATCGCCGGCAGAATAATCCACAGTGGAACAGGAATCATCTGGCACCTCACCTTCCTCCACAGAGCCTAAATAATCAAAAAGATAGTCATTATCCGAGTAAACGGGCTCGATGTGCCGCTTCTTACTCGTGGCCTTCTTAGGAGCCGTCCGCGAGATTTGTCTCTCGAGATTGGCCAGCCGATGTGCCAAATCGGCATGGGACCCCCTGCTGGCTCCCCCCTCACTGGGGGCTGAGTGCAGCAGGGGAGGGTCCGGAGAGGCCGCAGGCAGTGAAGGGCTAGGGGCTGGAACACCTGCCCGGTCATGGTCCAAAATGATGCCCCTGGCGCAAGTGGTACAAACAGTGCTGAATCCGCCCAGAGGATTCTTACTGCACAAGGGGCAGAGCTTTCCCTGCCCAGAGCCCAGATGGGGCCCCCAACTCACTATCCCCGGATGCCTCCATTATGGTGATTAATAATGGTCAATTGGAAGGTCACAAGGCACTAACGGCCCAAACCTATATGATGCCTCTAAATAAAAAAAGGGGGACCAGGAGGAACCACAACCCTCAACCACTAAGCCCATGACCTATGCAAAAGACAAAGAGGGAGAGGCCCATCAGACTCCGCAAAAAGCGAGATGCATAATAAGCAACAGATCATTAAAAAGAGGGACTCACAACACCGACAATGGACAGTCCCCGGAGCAGCAGAACACCTCAGAAGATGGGATCCAAGGCAGCAGCAGCGGAGCAGACACAGCCAGAACGCAGCAGCACACGCAGACCTGCAGATTCTAGTGCGTCCTCGAGGGGCGGGCCGCACCGTGATGATGCGGAACGCGTCAGCGCACGACTCCGCCCCCTCCGGCGGTATGAAAACACACACCCGTCCACTGTCATCTCCAGGAGCGGCCATTAAGGCATGGCCGCGGCAGCGCCCGTATCGCAAGCGCGGCTCCCGCACGCGGATCCCGTGCGCAGAGTGCCTGACAAACCACACAGCAGCGTCCCCAGCCTCCCCCCCCCCCCATCCCCCCGAGTCAAGATGGAGGGAGTAGAATCAGCAAGGCCCGTGAGGAACCGCGAGGGAGGTAGGCATGAAAGGCTCCAAGGCCCAGCTGAGCCAGCAAGGAGCAAAGTGCAAAGTCAAACACAAGGCGCGCACACACAAAGCTTGTGGGCAAGAAGGGACATACAGGCAATCCTAAAGCCCTAGCTAGTGGTTTCCCCCCCCCCCCCCCCCCCGTTAGGCTCACGGCTACCCTTTAAACAGAGTATGCGGCCAAGCCCGACCCCGGCGTACACCCTACCGTCACGATCCCGTAGCAGCCAGCGGCTGGGAGGCAGAAGTGGGTCAGACGGGATCAGTGGAAATAGGGCTAGGAGGCCCCGCTCTGCTACCAATATCCGAGAGAGAGTATCCAACGATCTTCTGCAGCCAAGACTGCAAGATGAACACTGGAGAATGATAGAGGGATACCTGCCTTTATAGGGGGCCGGGAGGAGCTGCAGCTTTTGATCTTGCAGTCAAGTGCCCCCTGGGGGTGGAATACCCACGTCATCACTGGGACGACCTGGACTGGATATAGGGAAAATCAGGATACCCCGCTGTGTGAAACCCCCCAGGACGCCCCATACACTTACCTTGTTTCCCAGTCCAACGGCGCATGCGCAAGCCGCAGCCCCACTATCCCTCTAGCATTTGTTAATGGCCGGGGGATGTGGCCGCCAGCACGTTTGGAGTTGCTGGCCTTAGACGAAAGCTTAGACGACGTGACGTCAGCGGCTCCAAGCACGCCGATTTGACAATGCGCCGTAGGACCAGGGAGAGGCGAGTTAGCATCGGTGATCTGGGGGTTTCACACAGTGGGGTGCCCCGGGGGAAAGGACCAAAACTCAGGTTAGTCAAATTCTTGGGTTTTGGTCCATTTTAAGACCGTGTTAAAAGGAGTGAGCGCTGCTCATGTTGCCCTATGAGATACATCGCTCTGTGGGGCCCTGGTTTAACCATGTATTCAGTAGAGAACAGCCCCCAGAAATCATACAAAGCAAGGAGGTGATATAGTGCTTATAGCTGTGCAACTATACAACATCTTATGTATGTTCAGCAGCTGATGACTTACTTTAAAAGGAAGGTCAGTATTGAATGCAGCTGTTTCTCATCTCTTCCAGCGAGAGCATTTTTGAGAGTTCCTCTTCTGTTAATTTCTTGCATTACAGCCACTGTTACTTCCGGGGATCCATTTCTAATCGTAGGCTGCATTAACAGACCCCATGGAGATATTAGATACAAAGACTACATTCGGTAGAATTGAAGGGCCAGTACAACCCAGACTGAATTTTTTTTTTTTTTAATTCCCTTCTGCCCTATCCCACAGGAAACTGAAGCTCGGGGGCGGGGGGTTTCACACACAAAAAAAAAAAAAAAAAATTACCTGGCCTGCAACCTAGCGCCGATCATCAGGTATTTATGTATTGTGGGCCAGATAAGTGTTTTTTTAATATATTCCCCTCCCCCTGCTTCAGCACTAGGGATTTAAAAATAGCCAGTTTTGGCTGGACTTGCCCTTTTTCACCACCACACAGCTGATCGGTCTGACTCTTAATCAGCAATGTAGAGTGTGTGACTAATGGTGGAAGGGCGCAATCTTGACACAGACAGGCCGGTGAATGAAGTCCCGACACAGCAGGCGTGGGATGTGACACAGCGATTGGGCAAGTTGCTGATCCTAGGAGTTGGACCAGGGTACAAAATGAGAGTACCCTTATGTTGTTTTTGCTCGGGTGATGAGTCCCAGGGACACCTCACTCTGGCGATGAAGCAGCCCAGGGAGGGGGGGGAGGTTACAAATAAAAAAAAGCCCATATATTAACCAGATACACACGCCACTCTTTGGCCCCAGCGACGGCCACAGGAAAGACAAACCCACCGCTCATCCACTTGAATGGGAGGGCGGGAGCGGGTACGGAGCCAGAAAACGTGGCTGTCTTTCTCGGCCAAGATGCCGGCCCAGGATCTGGAATACTAGAGGAGCGGCGCAGACACCTGGCTAAGATATGTTTTTATTACACTTTTTTTTTTATAAATAACCCCCCCCCCCCCTCTTCCCCAGGGCGGGGTCTTTAAATGACTTAATTTCCACTTTAAAGCAAAGCGCCCCTGCAACAGGCAATGCTATAATGACTTCTCTTACCTCCAGAACAGCATCAAGAGCTGCAGACACCTGGAACCCTCTGAGTAGCTTGTCATAGACCCGTAAGCGCTTTACCACCGTCTTACTGACAAAAATGTCATCCTGCAGAGAACACAATGATGCAAATAAAATAAAGTTAAAAACTACAAAACAAGCTAGAATTAGAAAAAAAAAAAATAAATAAAAAAAAAAAAAAACACATTGCACCTTTGGGATAGACGTTCTAATGGCACTTTCAACCAGCCCCTCTCTGCTGCCCCCCAGCTACGAGTACAGGTCCTTCTCAAAAAAATTAGCATATAGTGCTAAAGTTCATTCTTTTCCATAATGAAATTATAAAAATTAAACTTTCATATATTTGAGATTCATTGCACACCAACTGAAATTTCTCAGGTCTTTTTTTGTTTTAATACTGATGATTTTGCCATACAGCTCATGAAAACCCCAAAATCCCAATCTCAAAAAAATTAGCATATTTCATCCGACCAATAAAAGAAAAGTGTTTTTAATAAAAAAAGTCAACCTTCAAATAATTATGTTCAGTTATGCACTCAATACTTGGTCGGGAATCCTTTTGCAGAAATGACTGCTTCAATGCGGCGTGGCATGGAGGCAATCAGCCTGTGGCACTGCTGAGGTGTTATGGAGGCCCATGATGCTTCGATAGCGGCCTTAAGCTCATCCAGAATGTTGGGTCTTGCGTCTCTCAACTTTCTCTTCACAATATTCCACAGATTCTCTATGGGGTTCAGGTCAGGAGAGTTGGCAGGCCAATTGAGCACAGTAATACCATGGTCAGTAAACTATTTACCAGTGGTTTCGGCACTGTGAGCAGGTGCCAGGCCGTCAAAGCCAGCTTCTGTAAATTAGGGTGTTGCAGCGACCCCTAAGTGAGAAGCCCTGGCACGTCGGGCATGATGTAGCAATCGACTGACATCTGAACTATGTCCGCAAACTAACTCCTTCTGGGCCAATGAGGAGCCACCAGGATGGTTGGGCCCCCTCTGGGCTATCTTGTGCAGCACTCGGCCCCAGCGGAGACACAGGGCGTGAAAGATCTTGTTGCTGAGAGACCATTCCCGCAGACTTGCTCAGGGAGTCTGCCTCCTTTTTCTCCACCCTGGGGATGTAAACCGCCAAGATGCCGGAACATTCTCCTCTGCCCGAGTCAGAATCTGGGTCCCCTCTTTGAGGGCTCGCTTGCTCCAAGTCCGGCCCTGATGATTGATGTAAGCGACAGCCGTTTGATTGTCCGAGGGAACCTGGATCGCACGACCCCTCAAATGGGGAGTCAAGTGTAGAAGCACCAACCGGATCGCTCTCAACTCCAGGAGATTTATCGGCAAGTGGTTCTCCTGCGGACCCCACTGACCCTGGATCTTGTGCGTCTGTCAAACGACCTCCCCAGCCGGTCAGACTGGCATCCGTGGTAACTATCTCCCACCGGGGAGTCAGAAAGGACTTGCCCACCAACAGATTTCCGGGGTCCAGCGACCACAAGAGGGACTGTCTGGCCAGAGGAGACAGAGAAAATTCCTGTTCCAGCGACTCCTGCATCCGGTCCCAGCAAATCAACAGGTTCAATTGAAGAGGTCTCATGTGGAACTGGGCGAAGGGCACTGCCTCGAGCACGACACCATCAGGCCCACCAGCTTCATCCCCAGACGGATCGAAGGTCGCTGACAAGACAGCAAGGCTTGCACCTGTGTCTGAAGCCCCACCACCTTCTGCTGTGGTAGAAATACCTTGACCTGAGAGGTGTCTAACGTCATGCCCAGAAAGGACCTCACCGTTGAGGGAGTGATCGAAGACTTGGGGTAATTGATTACCCATCCGAACTCCGAGAGTGGATAACAGTGTCCGGGTGTCGCTCTCGGCCTGCTCAGTAAATTGTCCAGATAAGGCAGCACACGAACGCCCTGATTCTTCAGAATAGCCATGATGCCAGCCAGCACCTTGGTGAAAATCTGGGGGGCTGAGGCTATCCCGAACGGCAGAGCCACAAACTGGAAATGCTGGTCCTCCAGAGCAAATCTCAGGAACCTCTGATGTCCCTTGAATATCGGGATGTGCAAACAGGCATCCCTGATGTCCACCGTGGGCATGAAGTCGCCGGGCCGAAGCGAGCTCACTGCGTACCGTAAGGTTGCCATGCGGAAATGCCTGACTCTTACAAACCTGTTGAGACCCTTCAGGTCCAGGATAGGTCTTAACGTTCCGTCCTTCTTGGGACCCGTGAACAGGTTGGAGTAAAAACCCTGACCCCGCAAATCACAGGGCAAATCACACCTAACTGCAGGAGGTGCTGCACGGCCATTCTCAGGCCCTGTGTCTTCACTGGGTTCTGGGATATGAGAGACTGAAGAAATCTTGAGAGAGGCCTGACTGCCAACTCTATTTTGTAACCGGAGGACACCACCTCCTGAATCCACCAATCCGAGACGCGCTGTCTCTAGATATGAGCAAACAACAGAAGCCGTCCCTCCACCCAGATGGGTGAGGGCGCCTCCTCATGCCTGAGGAGCCTTGGCAGGAGGCTTGGACCTGGATCCCCAGGAGGGATTAGATCGGCCACAGGACCTACCTCGTGCCCAGGAATCTCTGCGGTCACCTGATAATGAAGAGCCTCTTCCTCCACAAAAGGAACGATAGGCAGAAGAACCCCGAAAGGGCCGCGCAGGCTTCCGTCGCTGAGGGAGTCTACCATCCTTAATCAGGAGGTCCAGACGTTCCCCCAACAACCTGTGCCCCACGAAGGGGATACTAGTGAGTGACTTCTTGGCTGCGGCATCAGCCGACCATTGCGGCAACCAGAGCGAGCGACGAAGCGCAACAAGCAGGGCCGAAACCCTGGCACTGAGCCAGACACCATCGTCCATGGCAGAGACAACAAAGGCAATAAAATCCATGCAAGCTTTGAGGTCTTTATAAGCCTCCGCCCCCTTGCGATATCCACAAGACGTCTCACCTACTTTCTGATGGCTAAGGAGACAATAGCCGCGGCACACACAGGGCAAAACTAAGCACCAGCAAAGGTGAAGGCATAACAAACTAACTGATCCATGCGCCTGTCAGCTGGATCACGCAATGAAGCAGTATCGGGTGACGGAATAACAGTAGTGTTGGATAACCCCGACACAGGGGAATCCACTTCGGGGGGAAGGGACCATAGGCGGACCAGCTCCTCAGGGAAGGGATACCACCTGTCCGGACCCTTAGGCACCGACAGTAGCTTGTTAGGCAGTTCCCACTCCTTGAAGATCATATTACAAAAATGGGCCTGCTCAGGAAAGACAAGTCTCTGTCTCTCAGGCCGAAAAACCCTGCTTCCTCTTAGCCGCTTTAGGGGGGACAATATTCAACGTCTCAAAAACTGAAGCCAGCAACTTCTCCGTATCAGGGAGCCACATATCCTCGGCCGAGGAAGAGCCAGGCCCGCTGTCATAGCTGGCAGAATAAAAGATCATCATCATCATCATCATCCTCCGAGTAAACGGGCTCGATGTGCCGCTTCTTACTCGTGGCCTTCTTAGGAGCTGTGCAAGAGATCTGTCTCTCCAGGCTGGCCACCTGGTATGCCAAATTAACTTGGGACCCCTTGCTGGCTTCCCCCTCGCTGGGGGCTGAGTGCAGTAGCGGGGGTTCTGGAAAGGCAGCAGGCAATAACGGGCTAGGGGCAGATACGCCCGCCCGATTATGCTCCAAAAAAACGCTCCTGGCGCAAGTGATACAAACAGTGCTGAGTCTGCCCAGAGGGCTGGCACTGCACATGGGGCAGAGCTTCACCCGCCCAGATGGGGGGGGGAGAGAGGGAGCAGGAAGAGAACAACTCGAGGGAGCAAGGGAGGTAAATATGGCCAGCGCAGAAGTAAAGTGCAATCACACACACACACCTAAATAATAAAGCTTGTGGGACAGAGGGAAAAACAAGGGCATAAGTGGTTCCTACCCCCCCCCCCCCCTATAGGCTCACCATCAGCCTATGTCCAGCTACCCTTTAGACAGGGTCTGCATCCCAAAACCAAGCTCTGTAAGACGCCTGACCCGGCGTTCTCCCTAACATCACAGTCCCGATCAGCCAAGGCTGGGAGGCAGTAGTGGGTCCAAAGGAGCAGTTTGAATAGGGTCCGCAGCGGCCGACGGGCTAGGAGGCCCCGCTCAGCTGCAATATCCAAGAGAGAGTATTTCCAATGATCTTCAGCAGCAGACTGCAAGATGAACACTGGGAAATCATAGTGAGACACCTGCTTTTATAGGGGGCCGGAAGGAGCGACATCTTTTGATCTTGCAGTCAAGCGCCACCTAGCGGTGAAATACCCAATTGTCATCAATTCTGGGTTGACCTGGACTGGATATAGTGAAAATATTTGATACAGATTTTCTCAGAGGTGTATGTGCATCTCCCAGGTTAGTTATGAATTGGTTTAAGCTGCCTCTACCTTTCTCTTTCGTATCTTTGAGTTGTGTAAGCACATATGGGGGAGCTGCAATGGAATTATGGGGCAACCTCAAGTAAGCACCTCCCAAAATATCTATTGCTGTGTATGTGGCAATGGGGGCTCTCATAGATTGAAGTTAGGACTGCATCTACACAGGTGATTTTTTGGTTTGTTTTGTCTTGAGGCCCAGTGTGCTAAGCCTAAAAGGATATAAAAGGATGGTGCCTCTTGCCATTTCTCTTCATTCTATTGGTTTGTAGGGAAGCAAGGCTCAGCTTAGGGTGGGTAGGTACCTGTTTAGGCATATAGTCTTTTCCTTTCACAAACACTCTGTATCTTGGGTGTTTTCTGGCTGGTGGATCATTCATTTTCTTTGCTTCAAGTTTCCGGTGCTTAACATTAAGCACACTATTTGTCATTCCGACCACAATCATCTCATCATCTGGCTACAAGACAAAAACAAAGCAAAATCAGAATTACTCATCAACCAACAACAGAAGCAATAAAAAAAAAATAACCGGTTAGATTTTGTGTATTTCCAAGCAGGAAACTATAGCACTGCTGGAGCAGGGAGTACTGATCACAATGGTGTTAAATACTGTATTTTTCACACCCAAAAGCTAGAGGAAAAGGCCACTTATGGGAGCGAATGTAGTCCACTCACCTTATGAGAACTCCAGCGCAGCCATTTGTCCTCCATCTGATCGGTCTCCCGCAGCTCACACAATCAAAGATGCTGGCAAGAATGAGTGGATAGGGTAAGGGGATTAGAACGAAAAAAAAAAAAACTCCTCACCTGCTCACAGAGCAGAGGAAGACCCTGTTCTGTGTGCCGTCAGGGCAGCTGCCCACGTGCCGACACTATTAATGGATATTGATGGATCCATTGATGGATACAAATCTTAGTCGGGGTGAGAAGTTTTTATAACCCCTGCTATCTGCAACAGTGCCTGTTATGGGGGGGTTGAGGGGTAGTCTACATGCTGCCTGCTATAGGGGATTGGGGGTAGTCTGCATGCTGCGCCTGTTATAGGGGGGGGATCTGCCACACTGCCCATTCGAGGGGGGTTTGGGGGTATTCTGCATGTTTCCCATTATGCGGGGGAAGGAGAACTGTGTACGCCTCTTGTTATTGGGGAGAAATCTGACACCCTGCCTGTTGGAGGGGGGTTGGGGGTATTCTGCACGCTGCCTGTTATGGAGTAACTATTTTCCACACTGCCTGTTATGGGTGATAATGGGGGATTCTGCCATGTCCTGTTAGGTTCTTGGGGAGGAGGGGGGGGATGTAGGGACACCATTTGGTTCAGAATACAGAATATTCCTCCTCCAAACCCTAGGTGTGTCTTCTAGTGAAAACATGGTTACAAAAAAGTAGGAAAGAAGACAGAGGACCTATGAGACCTTTAAAGAGGAACATCAGACATAAAATTAAAAGGGTCCGATTTACCCCTCCCCCCCCCCCCCAATGGCACCTACTTTTGGACATCACTTCTGCCCTTCACCCCGCTGTAGGCTTAGCCGTCGCTGACAAGCATGGCTTTAGACGCGCTCCTCATCCTCAATGTCCCACGCCAATCTGCCAGATCTGCAAGAAGATTTTCGAGGCGGCTCCTTTGCATCATATCACTGCACAGACGCAAGATTGTCCGTAATCTGAGAGACCCAGAAAATGGATGCCCTACCGAAGCGAGTAAAAATTACCCAAATCTAAAACCGGATGGAGGGGCAGCAATTTGGTGAGGTTTTAACCTCCCCCCAATGTTCTGCTTTATATATGTGAAAGGACTATTATTATTGTGAAAGGACTATTAATACTAAAGTACTTACTGCCAATGCAAGACTCAAGACTGAGGCTGCATAATCAAAGCTATGGACTACTTTGTAATTCATTGTGCTGTAGATCTTGACATGTCTGGAAAAAAAAAAGTAAAATAATCTTCACGCTTAATATTGCAGAATAGAAAACCTCAGGTTAGAGTTCGGAGTATTTACCAAACCGCTGCATGCTGTCTCGCACAATCTTACCTTTCCCGGTGGCTCCTGTGTCCTCTGCCTATTTAGGATATTCACAGGGGAGCGCTCCACAGGGGAGCCTGGTGCATGTAACCTGGAAGTCTTGACAGCCAATCGCAATCTCAAAACTGCCAAGGGGTGTGTCTTAAAGTGGACCAACACCCAGGATTTTGACTATCCTGGGTCTTAGTCCACTTCGGTGGGGCACCCCCGATCGGGGTGCCCCGCTGTGTGAAACCCCCCCGAACTCACCTCTCCCCACGCCGACGGACAAGCCGCGGACAAGCCGCGGACAAGCGGCTCCGCCGCCTCCCGCGCGTCCCTCTTGACGCGCGCGTGCCGGCCATTCACAGACGGCCGGCGCGGGCACGTCTAGAGGGGCGCGAGGGAGGCGGCGGCGGCCGGCCGCCGCCGAAACTGAGGTAAGGAGTTTGGGGGGGTTTCACCCTGCGGGACATCCCGATCTCGGATGTCCCGCGGGGAGGGAGGTGATCGGCCCGGGAATCTTATAGATTCCCGGGCCGATCACCGGTGGGTGTTGGTCCACTTTAAGCGATGGAAAAACATTTTTTTAAACTATGCCATCACCAAGGCGGCAGCATCATCCCAAGCACTCGGGCGGGGAGGGCCCAAAAATAGGCGTCCATCAGCTTTAAGGTCTCGTAGACCCTAAGCAAGGTAGACACATCTGTGGTCTAGCATAAACGATATCAAGACGCTCTTTAAATCAGCTTCATCAAACTCCATTAAAAATGTTACTAACAAACCAAGCTATAGTGTTGGTAAAACACAGACATCCCTGCTGGGCTCGGGCTGTAGTCTGGCACCAGCATCTAACAGTAACCGTGTGAATTGCTAAAGCTAGTTTATTGCCCATAGGCCCAATTTTCGAAAACTTTACATGGTTGACAACTAGGGAGCATCTTAAACCCATGTTAAAAGATATGTTCATGCTGAATGGTATAAACAGGTTTAGCATGTAGTTCAGAACTTCGATACCCAAAGTCAAATAATTGGGTGAACCTACCATCTTGCAATTTTATATTGACCTTTCCATGACTACTCCAAAAAAGACCTACCCCGAAATGAGTCCCATAATGACTTTCCATGATTTCTGGGAGGATGTGTTACACATAAGCCTTAACCCAAAAATAAGCCCTAGTTACAGGAGGTGCAACTCCATAAAACTTTACTATAGTTGAAGGGCGCTGCTGTGCCCTTAGCGGGCTTGTGTGTAGCGTAAGTCACGCTGTATACTTAAAAGTCCCGGCTCCCCCAACATCTGCGCGATAGCCTCTGCAAAGGCCAGAGATTAAGAATTCTCTTCAGATCTATCAATTAATGTAGATTGCGGTTTATGGAAAAGCACGAAATTCCCTGAAATTAAGCCCCAACACATCTGAATAGAAGACCCAATCCTAATTTCAGGGAAACACGGTAAGAGAGAACACTATTTTCATAGCTCAGCAGGATGGACATGGAAAGTAAACCCCATGTAACCTAGAACACTCTCTCCCATGCAGGTACCCACCTGTCTAGTGAACCAGAGAGCAGCCTTTGTCCAGAGCTGCTGAGGCACAGACACGTCACAGTCTTGTGATGATTTCGGAGGGATACCAGTAACTGTCCACCCTTCAGAAGGTCCCACACCTTCACATAGCGACCACCTACAAGGTTAAGAAGAATTGCCAAATGAGCAGCTGTAAAGTCTCTGGCATCCAGAAATTTACTATTCTAAATTGTGCAGACCTCTGAAAAATGATTAGCAGAGCGCCATCCAACAGGAACAGGAAACACACGCTGCAGCTGCACCTAGATGTGCATTACAGATTTTGGTCCCCCATTGTACTTAGAAGAACATGGGGAGGCCGATTCATCAATAGCGCCAGGTAGCGACAGATGAGCGACTGTAGCGTGATTTTTTCAGCGCCAGCCAGTATTCGCTGTGCTTGGCCGGCGTTAGCTTGATGACAGCGACTCAGTCGGTGTGCGGTAATGTTGAATACGGGCTGGGGGGGGTCGCTGTTTCACAGGTTCAGAGTTGTATGTGAGCGCCTGACAACGAATGGCCAGAGCGAACGGCTAGCTTCATATTCATCAAAAACTCACGCTCCGAATGTGCTGTCGCTGTCCATTCCTTGTTTAAACCCCAGAGCGCTGGCGTCGATCTGTATTAACTAGTTTTTAACCCCTAAACAACCATATTTTTTTAATGTAACATTATACATGTTTTTAGAATCATTTTGTTATATGAATACATTAATCTCAGACCTGTTAGATCAATTCTGCACATTTTTTTATTTATTTTTTTTTTTACTTAAAAATAAATCCTAACATTGCAGAAGTGGTCTCCGATTTTTTGACATTTAAAAAATTAAAAAAAAATTTATTACCAATTAATCATGAATATTATAGATTGCTCCATTGAAATGCATTGGACATCGCCAGGGAGCGACAGCTCATACCTGGCGCTGTGAGGGAATTTGCAGCGGCGCTGTTCGGTCCAGGCGGCTTCATGATGAATGCCGCGCTAGCCGTCGCTCTCGCCGGCGCTAGCCTCATTTTGCTTGATAAATGAGTCATTGTGACCGCCGCCGGGCGTACTTGAGTCGGTAGTCGCCGTTAGCTGCCGCTACCTGGCGCTCGTCGGACACTACCTGGCGCTATCGCTTGATGAATAAGGGCCTTAGCTAATGACATACTGTAGCATTGGTAAGCAAACCTTGTAGACCGATCATCCAGGTATGTAAGCCATTTTAGAACTTCAAGCAGAACCTGGGTCGGCCCTGGAATCTTTAGATGCTGCTGGCCTTCCCCTTTGTGTAGCCCCCCGAGGCACCGGTAAACAATCAAACGGTGCATGCATGGACTCATTGGCTCTCCTGACCAACGGGAGCCGTCTGCCGCAAATTCATTCGGCAAACCAATCTCATTGTTAATAGGGAGTGCGCGCTACCGCATTCCCCGGCGTGTGCTCCAGCCCCAGCAATATTCTAATTCCCATTCTAATCAATGAGAGCCATATGCCGAACGACATCGTCGCGTTCGTTGGCTAGCTATGGGATCACAAACTGATAATATAAAAGCCTGGGTGATGCCCTCTGCAAATGTAATGGGATTACTGGGGCAGCTCACCCACCATGCAGTGGAAGAGTCCACGCAGGTCAGGGCTACACAAAAGTCAACTTTATTTTACCTGGACCAATCACCCACACTAGCAGCCCATGGGGCATTTGGATACAGGATACCCCACCTCCATTTGCCAAAAATCCTTGACCTTTCTGCCTGTAACCTTGCTGCAATCACCGCCTGAATCCCCGCCATCATTGCAGCTGTGCGCGCTCCCGCACCCCTGCATGCAGACAGGTAAAGCGCACAGGAGAATGCAGTCCACGGGAGAGCTGAAGATGCGGCTGCCGCCACTACCTGTGCCAACGCACAGTCTAAAGCAATGGCGTTTTGCCGTACATTAGCATGTACAAAGCGCTGAAAAGCACCTGCATTGTGGGAACATCAGAAAGGAGAATTAAAGGCGCACTCTCAAAAAAGTGGCCCAATGATAAAAATCCATATAAATATGCAGGATGGCGGGAAGGAGAGGTCACATACACCCCAGCACCATGAAATATCCAGCCAGGCTAGTTTCTTTTATTTTAATGGATGGAAGAGGAAATCAGGGGTGAAAGGTCCTGTCACCCCTCAGACTAAACCTGTCACCCTAGGATTTGGATCTTACCATGTCAGAAGAAATCACAAGCCTGGTGGGAGTTTTATTCAGTTTGGGTGTATTCGTGACCCCTCCTCATTAGCGGACATGTTTATATGGATTTTTTACATTACACAATTTTGCGATAGTGCTCTTTTGTGGGAAGTTGCACAATGACGCACCCCTAATCAGGATGCTCCTGGGATAAGCACCAATAACCAGGATAGTGAAAATCCTGGCGAATGGTCTGTTTTAAGTGCAACAAAAATCAGGTTTCTGAAAGCTGGCCTACTTGTCTTAATGCCGGCTTTCATTTTAATTACCCATCTGAAATCTGCAGCCTCTAACCAAAGAGAATCTCACGTATGTAGCAACAGAAAATAAAATCATGTTAATGTTTTCATTCGCTTCCATAGTATATAATACAATGTTTCTTCTATCCCACCTGCAGACACAAGAAGACCCCCAGAAGGAAAGAGAAGGACACTTTCTACTGGGTGTTCATGCTCCATGGTCATCACACTATTTTCCGTTCGAGCATCAAATAATTTCACAGTATGATCATAGGAACCTGGAATCATAGAATCCAAAATCACATTATAGTACAATACTCACCGTTTAGCCATTATAAACAGATAATACACAAATAGAATATTCAATAGTATTAAACACGAGTCCCAGCACTTAATGAAGGTCCACGCAGGTCAGGGCTACACAAAAGTTAAGTTTATTTTACGTGGACCAATCACCCACACTAGCAGCTCATGGGGCATTTGGATACAGGATACCCCACCCCCATTTGCCAAATATCCTTTACCTTTCTGCCTAGAATATTCAATAGTATTAAACACAATGAGTCCCAACATTTAATGAAGGGCAGCTACTAAGATGAGAAAAACTAATTGAAGTTGCAGAGAATGTAAAAGGATTTTAAGTGGTTGTGGTTGACGAACACAGCACATGCCAGACAGGATAACATTTTGCTTCAGATAAAGCTAAATCTCTTTTGGGAAAGTTCCATAACGTCCATTTTCAATACAGAAGGGAATGGAAGCTTCTGGGATTAGTAGTGATGTAGGCAAGATTTAAGAAGTCATGGTTCCAATCAGGGTGGATTTGATTTAAATCTAACTGATTTAAATCACGATTTAAATCACTAGTCAGTAAGGCTTGATTTAAATCAGTGATTTAAATCAAAGTTTCTACCTAAACTAGTTCTTGCTATTTTAACATGCAAGTAGATGAAGATTTTTAGAATCACTTTTTATATTACTTTTTTCTCCCCAGTTTAATGGGTTAATCATTCGTACACACAAACAGATCCAGACTTGTCTGTCTGTGGCTATGCTGCAGTATTGTGCTCAAAGTTTCACTTTCATTTTCTTGTCTGCTTGCCCTTCCTCCTCCTCACACTTAGATTCAGATTCTTCTTGTGTTGTGCAGATCTATTCCACTCAATCAGAAACATATTGTCTAACTTCTTGGACTTGGCACTGAAGGGGTTGATTCTGTATTCATAGGTTTGTAGAACAATAGGATTAAGGTCTTTTTCTCAACTCTGTTCATGTTGTAACATTTTTGCTGTGAAGAAGAGGCTGGGACCTCTGCGGAGTCAAATTCAGTTTTGAGAACTGCGTAAGTAAAGCGAGCGTCTGTGATAATATAGGAGAGAAACTGCCCACTAATCCTACAGAAACCTCTGGAAGAGCATGGCATTGTGAATGTTACACATATACAGCCTTTATTCTACTGAGTTAAACAACTCAGCTTTATCTCATGATGGAAGAACCTTTGGATGGTAAAATATTTTCCTCAAAAAGCAGTTTATTGAAAAAAAATCCGATTTAAATCAAAAAAATCCGATTTAAATCAAAAAAATCCGATTTAAATCAAAAAAATCCGATTTAAATCAAAAAAATCCGATTTAAATAAAAAAAAATCCGATTTAAATCAAAAAAAATCCGATTTAAATCAAAAAAAATCCGATTTAAATCAAAAAAAATCCGATTTAAATCAAAAAAATCCGATTTTTTTGATTTTTTAAAAAAAAACATTGATTTTTATCCACCCTGGTTCCAATATTCTGATCCACACTTTCCCTTGGGCCACACTGATCGGAGGTGCCCGGCTGTTTGAAACCCCCACCCAGATTGCAACTCACCACTTGCCAGTCCTACGGCGCATGCGTGGTCAAAGATGGCATTGGGAAGCTGGACAACGCCTTTGAGTAGCCTGCCTTTAGACGTAGTTAACATTCCAAAGATTGTGCTCGTTAGGTAGAACAGGCCAATTACTGAGCTAGATATTCAGTTTTTTTCTAATATGACATGGTCCCTTTAGATAGCTTACGTAAGTTTTCTATTTTACTATAAATAAAAATGTCAGAGGAGCACCAGCTGCATCTCGGTGAGATAGTTGAACGCATTCCAATGACTCTCACGTATTTCTTATCTCCTAGGCAGATTTGAAACACTGAACGACACCCAGGACCCCCATTAGACGGGCATGAATGAGGGGGTCCCTCTGACGGATAGCCGTCCTTGACAGTAGAGGGATAGCAGGGATGCAGCTGCGGCTTGCACATGCGCAGTTGGATCGGGAAGCAAGGTAATTGTACGGGGCGACCTGGGGAGGGGGGTTTCACACAGCGGGGAAATCGATCACCCCGGGCTTCTTATAGATGTTTGTTTCAGAACAAAACCCAAAGCTTGTCTGTCCATGTGCCAGTAAAGAGTTTATGAGATTCACCACAAGACAGTTAAGGAATGTGAATACACCCCTTACAAATAGGACACACATAGGGGTTACAATAGAGGAGCATCAAAGTAAATTTGAATACACTGACACCACCCAAATCTTTTACAGCACTGAATAGGGAGGTACGTTTTCCTACCTGTTACAAACAAGTCGTCATTGAGCTTACTGGCACAGCCACAGCGAACGTAGTCCGTATGCTCTTTATAGGAGGCGATTTCAACACCGTTAGGAATGTCCCACATCTTTGAAGAATAGTCACCGGCTCCCGATACAATCCGAAATTTGTCAGACATGAAATCAACAAAATACACAGCCCTAGGGAAGTATGTGAAAATCAATGAAAACATACAGACATGGGCCTCGATTAAAAAAAATGTATATGAGAAAAAAGCCTGAGAATGTCACTGTTGCTGAATCACCAGCTAGAAATACAATGAAAGTCAATGGCACTTTTTTTACTCATAAGAAAAGTAGAGAACAGTTTACTCCTTTCTACACTGTAGTAAAAGCTGCCATTGACTTTCATTGTCTTTTTATCTGGTGATTCAGTAACAGTGTTTGGCTATATACATTTGGCTCGAAGGACCATTTGTAGATACAATTCACTTACAGTATGGTAATTCAGGCAGAAATAGAGGTTTACCACAGGTAGTATGTTAGTCAAGTACAGAATCATTTGCCAAACCCTCCAAAGATCATAGAAAGAAGTATTCAAAGGAGATGAAGATAATACTTAGCAATGGGAAATGTGTTAGGTATTTATTGTTTTTTCCCCATCATTTAAGTATAATATAATATAATATAATATAATATAATATAATATAATATATATATATATATATATATATATATATAGTCCCTGTATAAGAAATACAGTTTTCACACATCACGTGGGTTTAAGGCAGACCTGGGCAATGTACGGCCCGCGGGCCGTATACGGCCCTTTGCTAGGCTCTTACCGGCCCGGGCTGAGCTGGCCAGTAAGAGACGCAGAGGAAGGGAAAACATGCCAGACTCGACGAGCCGAGTGGCCGATCGGCTGCTGCTTAACTTAGGTGATCGCCTGTGTACAGTGTGAGAGGCTTAGGTTAAGCAGCAGCTGATCGGCCGCTCGGCTCGTCGGGTCTGGCACATTCTCCCTTCCTCTGAGGAAGCCAGACCCGATGAGCAGGTGATAGAGACCTGGGGACTTTGGAAGGACAGAGTAGGGGCTCCAGAGCATCAGTAAGTCTGCTCAGAAAGATTATGTCGTTTGCTTGTGTTTTCCCTTCCTGCCTGCTGTCTTTTTCACCATGTACCTGCCCACCATGCTCTCACCATGTCCCCTTCCTGCTGTCCACAGACTGTTTTTTCTCAAATTGAAATTTTTACTACCATGAGATGAATTTTTTTCAACTCTTTAATCGAGGCCTTGGAATCAAAATTCTACACACACACACACAAACTGATATTGAGGAAGGTATGTAAGGAGCATTCTAAACTGGGGTGATGGAAGCATTGTTTACTTTAAAGTGGATGTCCAGTCTCAAGTTTAACCTTCCCCCACCTAAAGCCAAGGCAAATGTAAGGAAGTGGCCTTGTGAATGGAGGGTTGCAGGTTCAGTTCCCGGGCCAGTACATGGCTGAAGTGCTCTTCTCAGGTGCAGCCCACTACTCCCTGGGCAATAAAAGGCAGCAAGCAGCTCATCTGATGCGTGTCCGATGAGCCTCTCCTCCATTTCCTATAGCAGGGCTCCAGAGTTTGCCATCCTTTCAGTAGCCACTCTGCAGTTATTTTAGTAAAGGACATGTTCAGAAAATGGACTTTAACATACTTTGCACCCTCAAAGTTTCTTTGGTATTAGTAGGCTTTTGGTCTCTTTAGCCCACATGGTGGCTTTCCACTGTTTTGTTATTAAACCGGACCAACACCAGTTTTTACCTTAACGGGCGTTGGTCCCGCGTGACTGCATAATTAGGGCAGCCCACTGCTTCGTGCATGTGTACACTCACTGCACCGATGGGTTAAATGCAGAGGAAAAATTCCTATGTGTGCAAGTTTATAATGGCCATCTATGTGCCCAAAAAAAAAAAAAAAAAAAAAATAAATATTAAAGAGGGAGTCCAATCAATAGTTCCACTTCAGAGAGCATCAAAACCCAGAATTTTGCCTACCCTGGGACATCCTGATTTGGGATACCCCACTGTGTGAAATCCCCCAGAAAAAAAAAAATACCTGACCGTGAATCGAGTAGAGCATATGCGCAGCTCCATTTGGCCCTTTCTAAGAATCAGCTAATCCGAGCAAGCAGAAGGCCACATCCCAGCCAGCCTGCACCGTCCATTCATAAAGATATGGAGCAGACACGGGCAAATGGTATAGCAGTGCAGGTAGGTTTTTACTGGGGATTCACAGGGAATCGGGCAGCCCTGGAGTCTTATAGACACCGCCACAAATGTGTGCGTTTTGGGCCACTTTAAATTCAAGCCAAAGGTGGCACCCAGCAGAAAAAGCCACATTACCAGGGTTCAGCCCTAAGCACAACGCTCTTGTGTCCCTCCTTTTACATGTGTCCCCACCCATACCTTTTTCCCTCCTGGGAACTGTGCCCTTAGTACTAAAACTTATATTATCCCTCTTTTTCCCCCCTTTTCACCTGTTTTTCCATCATTATCCCTCTTGTGTCCCTCCTTTTACATGTGTCCTCACCCATACCTCTTTTTCCCTCCTGGGAACTGTGCCCTTAGTGCTATTACTTTGCCACGTTTGTTGTCCCTCTTTGTGGCCAATTTATTTAATGCGCCGGCAGGGGGCACATGCAGGCACTGGGCGCACCACGACATCACACAGACTGTGGTCTCAGGCTGTCGGGATGAGCGCTGCCTGTCACAAGTGCACTGAAATGGCTGTGACGCCAGGGATCCAATCGGATCGCGGATGTCAAGATGTCATCAGTTACCGGGCAGACTTTTTCTGCCCGGCTGCTGTTCTCCCCACAGCCCCGATGACAGGCAGGGAACTCACTGCTCACTCTTTGTGAGCGGCGACCGGCGGTGCAGGGACTTGCTCACACAGGAGTCCCAGTGGGTCGAGGCAAGTAACTACTGTGCAATTTTGTTATGTTTATTATTATATATCAATTATTGTTCTTTTTCTCCTTTGTTGTGCACCCGATGTCATTATGACGTCAGGTGGGATTTTTCAAAACTCCACTATACTTAAAGGGCCCAAACACACAGCATGGTTTGACAGTCCTCCCTGAGGAAGGGGGGGGGGGGCCTGACACCCCCGAAACGTTGGATGTACTTGGACTGTTGCCACCTTTGGCTCTGTGGCATGTTTTTGGACTTATGCTTTGCCACCAAATATAACCTTATTTCACTTTATTGGAGTGCTGGTCTTCCCTGTTTTTTTTTTAATGTTAAAGTGGACCAACACCCAGGATTTTGACTATCCTGGGTCTTGGTCCACTTCGGTGGGGCACCCCCGATCGGGGTGCCCCGCTGTGTGAAACCCCCCCGAACCCCCCGAACAACTCACCTCTCCCCGCTCCCAGCGCCGACGTACAAGCGAAGATCTTGAACGTCTAAGCGGCGGCGGCCGCCGCCGCCGCCTCCCTCGCGTCACTTTGAACGCGCGCGCCCCCGCGCCGGCCATTCGCAGACGGCCGGCGCGGGGGGCGCGCACGCCTACAGGGGCGCGAGGGAGGCGGCGGCGGCCGGCCGCCGCCGAAGATAAGGTAGGTGAGTTGGGCTGTTTGGGGGGGGGTTTCACCCCGCGGGACATCCCGATCTCGGATGTCCCGCGGGGTGGGGGGTGATCGGCCCGGGAATCTTATAGATTCCCGGGCCGATCACCCGTGGGTGTTGGTCCACTTTAAGCGGCGCCACCCGAACCACATTGTACATTTAAGTGTGCACCAACCTTTGGAATATATGTTAAGCACAACACTTGAGCAAAATGAACCAAGACTTCACCAAGCAATATTATTATTATTATTATTATTATTATTAATAATATCTACCATATTTACATGAACACATTACAAAGCCGAATCTTACTTGCTGTGTCCAGAAAACTGTCTCAAAGCGGCCTTTCCATTAATATCAAAAAGCTGGACCACGCCATCTCCAGAACCAGCCGCAAGTAATCTGCCATCTCCCCTATATGTACCACAATATGCTGTGTCTTTAAATCGGGAGAAGGTCTTTATGGGTTCTTGAGAGTACTGTCCATAAATGTGAATCTGAGGGAAAAAACTCAATGTTAGGACATTTCACTGCTACACAAAGACCATCTTTCAAAGAACAACTGCTAAAAATCCTGGAAAATCTGTTATAGAACAAAGGGGGTGGGAGCAGCTCAATCACTATTTATACAAAATTATTATTATTATTCAGGGCCTGGGAACTAATTTACCGCCCAGTTTAGCCCTCTCATCTAAATATCAAGCAACAAACATGTCTAGCTATGTGGAAAGACAGAGATTTGGTTGCATATATCTGCAGATACATGTGGAAGCCACACTGCCCCGGCAAGGCACTCTGTGTTTAGTGTGGTCCCTACTCTTAATTCTGAGTCCCCAACATTGGGACATGCAATGCAGACAAATATCAGAGAGCTACTCACCTGGGAAGCAGCCAGCCTCCCTTTAGAACACTTCACAGGGAGAAATCCATATTGACTGAATTCCTCCCTGCTTGTGCTCAGCTCAAATAGTAGCTCTCAAATATTTGTCTGCATTGCATGTTCCAATGTTGGGGACTCAAAAATAAGAGTAGGGACCACACTAAACACAGAGTGCCTTGTCGGGGCAGTGTGGCTTCCACATGTATCTGCAGATATATGCAACCAAATCTCTGTCTTTCCACATAGCTAGACATGTTTGTTGCTTGATATTTAGATGATGAGAGGGTTAAACTGGGCGGTAAATTAGTTCCCAGGCCCTGAATAATAAGAATAATTTTGTATAAATAATAGTGATTGAGCTGCTCCCACCACCCTTTATTCAAATCTGTTACAGGCATGGTCCTGGTGTGCAGATGAGCCCCGAGTACAGAATTATTACATAACCTTTTTCTTGTTCCATTAGATTGGGGGGGGGCAGCTGGACCTATTGGGTTTGAAGAGTGGCTTTGCACATTAAAGTGTAACAGAATCCGGGAATTTGACTTTCCCGGGATTTGGTCCGTGCCCCTTGGCACCCTGAACCGAGATGCACCGCTGTGTGACACCCCCCCCAGAAACTCACCTTTCACTGCTTCAACGGTGCATGTGTGGGCTCTCATCCAATCAGAGCCCTTTGCCTTGACTAAGTCATTTGCCAAAGGGCTCTGATAGAAATGGATGGGAAGCGTGCGCTGCCGCATCCCTGGCCTCGTGCGTGCTCCCGTTCCAGCCTATTTCAATGGCTGAGGTGGAAGCACGGGGATGTGGCAGAGCGCTCTCGCCATAGTAAACAATTGGATAAGAGCCTGCACATGCACCGTTGGAGGGGGGAAATTGAGTTTTTATGGGCGTCTTGGGGAGGAATCACACAGTGGGGCATCCCAATTCAGGGAAAAGCCAGCGGCCAACCCTGGAATTTTTAAAGAGGTTTTGATTCTCTTTAAACCAGACCTTCAGCATAAATTTATTGAAAAGCACAAATCCTTACAAAAACTATTCCCCAGCATCTAAAATTAATATATTTTGCGCTTCCCCCACCAGGCTGCAACTCTGTTCAGGACTCTAGGCGCCGCCATCTTGCCTCAGAAACATCACATACCGAGGAGAGGGGGAAACTGCAGGGGAGCGGGGTTATAGCTGCAAAGGTGGGGTCAGGAAAAGGACAGCAATCACACAATGCAGAGCAGCATAGTCAGAAGACACTTCCTGTCTGCAGACAGCCTGAGACTCCACAGGCCGCCATCTTGGATGTTTAAAGGCTCAGAAAATGCAGTAGATACAGGTAGGATGAATTTTAATGTGGGCAATCTGTATGTACAGGGTGGGGGGGGGGGGACATAAGGTATGCTCTAATTTAGGGTGAAGGTCCAGTTTAAACCTGAATAGTTTCCAGCAGTCACATGCCTTGCTTGCCATACAAATAAATGAGGAAGTGGAGACTAAAATTGGAAAATCAAAATTCAGCAAGGCTGGAAGATGTTTCGTTTTGATCAATATTTTGCTTTGATTGCAATTTTTTTAAATAAAAAACACCGAGCTTTTCCAACTGAATTTATGGCTGAACCATCATGACACCATAGCACTTACCCTGGTAGACGCTGTGACTGCATAATTACACGGCTGAATGGGAGAGAAGTCTACTTTAGTTACAGCACCAAATTCTTTAATCTGCACAGGAGTCTGAAAAAAAGAAAACAAATGTTATAAGCAAAAACTCTAAACATGCAGGACATTTGAATATAAAGTAGACCTATTACCGCCAAGGCTAAAAGTCCAGGGAGAGCCAAATATGCTATTGAGATGCTCCATGGTGTAAAGTCCCTGCACAGGCCCTCAATCACCTACCACCACAATCACTGCCTGCAGATCAGGAGACTTCCCGTAGCCAGCCAGTCATATAGGCCGGGGGGGGGGGGGGGGAGTGCGCTGCAGAGAAACTGGGGATGTTGCTCCCCATGCCGGCAGCGCTCTAAGGCGTTCATTAGTAAGCATGGCACACAGCGCAGATTGTCTAAGAGCCTGCAGATGCACCATGGAAACAGAGGAAAGGAGAGCTGTGTGGGCGAACTGGGGAGGGGGGGGTTTTTCACGAAGTGGGGCACCCCAAATCAGGATGCCCCGGGTAAAACAGACCCATCACCAGGGTTATTGGAAATCCTGGTGATAGGTCCACTTTGAAGCAGAGGTTACGCTACATTTTTCATAGAGTGAAAACATTTATGGAGGAGTATTTTTAGCCATGGAGGGGGGGGGGGTCAAGTAACGCTTCCACTGCGTAGCGTGTTACACACGAAGAGCTTTACAGACTTAGTGAACATGCTGCAATGACAGAAGTGGACATAGGACAAGAGGCATTCGAGATCCTAAAAGGAAAAGGCTGCAGAACATTCTATGCTATCAAAAGTCAACAGTATCATTCCAAACCACCACAGAGGGTCGGCCTTAAAGTGAAGTCTATACGCTTCCCGGGTGGATCAATTCCCTTCCAGGGGCAGGTAAAATTGGGAAGCCCCGCTTTGTGAAACCCCCCAGGTCGCCCCATTCAATTACCTCATTTCCCGGTCTCACAGCACGTCTAAGAGCAGCGGCCGCATCCCACTATCCCTCTAGCAGGGCGCTTGCCCGCGCCAGGCATTCGTGAATGGGCAGCGCAGGCAAGCTATCTGTTAGATGGTAGCGGAGGATGCGGCCTTCAGAGCACTCAGAGCCACTGACCTTAGACGTGCTGTGGGAATGAAGAGGTGAGCTGGTCTTGCCGGGGGGGGGGGGGGGCGTTAAGGAGGAGAGGACCAAAACCCAGGATAGTCAAAATCCCATGTTTTGGTCCACTTTAAAATATTGGATGGTGTCATCACACCAATCCTTCTCCACAGCATTGAAGTATGAGGTCTCTCAAATCAGCTGAAGAGGAAGAACAATAGTGTGGGACTGACACTGCATCAGCCAAGCTGCTAAGCAAATTATTTTAAATAAACCCTTATGTCTAATTGTAAGCATCCCTTCCTTGGCAATCAGTAAGGTTCCCTGCACACTTCCACCACAGCCAGCAACCCGATGCTCTGCTGGTAGTAATGCAGAGTGGAGGAAGCAGGGACACCATATTCGGTAACGGGTCTCTTTACTGTACAGAACAAAGCAGGTGAGGATATGAAAATGAACCGACAAGACAGCACAGTGGGAAATTCAGAATGTGCCAATATACCAACACAAAAGAAATATGAAAATTAATCCCCCTTGGTCCCATTTTAGCCAAACTCCTCCTATCATATTAAACACTTGGGCAAAGAGCATGGTTTGCTCATGGCACAGTTACAGGATCTCAGCAGAGATCAGGCAAAAACTAGCCCCGTGGCAAACCCACAACCAAGCCCACATCTATACTCTATGCCCAGACAGAGCAAACAGCGGAAAGCCTGAAACAGCGCAATTCTTCAGCACTAAGGCAGCAGCGACGGGCAAGATGGCAGCGGCCAGGGAGAAAAGACAGCGATCAGCAGGCGCCCTCACTTCCCCATCCAAGGCACAGGGAATGAGCAGATCCCTCCCGGCAAACACAGAATCCAGACCCCGACTGGGAGCAAAAGACCTGTCTAGACGCACCTGATGATGCGCAAACTCCTTAGACCATGAGTCTCCCTTATCCAGCACCAGAATGCAACGTATAGGTGGGGGCATCCCTTTCACTTGATCATGAGGAGACAGAACCAATCATTTCTTTTAAAATCGCCAGCACCGCTTCTTGAACTATTCAATCTTCTGGATGCTGCCCGATCCTAGTATTGGACTGGCTTGCAGCTGCTCTAGCTCTCCAACAAGAGAGAGAGAACGAGAAGCAAGTAAAGGGGAGGATCCTAGATTGGGTGGGAGAGTGGTCGCTAACCATCAACTCATCATGGAACTTTCCTGGATCCCTCCTCAGTAAGGGTAGTGTGACAGTTCTAAGACTGATCATTGCCCCCTTTGCCATTCCCAATTGCCTCTCCAATCTACTCCTTCCCCCTTTGTACCCACCCCAGGACACAGGCGAGACTACAACTGCAGAGGCAAACCACAGATCTACTCCCCACCATCACCTGCAGGTATATGAGACTCGTATGGCGTGATCTACAAGAGGTACTGTGTACACACTACAAAACTGAACATGGAATGAAACACTTGGGCAATGCCTAATACATTATACTTTGGTTACAGAAAGATTTTAGTCAGGACAAAATAACAGTAACATAATATTAGTCCCAATTAGTATTAAATGTTAATGTCAAATGCACCAACGTTGCCTGCTTCATTGGTTTGTAAAAACTGCCTCATCAGTGAAACTGGTTAATGGAGTCAGACCCATAGTTTACCAATCACAATGACATCTACTGCCAATATGATGGCCCTGTGGCAAAGACTCACGTTTCCCCCTTGCTTTCATTTATTTTAGGTTACAATGCATTACCTTGTAACGCCGCCAGTAAAGTGTGTCTTGTGTTATCTTTTCCCCAAGCTTAGGTTGGGATGGGATGGCAACAGGTTTGTATCCAGACATCTTGCAGTTTCCAGGTTACCACCACATATGAAACTGCTGCTTCTTCAAAAACCAGGAGCCTGCCTAAAAGATAGTTAAACAGAAAACATTAATAAAGCTCTATACAAGCTACAAAGCACACAATCCACGGCTCTGCCCAGGCAGTTAATTTTAAGGGACTGGCCAGTGCCCGTGAAAAATCCTTCCTAGCCCGAACTGTCTGATCAATGGCCAATGAAGTAGATAAAATAGACCCTTTCCAGGTCCCAAACACATGCTGGAAGTTGGCTGCTGCTGCGTCATAGTCTCATCATCCAATCACAGTGGCCACAGGGCTGTGAATAAGTGATGAGACAGTTACCCATCAAGCCCACCAACCAGAAAGAAGGCCCTGCAGCTTTCCATGGGAAATGGCAACAGTTTTTTTTTTTTTCTTTAACCAACCTGACCAGACATCACTGGTGGGAATTCTCACTCTTCTTTTGACACTTTAAGTAAAAAAAAATACCATTTTGTGAATACTCACCTTGTAAAATGGGTATTATAAGTATGTCACACACCCCGCTTCAAGAATCCATAACATGTGGGTAATATCGTCCTGAAGAGGCGTTCCTGCAGAGATGATAGTAAAAAAGAAAGCCCCTCCCTGATCCATAAATACCTGGGACCTCCCACTCATCACCCAGTATACAGAAGCAGTAAGATAAGGGACCAGGAAGAGGCAAAAATAAAACACAACCACGCAAAGTTCACAAAATGGAGCATCCTGAAAACAGAGAAGGGCGGGTGAAGCGGGGTGTGTGACATACTTATAATACCCATTTTACAAGGTGAGTATTCACAAAATGGTATTATTCTAAGTATGTCACACACCCCGCTTCAAGAATCCATAACATGTGGGACATCCAATAGCAGTGTCCATAACAAGGGCGGGAATCCAAAAACCAGGCAACAATGCACAACTTTAAACCACTGCAGCTTGCAAAACTTTGCGTCCAAAAACAGCATCCGCGGACGCCCAAACATCAACCTTGTAAAACTTGGAAAAAGTGTGAACAGACGACCAGGTAGCGGCCTTACAAACTTGCTCAACAGAAGCCTGGTGCTGAAAAGCCCAAGAAGCTCCAACCGCACGAGTAGAATGAGCTGTAACACGGAAAGGGGGACTCCTCCCCTTGGCAGAATAGGCCCCAATGATGGCCTGACGAATCCACGTACTAATGGAAGATTTGGCAGGAGCCAAACCTTTCCTAGGCCCGGAGGGCACCACAAAAAAGGCGTCCGTCTTACGAAAGGAAGACGTACCCTCAAGATAATGTTCCACAACACGAACCACATCCAGAGAATGCAACGCCCTTTCCTTGTCATTGCTAGGATTAGGGCATAGAGAAGGCAGAACAATGTCCTGATTCAAATGAAAAGCCGAGACCACCTTCGGAAGAAAATCCGGCTTGAAACGAAAGACCACCTTGTCCTGATGCTTCTCAAAGTACGGAGCTTTAATGGATAAAGCTGCCAACTCAGAAACACGCCTAGCCGAAGTGATAGCCACCAAAAAGGCCACCTTTTGAGTAAGCGAAGACAAAGCAACCTCATTCCAAGGGCTCAAACGGAGGACCCTGAAGAGCAGAGAGAACAAGATTCAAATCCCAAACTGGAACCAAGGGCTTCCTAGGCGGACGAACATGCGTGACTCCTTGGAAAAAGGTCCTGACTAAAGGATGAAGCGCAAAGGATCGTTGGAAAAACACCGCCAAGGCAGAAACCTGCCCTTTCAAGGTACTAATTTGGAGCCCCAGATCCAAACCATGTTGAAGAAACTCCAGAATCCTAGGAATGGAGAACTCACGACAAGAGAAAGACCTACCTTCACACCAATCAATATAGGACCTCCAGGTCCTATAGTAAACAGAAGAAGAAGACCGCTTCCTGGCACTGATAAGAGTTTGAATCACCGCGTCAGAAAGACCTTCGTCTTTTAAGATGGCGGTTTCAGCAGCCACGCCGTCAAAGCCAGCGATGGTAAATTGGGATAGCGAAGCCGACCCTGGGTGAGCAGGTCCGGCAGCAGAGGCAGAGCGAACTGATCCTCTGCCAGCCTTACAAGATCTGCGAACCAAACGCGCCGTGGCCACCTCGGGGCCACTAGAATCGCCGCCGCGCCTTCCAAGGCCAGTTTGCGCACTACTCTGGCTAGCATCGGAAACGGAGGGAACAGATAAAGGAATCCCAGATCCCTCCAGGACAGAGACATGGCATCCACCGCCAGAGCCAGAGGGTCCTGCGAGAGAGACACAAAGACTGGAAGCTTGTGATTGTGACGAGAGGCAAAGAGGTCCACCGCTGGGACCCCCCACCTGCGACATATCAAACGAAACACCCTGGGACTGAGAGACCACTCCCCCTGACGAGAGGAGGCCCTGCTCAGCAAGTCCGCCTCCATGTTCTCCACTCCCGGAATGTAGACTGCTGAGATACACGGGACGTGGATCTCCGCCCAGTCCAGAATCAAAGACACTTCCCTGAGGGCACCCCTGCTGCGAGTCCCCCCTTGGTGATTGATGTAAGCAACCGCCGTCCTGTTGTCCGATCGGACCTGAACTGGCAGACCTCTCAACTGAGGAGTCAAGCGAAACAGAACCAACCTGATGGCTCTCAACTCCAGAATATTGATGGGCTCGTGAGCCTCCTGAGGACTCCACAGACCCTGAAAATGGAGGTCCTTCCAAACACCCCCCCAACCTGACAGACTGGCATCCGTGGTGACCGTTTCCCAACATGGAGCCAGGAAGGATCTGCCCATCGACAGATTGACAGACCCCAGCCACCATTGAAGGGAACGACGAACTCGGGGAGTCAACCGGAAGGACCGGTCCAATGACGACTGCGACCTGTCGCAAACCGTCAACAGATGCAGCTGAAAAGTCCTCGTATGGAACTGGGCAAAGGGAACTGCCTCGAATGAGGCCACCATGAGCCCCACCAGCCTCATCCCTAACCGGATGGTCGGATGAGGAGCCAACAAGAGAAGCTGAACTAACTCCTGAATCAAAAGAATCTTGGCCTGGGGCAGAAACACCCTGGCCTGCGAGGTGTCCAGAGACATCCCCAGAAAAGTCACAACTCTGGACGGACAAAGAGAAGACTTGGGGTGATTGATCACCCAACCGAACCTCTCCAGAGTGGACACCACCACTCCGGTGTCCAACTCCGCTTGGATGAAAGAAGAGGCCATGATCAGTAGATCGTCCAGATAGGGCACAATGCGAATACCCTGAACTCTGAGTAGTGCCATCACCCCCGCTAGCACCTTGGTGAAAACCCGAGGGGCCGAGGTGAGACCGAAAGGTAGTGCCACAAACTGAAAGTGCCGATCCTCCACCACAAACCTGAGAAACCTCTGATGTGCAGGAAAAACCGGAACGTGTAGATAAGCATCCTTGATGTCTATGGACGTCAGAAAGTCTCCCTGACGAAGAGAGTGAATGGCCGAGCGCAACGTCTCCATGCGGAATTTGCGCGGCCGAATAAACCTGTTGAGAAACTTCAGATCCAAGATAGGACGGACCGACCCGTCCTTCTTGGGAACCGTGAACAAATTGGAATAGAAGCCCCTGCCCTGTTCCGAGGGGGGCACGGGGCAAATGACAGCCATGTCCAGAAGATTCTGCACTGACACCAGGAGCCCCTGCGCCACCAGAGGCTCCGAAGGCATCCGAGACCTGAAGAACCTGGAGGGGGGGGCGGAGCTCGAACTCTAGCTTGTAACCGGAAGACACCACTTCCCGGATCCATCTGTCCGAGACTTCTTGATCCCAGATCTGGGAGAAGTGTCTCAGCCGTCCCCCCACCCGCAAGGGTGAGGGCGCCCCCTCATTGCTGAACTGGCTTAACAGCCGGCTTGGGCTTAGAGCCCCAACTGTATCCAGAACGGGCACGCCCTCTGCCCCTGTTACCGGAGTCTCCTCTGGAAGAGGGAAATGCAGAGCCTCTGCCAGATCTGGCTCCACGAAAGGAAGTTGAAAAGGCAGGCGGCCCCCGAAAGGGACGGCGCTGCTTCTTACGTTGAGGTAACCTACCACCCTTGGTGACGGAGTCCAAAGTTTCACCAAAAAGCCTCAAGCCAACAAAAGGTAAGGCCGTCAGAGACTTTTTTGACATAAAATCGGCCGCCCACTGGCGCAGCCAAACCGACCGCCGAATAGTCACCAACAAAGCCGACGTCCTACCACACATCATCAAGGCGTCATCCAAGGCTGTTAATACAAAGGATAAAAATAACTCACACCGTTTGAGACTAAGGAACTCAGCACTACCAGGGCGAAGCCCGGAAGAGGTCAACAAGTCCCTGACCACAGACCTGGCAGCCAAAACCATAAGCTCTGAGGCGCACACAGGCCGTATGGCTGACCCAATGCTAGAAAAGCCATGACAAGCCATTTGATCAATACGTTTATCCTCCCCATCCTTAAGGGTGGAACAATCCGGTCTATTTAAAACCGAGGAATTAGACAATCCCAAAACCGGAGCATCGACCTCGGGTGGGGAAGCCCAGCGCTTAACCGCCTCCGAAGGAAAAGGATATTTCCTATCCCAACCTTGAGGGATACCAGGGAGCCTAGCCGGCCTGTCCCATTCCTTGTCAATGATTTTGTCAAAGTGCCGTTGCGTAGGAAACTCCAAGCGCGGCCTGGACTCCTCAAACAACTCACCCTCCTGTTGTGACGCCACCTCGGGGGGGGGAGATATTCAGAACTTCCAACATCAGCGCCAGGGCGTGGGAAGAATCCGAGGATCTCCCCAACTCACTAAATTCCGCATCAGCGCCAGCAGACTGCTCATCGTCCGAGACCTCTGAACCCTCAGAAACTTCACCTTCCTCTAGCCCAGAATAATCAGAATAATCCAGATTATTAAACTCATCCAGAACATCAACCGGCGCAGCCGGAGACAAATGCTTCCTCTTAGCCGGAGCCTTGCGGGCGACCGAACTGGAAACAATTCTCTCAAGGTTGGCCAATCTGGCGCACATCTCGGATTGCAGATCCCTACCCATGACAACGTCACAAG
Source organism: Gastrophryne carolinensis (assembly GCA_027917425.1). NCBI lineage: Eukaryota > Metazoa > Chordata > Amphibia > Anura > Microhylidae > Gastrophryne > Gastrophryne carolinensis. The sequence continues at coordinate 568,570,271 of CM051234.1, read as the reverse complement.
GAGCGCGTGTCAGGGTGGGAGGTTGAGATGACTCGGCCGGCGGTGCTGACCCAGAAGCCTGGGATCCGGACTGCCGCGCAATAGTTTGCTGTGCACACGGTATACAAAGCAATACATCGTCCCCAGAAATGGATGCAGCACACAGCATGCATCTATTGGAATGCCCCGCAGGGATCCCTGCCTCAGTAACCGGGGATGCCTCCATAGGTGAACTTTGAATAGTCTGAAAGACCCAGGGAATTACGCTGGTAAGCGACCCGGGATGCCCCTTTAAAGTCCCGAGTGGGAGGATTTTTGCAAGACTAAACCCAGGGATCTAGGACCGGGAGAAACCCCCTAATTACTAAGGAAGGGTCCTCCTGGTAAACCACCGCTCTAAAAGAGAAGGAAAAAGGGACCCCAATAAATGACTGACAATGAAAAATACACAAACATATGTCAAATAACCAGATAAGGCCCAAAGGCCACTCACGTGTCCAGAAGCGAGGAGCAATGGCGCCGCACAGCACGAGGCGCAGAGGGAAGGAAGAAGGAGGCGTGGCAACGCGGACCGCGCGAAGATGGAGGACCGCCTAACGCCGCCCTCAGCAGAGTCACCTCAAGCTCCGCAACGGAGCCTCCAGAGACGGCCAGGCAGCGGGGGAGGGGCGGAGCCGCGGGGTGCGCGCGAAGGCCCCGGCCCCGCCCTCCCCTCCCGACGCGTCCAGAAAGAAGACCCCGGCCGGGACACTGAGACCGGCGCCGCCGTCTACCGCGGCGCCGGAGATGGAATGACGAGCGGGCGGGTGTGACCGCCGGCACCGGCGGCACACCCGTCCAGCCAGCAGACTTCAAAACAACAGCGGAGAGCCGGCCGCGGCAGCCGCCGCGGCCCGGCCCCGCCCACAGACTCGCGTGAGGGGAATGCTCCCCTCACACCACAAAAGTGAACACCCCGGCCGCAATGGCGGCCGCGGTGTCACACAGTAAGGAGAAAAGCATACATGCACACATTGAATAAATAATAAAGAATAATAAAGAATAAAGAAAATAGAATGCTCCCTGACTACCAGACAACTTCATATATGGAGGGACCCCCCCAGACCCCACTGAATGGGACATGGGAATTAAAGGGAGACCCCCCCCGGGGCCCAGCACCAAGGGACGGGGCATCCCAAACCGGGGTCACCAACCCGGCGTCCCGCCTACCCTCTTATTTAGGGTCTCACGGGGAAACGTCTGCTGCAAGGCACCAAGGTGCCAGCATACCCTCGCTCGGGCCCGCAGCCAAGACTGAGGAGGCACAATTGTCAATCTGATAGGAAAGAGAAAGCCCGAACGGAAATAACCAGAAAACAGGCCGGGAGTTACCCCGGCTACCTGACATCCCCCTGTGCAAGGAGGAGACATCATCTTCTGACTTGCTCGCCGTCTTGCAGAGATGGAAGACTGGGTGATGAGTGGGAGGTCCCAGGTATTTATGGATCAGGGAGGGGCTTTCTTTTTTACTATCATCTCTGCAGGAACGCCTCTTCAGGACGATATTACCCACATGTTATGGATTCTTGAAGCGGGGTGTGTGACATACTTAGAATACACACAATTTTCAACTTTTGGACACAGTGAGGGAAGATTACATTCTCAGTTTTTCACCATTAAACTGGACCTAATCTCAAAAAAAGCTTTAGCTCCTTATATACCCTTACAATGCAGTTCTGTGGACAATCACACTTCTCTATATAGAGGTCTGATGGATGAATCTGGGTTTGCCAAATGCCAGGAGAGACTGACCAAGAGGGCAACTGTAATGGGGCCATAATTTTACCTCTAAGTTTTTTGTCACTTATTATTCTTTCCCTGGGATGCAACTCTGTTCAGGACTCTGGGATATGGGAGCTGCCATCTTGACTCAGAAGTATAAAATACAGAGGGGGGCAGGTTATAGCTGGGCTTTGCACATACAGAGCAGAGCTGGGGTCAGGGAAAGGACAGCAATCCCAGAATGCAGAGCAACACAGTCAGAAGACACTTCCTGTTTGAGGCTGCCTGATGCTCCATGAGCGGCCATCCCGGATGTTTAAAGGTTCATAACATGCAGGAGATGCAGGTAGGACGATTTTTAATGTGGGCAATCTGTATGTACAGGGTGTGGGAAACATAGAAGATAAGCTCTAATTCATGGTGAAGGTCCGCTTTAAATGGTTAAGGCTGCCATTCCCCCTAGGCTGGCTCAGGGCATCTGGGACAAGCAGCTAGAGGTGAGCAGTTCTCCTCTGTAAAAGTGGAATGGTATGCTCCAAACCCATCACCCATGAATTGCATTCCTACCAATGGCAATAGAATACAAAAAAAAAAGCTAGGTGGAATTATTTTGATTTGGGGTGTAAAAGTAACTCCTCCTCTCACTAGTCTATTGGGCATCTTTAGACAAATTTGTGATGGAAATCGGTACATTAGTATGCCCTATGGCACGGGTACTCAACTGGCGGACCGCGGTCCGAATCCGGACCGCAGACGCCATTTGTCCGGACCGCTGCCCGGGGCTGGTGTAGTGTCCCTGGAGCCGTTTCACAGAACGTAACTGCCGCGCTAAAATGATATTTCTTGTCCTATCCGGCCGCGCTTCCAGCAGAGCTCTCACTTAGCTGTGCACTGTCTTTTAGTGCCCCCCACAGGACACACAAATATATTTTTAGTTCCTGCCACCTGTCTCCCTGCTACCTCGACCGACCGGCCGCTCACTGTCGGCAAGATCATCGTGCACTGGCAGCGCCGCGGGGGGAGGATGGCTGGAGAGGATAGAACAGAGCAGAGCGGAGAGGAGGGGAGCCGGGAGGCGCGGGAGCAAAGCCTGTCATGCTTTGCTGCACACAGGCTGCAGACAGGCGGCGGAGCACGGAAGCAGCCAGTGTGCTGACATCATTCATTCATCATTAGCATCAGGCAGCGTCAGGAGGAGCAATGCTGGACGACAGGATCGCACAAAGTGTAAGTTAGGGATACAGTCATTTATTTAATGCTAAAGCCCCCTCCTAGCGCTTCACCTTTAAAGTGGATCTAAAGTCTCAGACTCATGGTCTGCCTGTTTATTTACCACAGGGCCAAAGTAAGGAGGCATAACTAAGCAGACTAAGAGTCTTTTAAAACTTTTGCTCCACCTTCAAGAGAAAAGTCAGTCTCCCAGGAAGGCATAATTCCTCATCCCTGGGGCATCCCAAATCAGGACCTAGGCCTGTCTCTGAGACTCTGTGCATCCCCAGGGATCCCCAATTGATCCCATGGCAGGTGTGCAGGCCACAGCTGCAACCCCGGCTGAGAGGCATACTGCGTCAGCCAGCCACTGACCTGCACCCCACCTACCCCCTCCTTCCCAGCCACTGACCTGCACCCCACCTACCCCCTCCTTCCCAGCTACTGACCTGCCCCCTCACCTACCCCCTCCTTCCCAGCCACTGATCTGCCCCCTCACCTACCCCCTCCTTCCCAGCCACTGATCTGCCCCCTCACCTACCCCCTCCTTCCCAGCCACTGATCTGCCCCCTCACCTACCCCCTCCTTCCCAGCCACTGACCTGCACCCCACCTACCCCCTCCTTCCCAGCCACTGACCTGCACCCCCACCTACCCCCTCCTTCCCAGCCACTGACCTGCACCCCCACCTACCCCCTCCTTCCCAGCCACTGACCTGCACCCCCACCTACCCCCTCCTTCCCAGCCACTGACCTGCACCCCACCTACCCCCTCCTTCCCAGCCACTGATCTGCCCCCTCACCTACCCCCTCCTTCCCAGCCACTGATCTGCCCCCTCACCTACCCCCTCCTTCCCAGCCACTGATCTGCCCCCTCACCTACCCCCTCCTTCCCAGCCACTGACCTGCACCCCACCTACCCCCTCCTTCCCAGCCACTGACCTGCACCCCCACCTACCCCCTCCTTCCCAGCCACTGACCTGCACCCCCACCTACCCCCTCCTTCCCAGCCACTGACCTGCACCCCCACCTACCCCCTCCTTCCCAGCCACTGACCTGCACCCCCACCTACCCCCTCCTTCCCAGCCACTGACCTGCACCCCACCTACCCCCTCCTTCCCAGCCACTGATCTGCCCCCTCACCTACCCCCTCCTTCCCAGCCACTGATCTGCCCCCTCACCTACCCCCTCCTTCCCAGCCACTGATCTGCCCCCTCACCTACCCCCTCCTTCCCAGCCACTGACCTGCACCCCACCTACCCCCTCCTTCCCAGCCACTGACCTGCACCCCCACCTACCCCCTCCTTCCCAGCCACTGACCTGCACCCCCACCTACCCCCTCCTTCCCAGCCACTGACCTGCACCCCACCTACCCCCTCCTTCCCAGCCACTGACCTGCACCCCACCTACCCCCTCCTTCCCAGCCACTGATCTGCCCCCTCACCTACCCCCTCCTTCCCAGCCACTGACCTGCACCCCACCTACCCTCTCCTTCCCAGCCACTGACCTGCACCCCACCTACCCCCTCCTTCCCAGCCACTGATCTGCCCCCTCACCTACCCCCTCCTTCCCAGCCACTGATCTGCCCCCTCACCTACCCCCTCCTTCCCAGCCACTGATCTGCCCCCTCACCTACCCCCTCCTTCCCAGCCACTGATCTGCCCCCTCACCTACCCCCTCCTTCCCAGCCACTGACCTGCACCCCACCTACCCTCTCCTTCCCAGCCACTGACCTGCACCCCACCTACCCCCTCCTTCCCAGCCACTGACCTGCACCCCACCTACCCCCTCCTTCCCAGCCACTGATCTGCACCCCACCTACCCCCTCCTTCCCAGCCACTGACCTGCACCCCACCTACCCTCTCCTTCCCAGCCACTGACCTGCACCCCACCTACCCCCTCCTTCCCAGCCACTGACCTGCACCCCACCTACCCCCTCCTTCCCAGCCACTGACCTGCACCCCACCTACCCCCTCCTTCCCAGCCACTGACCTGCACCCCACCTACCCCCTCCTTCCCAGCCACTGACCTGCACCCCACCTACCCCCTCCTTCCCAGCCACTGACCTGCACCCCCACCTACCCCCTCCTTCCCAGCCACTGACCTGCACCCCACCTACCCCCTCCTTCCCAGCCACTGATCTGCACCCCACCTACCCCCTCCTTCCCAGCCACTGACCTGCACCCCACCTACCCCCTCCTTCCCAGCCACTGATCTGCCCCCTCACCTACCCCCTCCTTCCCAGCCACTGATCTGCCCCCTCACCTACCCCCTCCTTCCCAGCCACTGACCTGCACCCCCACCTACCCCCTCCTTCCCAGCCACTGATCTGCCCCCTCACCTACCCCCTCCTTCCCAGCCACTGATCTGCCCCCTCACCTACCCCCTCCTTCCCAGCCACTGACCTGCACCCCCACCTACCCCCTCCTTCCCAGCCACTGACCTGCACCCCCACCTACCCCCTCCTTCCCAGCCACTGACCTGCACCCCACCTACCCCCTCCTTCCCAGCCACTGACCTGCACCCCACCTACCCCCTCCTTCCCAGCCACTGACCTGCACCCCCACCTACCCCCTCACAGCCACTGACCTGCACCCCACCTACCCCCTCCTTCCCAGCCACTGACCTGCATCCCCACCTACCCCCTCCTTCCCAGCCACTGACCTGCATCCCCACCTACCCCCTCCTTCCCAGCCACTGACCTGCACCCCACCTACCCCCTCCTTCCCAGCCACTGACCTGCACCCCCACCTACCCCCTCCTTCCCAGCCACTGACCTGCACCCCACCTACCCCCTCCTTCCCAGCCACTGACCTGCACCCCCACCTACCCCCTCCTTCCCAGCCACTGACCTGCACCCCCACCTACCCCCTCCTTCCCAGCCACTGATCTGCCCCCTCACCTACCCCCTCCTTCCCAGCCACTGACCTGCACCCCCACCTACCCCCTCCTTCCCAGCCACTGACCTGCACCCCACCTACCCCCTCCTTCCCAGCCACTGACCTGCACCCCACCTACCCTCTCCTTCCCAGCCACTGACCTGCACGCCTCACCTAATCCCCCTCACAGCCACTGACCTGCACCCCTCACCTAATCACCTCCAATACCATTGACCTGCACCCCTCACCTAATCCCCATCCCAGTCACTGACCTGCACCCCTCACCTTATCCTGCTCCCAGCCACTCACATGCACCCTCATGCTTTGCTGCACACAGGCTGCAGATAGATGATGGAGCATGAGAGCAGCCAGTGTGTGGACCTGTTGACTTGCAATTCATTATTGCCAGACACCTAACCCTCACCCCAGCTCCTGGACCTGTACCCTTCACCTAACCCTCACCCCAGCTCCTGGACCTGTACCCTTCACCTAACTTTCTCCCCAGCTGCTGACTTGCACCCCTCACCTAACCCTTCTACCCATCCACTGACCCTCACCTATCCCCCCAAGCAGCTGATCTGCACCTCCCCTAACCCTTCTCCCAGCCCGTGACATGCACACTTACTTAACCCCCCACCTCCCTCACACCAAATTGGCCTAATTGGCCAAATTGGGACCAGGGTTCTTTACTGTCGGTGTGCAGGTCGGACCTTCATTCCACGGCAGACCCTGGTAAGTGGACCTCCACTGAAAGTAGTTGAGTACCCCTGCCCTATGGGAACGATGGAAAGGTAGTAGAATGGGCGATCACTGGGGGTTTAAACAGCAGGGCATTCCAAATCGGGGTGCCTCGGGGGGGGGGGGGGGCAGACCAAAACCCGGAATGGTGAAAATACTGTGTTTTGCTGCACTTTAAAAAGGATATACTACATACTGATACTCCCCTATAGTACTGCACAGCTGATTGGCGATATTCCCAGGTGTTTGAGAATGATCTCTGCTGGCGATCCAGACCGCACCACCCGTCGCCGTGTTATTGCTTTCTGGCTGCAGTCCTGGCATCACCACACACCCCATTTTATGCCTCTTTCATTGAAGTTAACGAAGCAGGCACAGCCACAGTGACTGACACGGGGCTCCAGGGACGAGATTGCCAATACTAGCAGGTTTCACCTTATTGGCATTGGACAATTCACATGTGTGCCGGACTAAGGATTAGTATATGTTATGTGTGGCCAATTTTTACTGCGATCCTCACTCCCACAGCTGAACTGAACTATGTGTTCCCTGCGCCAAGCAGACCTGAATGGTCATCTTGATTCAGGTTTGCCTGGTTATTAGCGATCCTAGGAGTTTCACACAGCAAGCATTCATAATCTGGATGCCACTGAAGACGACAAAAACAGCTTTAAGGTTTTTGATAGAATGGAGGCTTGCTGCCATCATTACATCATTGGGGAGCTTTAGCTTTCCTGCCTTCAAACTTTGATCTATTAGAAACGCCAAAATTGTCACCGACAGGGCCAGCATAGGCACTGAGCTTAGCAGGGCAGATGCCGGGGCCCACCTCATGTGGTGAGTATGTAACACACCTCTTTCCAATAGTAAGCAGGTCATTCCCTCTCTTGAGGCAGCCCCTATGCGGGACACAGGGGCATGCAGTAACCAGGACTGGGCATCAGCCAGGGGCAGATTGTCTCTTTCCTCCTTTTTCGCTTTCCTACCCAGGAATCCTTAACATCCCCAGCCTTCCAATCATTGTCGCCAGGAGCATGCGGTCCCCGTGCCCTCCGGTAAGCAGCCATCAGCTGTCCGGGAAGGATTAAAGATGGCGGAAACCAGCACCACAATTACTGCTGGATTCTTGGGCAGATAATTGCTTTTTATTTAGGTAACTCCACAGTCTGCTTCAGCACTAGGGGAGGTTCTGAGGGTGGGGGATTTAGAAAACAGCAACCCTGGGCTGGAGTGGCCCTTTAAAGTGGACCAACACCCTCCAGAACATGTCTGATCAGTTAAACATAAAAAGACACTTACCTTTTGATGACGTTGCAGACTTGCAGCCTTCTGTCCCTCGCAGCGCCTGTATTCTTTAAAAATCTCGGCCGGAAGTCCCGCCCTCCAGCTATTGGCCGTTCATTGGCCGTTCATTGGCCGTTCTCGCGCAATTTCAGTTTTACGTCATCGGGGGGAGCGTGGTCTCTCTGGGCAGGCGATTGACATGTGCTCAGCCATGATTGCCTGCAGCAGCATGAGTCTCCGCCTCCTGCCCTACCAGAGCGCACCCGTACCGAGGTAGGGAGAAAAAAACGCATGCGCAGTAGCGCTGATTTAGGTCAGGTGAAGCGCCGCTCGCTACCGATGCAAGCAGCGCTTCACCTGACCTACTGCGCATGCACGAGATTTGCTTTAGGAAGAGGTCAAACGATCTCTTCCTTTTACAAGCAAATCCAAGATGGCGGCGAGAGATACTAAAGGAAGCGATGCAGCGCTGGAGCATTAAAGGTAAGTTATTTTACCATTACTATTGATAACGGGTCCGGCAGCATTATTGGCATATTTTTAAAAGCCAAAAAATAAAACAGCAGGGTGTTGGTCCACTTTAAAGGGAACGTCCATGAAAAGACCCCAGAGCACATAGTGGCACCTGGGTGGCAGGTAAGCCGGGCACCTCGGGCCTGTTGCCAGAAGCTGTTCTGAGATCTTTGTGGGTCAGTCTAGAGTGGACAATCCCTTTAAGGGGCAACTGCAAATAGGGGCAAAATCTAGCAAACCTGCAGCGTTTCCGCCATGTGTGTCATGACACAACGCAAAGGGGCCCCGCTGAGACACCCAAGAGCCCACATACCTATAGCCAGCCCTGGTCACTGGCAGATGACTGCAGATTATTGTGATTGGGGGGTTGCATGTATCTCTTCTGGTGGAAGCACAACCCTAAAAATAAATTCAAATGAAAGTTTTGGCTGCTTTAACCTGTCGGGGAAATTTGGCCATTTTATCAAACCCAGGCTGAAGCAATATGTGTCAGCCACATTAACAAGTAAACAGCGAGGACACATTTAAAAATATAACCTGACATTATAATATATATTATCATGTGCGATGAATGTACTCCAGCTAGCCGCAATGTGTGCAGGCTGCCGGGCGTTACCTATAATGTATGTGGGAAGGGAAAATGGCGGCGCCCTGTACAGGCCTCCTCCTCACACAGCCAAGCCACCCGTCTACCTACCGCCTAATTTCCCGGCCTCCCGTTTGCCGCAGCCGCCTCTCACCAGCGGCCAGTCACGTTGCCAAAATGCGCTATGCAAGCCTCCATCTTGCTGGTTGACGCACTTCCGGGATGTCGCCTTCCTATGACGTCACATTAAAAAAATTGTGAGCTTATTTTTCATACAAGCCGTTTTCTTTGCATGTGGCAGCTCCCAGCATGAAGGAAGAGCAGGGGCAATATTAATTAAAACCCGCAGGAAAATAGTTGCGTTCCAGGTTTGATGGGTGACGTAATGCGGACGTGACGTCAGACAATAATACAACAAAAGGTGGCTGCTGAGGTGAGTGGCAGTGAGCCGGTGGGACTTGTATGGTTACCTGCTTGAGAGGGAATAGTAGGGAGAGCTCAGGCTGGACATTGGGCAGCATTATATAGTGATAGCACCTCCATGGCCACCCATTACATTCATATATATCCATGGACACCCCTCTATTCCATTCACTGATAGAAAAGAAAAGGCATGAGTCTGGTTGGGGTATAGATTTGCTAAGTCGGGGGCATAACTTAAGGCGATATGACTGCCCAGGAGCTTAGGGGGCCCCATCATTGTTTCCTCTCCATATTTGTGCTTACTTGGCATCATTTGTCTCTGCTGTTTCAGTCTTTAGTTGTGTAGCTGTATCCAATTGAGTTACCCAACAGAAAGAAATTTACTGTATGAGTCGTGAAAGGGCCCCATTTAATGTTCCTGCAAGGCCCCCCTCACATTTAGCTACAACATTGTCTAAATCCTCACTGATGTTCATCAGCTCGATCAGCTTTCCATGTCAACACCCCTTGTCAGTTGATCAGGACCCATTTTCAAGTGGACTTACACTGTGTGATGCTAGCCTGTCCCTACTAATACCCCTCCCCCTCATCCACAGCTTCTCACCCCCCGACCACACTCACCAGGCTTGCCTGTTTAATGAGCGATTCTTTGCTGGGGGCCAGGAAGCTGCAGCACACACCAATGGCAGCTGTGGACGGTGCCTTACCCCTTCTGCTATCTCCCCAGATACACAACCTGATCCTGGTGAGGAGAAGTTAAAAAAAAAAAAATGAAAAGGTGATCAGGAAAACTAGCTTATGCTATAGAAAAGGGGCTAGACACAGCAGCACAGTAAGATTAATTAGTTATATGGGAGTTAAAGCAGAACAAAACAATTTTGACTATCCTGGGTTTTGTTCCTTGCCATCCCGATTTCAGTGTGTGAAACCCCCAGATCGCCCATACAATCTTCCTGGTCCTACGATGCATGCACTGGCTCTCGTCCAATCAGAGCAGTTTGCTCTGCAAGTTAAAGCGGTCCTTCACTCTGAATAAGAGTCTATCTGTGCGTACAGATTTCTCACATTAAAGTGGACCATCACCCTCGGGTGATCGGCCCGGGAATCTATAAGATTCCCGGGCCGATCACCTCCCTCCCCGCGGGACATCCGAGATCGGGATGTCCCGCGGGGGGAAACCCCCCCCAAAACCCCCAAACCCCCTTACCTTAGCTTCCGCGGCGGCCGGCCGCCGCCGCCTCCCTCGCGCCCCTCTAGGCGTGCCCGCGCCGGCCGTCTGTGAATAGGGGGGTGCCCCACCGAAGTGGACCAAGACCCAGGATAGTCAAAATCCTGGGTGTTGGTCCACTTTAAAAATCATCCTACCTGCATCTACTACATGTTATGAGCCTTTAAACATCCAAGATGGCGGCTCATGGGACATCAGGCAGCCTACAAACAGGAAGTGCCTTCTGACTGTGCTGCTCTGCATTCTGGGACTGCTGACCTTTTACTGACCCCAGCTCTGCTCTGTCTGAGCAAAGCACAACTATAACCCGTCCCCCTGTACTTTATCCCAATCTCCTCTCCTCAGTAGGTGTGATGCTTCTGAGTCAAGATGGCGGCGCCCATATCCTAAAGTCCTTAACAGATTTGCAGCCCAGTGGGGGAAAGAACAATAAGTAAGTGACTGAAAACTTGAAATAAATTAATTTTAGATGCTAAAATCGTTTTTTAAGGGTTTCATGATGAAGGTCCGCTTTAAGTTATCAGCAAATGGCTCTGTTTCTGCACCCGCATACATCTCAATGGCTGGTGACGGGAGCATGCAACAGCCCAAAGACGCTGGGGATGGGGCCACCGATATTTACATCAGCAACGGAGCCAGGAAAGATGTGAGTTTGACCCCTAGAGAAGCTGTGGGCGCACAGCGGAGTGCATCCACCTGGACCTGATATTTCCTATGGGCAGTATCTTGCATTGAATTACAGCGGTGCTTTTGTGAGCCTCCTGTCTTATATATTGTGTAGACACATTGAATTGAACCAGGAGCTTTTTCTCCTGCTTGCTCTAGGTTTAGCGTTTTACTCTAGTTAAGGCTTTATTAATTAAGGTTTTAGCGGTTGATTGGGGTCATTGCACATTAGCACTTTATTTCATTGATTAATTAGATTGACATGTACTTTATATTGACACTTTACTGTTATTTGAAGGCATTTATCATTATGAGATTGGTCTGCATTATCTTTATGATATTTCTATGAATTATTGGCATTATTTGTGAGATTGATCTGCATTCTTTTTTGAGTAGGCAGGCTGCTTTATCTATTTATTTCTATAATATTTTAATCCACCAATATTATCACTAATTATTATTTGTACCAACATGGTCCAGTGTGGATGTTGTTTTTAAATCCTGTCTTGTGGTGTCTTATTTTTTTAATTGATATTGTGGCAAATAAAATGTATTTTTATTATAGTTATATGGTGTTAGTGCCCCATTTCTAGACTGTTTGATATACAGTTTTGCTGAGACCCAGGGGGTTCACACAGCGGGGCATCCCCATTTAGGATGCTCCAGGGGGAAGGCCAACAGCCGACTCTTTAGGGTTTTGTACCGCTTTAAGGAAATAATGTTTTGATTTTACACTTAGGGGAGATATTGAGAAGGTTACATTACAAAGAGAGACTCGGTGGATTAGCCGAACTAGAGCATATGTGAGTCCAGGGCTTAATGAAAATATAAGTTTTGCTCCTTTTTTGGGGTAATAAATAATAACTTTTCCCCTCCCCTTTCTCCTTTTTTTTTTTTGTATTATATGTTGGTGTATGTTAGATGTGTTTACTGTGATATGTTCTGATATTAGGACACACCTCAATGGAGTTAGTGGTTGCCGCTCTTTTAGGGAGTGTGTTCTCTAACTAGAGACTTTAGGCCCTATTGAGTGTGTGCTTCCTCTGATCATCCATGGGTATTTCGCGATGTGGAGTGTCTCTTCAAATGATGGCAGGATGAGACATAGAGGTAGAAGATGATATTTTTCATATTTACATTGTGATGTGCCAGTTTATGGCACCATGTATGGGGAGTTTCTCTATAATGGTGGCAGGACCATACCTAGAGGTAGAGGAAGATACTAGGTTAGCAGTCCAGCGCCGGGCTACTTGCCCATGTGGTTAGTGCTGGCGATATGAGGCAAGAGCTGGATAGGTTATGTCGGGGATGCCGCGGTGGGGGGGGGGGGGGGGAGGAGACCTCCGCTGGGTCAGCGGATTGTGTGCCTTTCCATCAGCCGTTGGGTGGCAGGGCGCAGGCGTTGGTGCGGCCGATAGGGGGGCGTGGCGGAGTGCGCCCGTCTCTCCCGGCTGCGCACGTGTCTCTCCTCCCCCCCCCCCTCCCCTCGGCCCTCCCCTCCTAGCTTCCTGCTCCGTCAGAGCTGTGGGACGGATGCGGAGGCTAGACGCGCGCCTCCCGGCTTCAGCACGTGTTCATACACGTGCGGCGCAGTGACGCCATAAGATGGGGACAAGGAGGTCGAACACACACCTCCTGGTACCCAGCACGTGTCTACACACGAGCGGCGCAGGGACGCCATCAGAGGCAGGTGACGAGTGGACTGGCGGCGGAGGAGGGCAACATCGGTCCCGTTTCCAACGCCACTGTGTCCTGAGGATAGAGACGGAGTGGCGATAAACAGCGGGCAGCAATGCGGCAGTGGTCCCCTCAGGGTGGAAAGTTGATGAGCAGCCCGTCCTCTTAATTGCAGCCACCGTATATAAGAGTAAGTACATTGCTGACTTTGAAGTAAGGAGTATGATTAGATAACAGCATGGTGTAGGGGATTTGTAGTGATACCAATTATAATCTGTTATAGGTTAAGGAACTAGTCTAAAGCTGGGGACTGGAGGCTTTCTCTGGCGGAGGCGCTGGAAATCTTTGGCGAAGTTTATGGGATACTTGGCTCCCTCCTACTACCCAGGTACCTATCTATATCAGTACCTATGCTGTAGCCAGCTGATGGTGGGCCAATACACCAGACTTATCACAGTTCTCACATGTTTTTATGTTTTCCTTGTGTGTGCACTAGCTTTTGATTTGAGTCCGGTGTATGGTATTCCAGACAGGAGGAATCGGCATGATGGACTATAGAAATATGAGAAGTGGATGGGTGCAGATGAAGCCCCTCATGGTGGGGAGAAACTAGTTCACCGTTACCACATAGCATTACACTGTCATCATACAGTTATCAATGAATATCTATTTGAACCCAACAGTTTGAATATGTTTGAATTTTTATTGTACAGCACTGTACTGGGACAATACCAGCTGTAATACTTGTATTCAATAATTTATACATTAATGCTGCTAGCCTTTGTATTAACCAAGTGTTTTGTGTACAGATTGTTTATTACAATAAGTGGTGATATTTTTCTTGTTACATAGGTTGAAGGGCCTATGTGAGGCCATGAGTACATCATCATGTAAATTAGGTGATAAAGTGATATATATTTTTATAAGCACTGATTGTGTTCTTGGGGCGGGGTCACCCTTGAAGTTCTCCATTAATTACCGGGTCGGTTCATATTCGGTTATCTTTTCTTGTTTGCAATTTTACACTTAGCCTGGACAGTCCCTTCCAAAAAGCGGGGTAGAGAAGAGTGGAACAAGTAGCATCAGTGGCTAAGATCAAGCAAACTGATTAAAACCCGGTTGGCTCTTTAGCTTACACTTTCATCACACAGACAAGGGAGCAATGTTGGCACAGCCAGGACACACACATACACCTCCCAGCATTTATTTTGTGCCATTTGACTCTATTTCAGGGGAGCAGCTCCACAATTCTAGGATGAGGATTTCAGTGATGTAATCGTGCAGGAGGGAGCAATCCATCATGTCTACAGCGACCAACCTGGAGGGCTCCTCTGAGCTGCCGGGGGAGGACTGCGTTAGCTTCTGTCTGTCCGCCATGCCTGACATCAAAGTGGAACATGTTATGGACTCCAACCCAGAGGAAGGCCAGGCGCAGAGTGTAGCCATGGGGATGAAATTCATCTTACCCAACAGATTTGACATGAACGTGTGCTCACGATTTGTCAAGTCTTTAAATGAAGAAGACAGTAAAAATATTCAGGATCAAGTCAATTCTGATCTGGAGGTAGCGTCTGTTTTATTTAAAGGTAAGTCTTTGTGGGGTGAAATATCATTAAGAATACTCTGCAGCAAGCCGCCCCCCACTTGCTGAGCTTGTAGCATGTTTCATAGCCTCACACTTACCTGTTCCATGACCAGTGCTTCTCTTTCTCTTTGGTGATGTCACTTGTCTACTGTTGGTCATCCAGCTTTAGAAACATAATTTGTAGTAAGTATTCTCACTTAAGATTAAGCTTCTGAAGTAGTCAGGTGCTGAGAAAGAGATGCACCAACTGTCGGGGACAGTTAAAGTAGACCAAAACCCACGGTGATCGGCCCAGGAATCTATAAGATTCACAGACCGACCAATTCCCTCCCCCAGGGGCATCCAAAATTAGGATGCCCCGCTGTTTAAAACCTCCCAGGTCACCCATACACTTACCTTGTTTCCCGGTATAAATTGTCACATTAATTATGTTATAATAGGTGTATTGGCAGCAGCAGATTTAGCGCCCCCTTGTGGCAGTGTTAATGGTGTGTTACATGTTTTTTAATGTACATTTTAATTATGTAGTGTTTGTTTGTTTTGCCTAATAAAGTATACATTTTTACGTATTAAGAGGGTAGTGCCAATGTCAATCTTTGGTGTAAGGGCAGCTTCAAGTTGGGGGTTTATGGGCACCCCCTCATTGGTTTACTATTGTTGGCGGCTACCAGCCTTATCAGTGCACACCCAGCCTTTAGAACCGCAGTTGGTATCGCCTATTTCTATTTTTTGTTTCCCGGTCCAATGGCGCATGAGCGAGCCGCGGCCGCATCCCCGCTATCCTTTTAGCAGGGTGCGTGCCCATGCCAGGCATTTGTGAATAGCCGGTGTGCGCACGCTCCTTGTTGGAGGGTAGTGGGGGATGCGTCCGTCAGCGCGCCTGGAGCCACTGGCCTTAGACGATGTGACGTCAGCAGCTGCAAGCAAGTTGATTGGACGAGCGGCCTTGCATGCGCCGTAGGACCGGGAAGAGGTGATTTGGCTCCAGCAAACTGGGGGGTTTCATGCAGCGGGGTTCCCCGGGGGAAAGGACCAAAACCCAGGATACTCAAAATCCTGGATTTTGGTCCACTTTAAGTATGAAGTGCCATGTCAGCATTTTAGGAGGCGGGAAGAAAATGTATTTAGTTTTGGATAGAGTAGGGAAGGATTAACCTCTGTTGTGGGTATTTCTGTATGGGACCAGGTCCTTTTTCTTTCCAGCTTCCTTTGACTTGCTGAACTTTCTCCCCCGCAGAAGCTTATTCTTAGTCTCATTATATATAACTTACTGTCTCTATCTTCATCCCGCTGCATGCACTCTCCAAATATGTGATTATGGCTGGCGCCCCCCATTGCTGTCTCCATCATAGTGACAGAGGGGGCTGGCTGGGCTTTGTCTCAAAGTACTCCTTATGTACATGGTGGCGGGGCCTAGAGGAAGCTGTTTCAGGAAAGTATAGGTGAGTATTAAACCGGACCTTCAGCGTGATTTAATGAAAAGCCCAAACTCTTAAAAAACTATTCCCCAGCATCTAAAATTAATATATTTTATGTTTTTAGTCACTAACTTATTATTCTTTCCCCCACTGGGCTGCAACTCTGTTCAGGAATTTAGGATACGGCGCCGCCATCTTGACTCAGAAGCATCACACTTACTGATGAGAGGAGAGCAGGATAAAGTACAGGGGGGCGGGTTATAGATGTGCTTTGCCCAGACAGAGCAGAGCTGGGGTCAGGTAACGGTCAGCAGTCCCAGAATGCAGAGCAGCACAGTCAAGAGGCACTTCCTGTTTGCAGGCTGCCTGATAAGATGGCGTCTTCCATGAGCCGCCATCTTGGATGTTTAAAGGCTCATAACATGCAGTAGATGCAGGTAGGATGATTTTTAATGTGGACAATCTGTATGTACAGGGTGTGGGAAACATGTAAGATAGACTCTTATTCAGAGTGAAGGACCGCTTTAACTTCTTTCTTCCTTTTTGGAGCCTATATAGTGACCTTAAAGTGCCCCTGCACATTAAATAGGAAGCCCAGTCAGAGATGAATTGAGATGCCCACCGTGCATCGGCACCCCTGTAACTCTGGAAATGAGGCCACTGATGAACACTTCTTTTAGGATCTTACCACAGCCGCTGTAGACCAGTACATCAGGATTGTCAGGCCAGTGGTTGCACAGGAATGTCCATGGCTGCCTACAAGCCTGGTACACTGCTTGCAGTCATGTGGGACGTGGATCCCGGAAGAGGTGAGTAGTGGCAGTCCTATTATCTGGCATATGGGGCTTTGACCTGCTGCTGCATAATGAAGAGGAAGTGTTTTTTGACTGAACTTCCTCTTTAAAGTGGACCAATACCCAGGATTTTGAGTATCCCAGGCTTTGGTCCTTGCCTCCAGGGCACCTGATACAGGATGCCACGCTGTGTGAAACTCCCCAGGTCGCCCACTCCAACTTACCTTTCCTTGGTCCTATTGCACATTTGCAGCCTCCGGTCCAATGAGCGCGCTCGACTGTGCTGACGCAAACTTGTCTCTAGCCGAGCCCCCCGGCAGCTGCATCCCTGCCACCCTCTAACAGGGAGCATGCCCGCGCCGGCCATTCACAAATGAGTGGCGCTGGGGCGCACCCTGCTAAAGGTATAGCAGAGAGCGTCTGCTGCACACACATGCACCGCTGAATCGGGGGAGAGGTGAGTTTACTAGGTGATCTGGGGGGTTTCACACCCCAGGGGGAGGGAATCAAGTGGCCCTGGGTTTTTAAATAGAACTTCCAATCAAAATTGCTCACTCAGATGTAAGTTTCAGCTCACGCACAAAAGTGCGCCCAAAGCTGAACTTGCATTACAAAATAAATAACATGACCCGCCAATGGTCTTGTGCTACATTTATCACCAGATGGCGCTATTTATTTACATATAGCAATCTCTGGTAAAATATCTTCTCATTTTGATATTTGTTTTAGTATTTTTGGTTTTTGCACTTATGTATATTGTATTTTGCAAAATGTCTTTTGTTTGAAATTATATGTATGAGTTGAAGCAGCACCTATAAATCTATATATTCTATAATGCATTGATAGAGACTTTATAGGGGAGCAGTTTTGCTAAACCACTGGCAGCTGAGCCTGACTTGAAGGACGTGGTGTAGAATCAACGTCACACCTAACACACTGCTTCTACAGGTTGAATTACTTTATGTATGTGATGTGTGTTTTTTTTTTGCCAGCTGAATGCAACATACACACCTCCCCATCTCCGGGTATACAGGTCAGGCATGTGTACACCCCATCAACCACCAAGCACTTTTCTCCTATAAAACAATCGACGACTCTAACAAATAAACATCGAGGCAATGAAGTTTCCACCACCCCGCTGTTGGTCAACTGTAAGCTCTTTTCACATGTTCTTCTTTTTATTAATTTAACTAGTTTTTAAAGAAATATTAGCAACTGAAACTATCGGGTTGGCATGGCTACCGTAAGTAACCATGACAACGAAAGCTTTGGACTGTAGCCCTAAAAAGGAATGGTTTCATGTCTCACTTGTTTTTGCAGAATTATATATATCTCCTTCTACTGCAGGTTCAAACACCGCACAACCTTCATTTCCCCCTCAATCTCGGCCCTCACCCCATCCCAGTGAACAAGCAATCCTCTCGCAGGCCCCTCTTAACCAAATCATCCTTCACCCAGAGGACACAGCTCGGCTACTCAAAGGCCTGAACCCTAGGGGGGCACCCGGGCCGGATGGCATATCCACACCTGCCTGGTATTATGCGCCCCCCGACTCTCAGATGTCTTATCAAGTTTAAGTTTATTTCAAGTTTAGTACATATAAGCATACATACAGAGATTTCTTTCTGCAATGAGTGATTAAAGGAAGTAAAGTACATACTATACAGTACATACTACTACTATACATACTATACAGTACATACTACTACTATACATACTATACAGTACATACTACAACAAAAAGAACAAAACACATGTATGGTATTTACAGAATTTATACACTTAAAGTGGACCAAAACCCAGGATTTTGACTATCCTGGGTTTTGGTTCTTGCCCCCGGGGCACCGTAATGCGGGATGTCCCCCTTTGTGAATCCCCCCAGGTTGTCCACTCTAACTCATCTTTCCCCAATCCTACAATGCATGTACAGGCTACCGCCCAGCACGACGCTCGACTGCGCTGATACTAACTCGTCTTGGCTCTTCTAAGCACTCGGCTCCAGGCGAACAGAGCTGAGCCCAGCCACATTCCTGCTACTCTCTAACAGGAAGCTTGCCCGTGCTAGCCACGGACAAATGCCTGACGCGGACGTGCGTCTTGCTAAAGGTATCTCGGGGAGCGGTGATGCTCGTGCATGCACTTTTGGATCTCGGAGAAGGTAAGTCTACTTGGACACATGGGGGGTTTTATACGGTGGGGCACCCTGAATCTGGATGTCCTGGGGGGTAGGGAGTTTGCCTGCCCTGGAGTCTTACAGACTTATAGGTGTTTTTTTTAAAGTTACCCTTAACTTAGTGTTTGACACTTTCTCCACCTTCTCGCCTTCAATGAAAAATTGGAAAGAATCCCTTGGAGAAGTCTAACAGTCTTCCCTGCATTTATAGCTGGATTATTCCGATTGCACCACTGCCCAATCCTCTCCACCTCATCTAAAAGATTCCGGGGCCAGTCGCTGCCTGTGTGAACTCCGCATCCCATGGATCTTCCGATGCCCCGGGGGCACTGAACAAAACACGGGATAGTCAAAGTACTAGGTTCTGTTCTGCTTTAAAGCCTTTGTCTGGGCCAAAACAAAAAGCCTATATGTACCTGACTGTCCACTGCCTCGATCCATAGCCAATCAGCTTAAAGGGTCTGAAAAGGCATTCTCCCCATATAGGCAGTGTGGCATTTCCCTCCTCCTATTCCCTATATAGACAGTGTGGCATTTCCCCCCATTCCATTCCCATATAGGCAGTGTGGCATTTCCCTCCTCCTATTCCCTATATAGACAGTGTGGCATTCCCCCCATTCCATTCCCATATAGGCAGTGTGGCATTTCCCTCCTCCTATTCCCTATATAGACAGTGTGGCTTCCCCCCCCCCCCATTCCATTCCCATATAGGCAGTGTGGCTTTCCCCCCCATTCCATCCCCATATAGACAGTGTGGCATTCCCCCCCATTCCATTCCCATATAGACAGTGTGGCCTTCCCCCCCATTCCATTCCCATATAGGCAGTGTGGCATTTCCCCCCATTCCATTCCCATATAGACAGTGTGGCATTCCCCCCATTCCATTCCCATATAGGCAGTGTGGCATTTCCCCCCATTCCATTCCCATATAGACAGTGTGGCATTCCCCCCCATTCCATTCCCATATAGGCAGTGTGGCATTCCCCCCCATTCCATCCCCATATAGGCAGTGTGGCATTCCCTCCTCCTATTCCCTATATAGGCAGTGTGGCATTTCCCTCCTCCTATTCCCTATATAGGCAGTGTGGCATTCCCCCCCATTCCATTCCCATATAGGCAGTGTGGCATTTCCCTCCTCCTATTCCCTATATAGACAGTGTGGCATTCCCCCCCATTCCATTCCCATATAGGCAGTGTGGCATTTCCCTCCTCCTATTCCCTATATAGACAGTGTGGCATTTACCTCCTCCTATTCCCTATATAGACAGTGTGGCATTTACCTCCTCCTATTCCCTATAAAGACAGTGTGGCTTTCCCCCCCCATTCCATTCCCATATAGGCAGTGTGGCATTTCCCTCCTCCTATTCCCTATATAGACAGTGTGGCATCCCCCCCCCCCATTCCATTCCCATATAGACAGTGTGGCTTTCCCCCCCATTCCATTCCCATACAGGCAGTGTGGCATTCCCCTCCTCCTATTCCCTATATAGACAGTGTGGCATTCCCCCCCATTCCATTCCCATATAGGCAGTGTGGCATTTACCTCCTCCTATTCCCTATATAGACAGTGTGGCATCCCCCCCCCCATTCCATTCCCATATAGGCAGTGTGGCATTTACCTCCTCCTATTCCCTATATAGACAGTGTGGCATTCCCCCCCCCCCATTCCATTCCCATATAGGCAGTGTGGCATTTACCTCCTCCTATTCCCTATATAGACAGTGTGGCATCCCCCCCCCCCCCATTCCATTCCCATATAGGCAGTGTGGCATTTACCTCCTCCTATTCCCTATATAGGCAGTGTGGCATCCCCCCCCCCATTCCATTCCCATATAGGCAGTGTGGCATTTCCCTCCTCCTATTCCCTATATAGACAGTGTGGCATTCCCCCCATTCCATTCCCATATAGGCAGTGTGGCATTTCCCTCCTCCTATCCCATATAGACAGTGTGGCATCCCCCCCCATTCCATTCCCATATAGATAGTGTGGCATTCCCCCCCCATTCCATTCCCATATAGGCAGTGTGTCATTTCCCTCCTCCTATCCCATATAGACAGTGTGGCATTCCCCCCATTCCATTCCCCATATAGGCAGTGTGGCATTCCCCCCATTCCATTCCCATATAGACAGTGTGGCATTCCCCCCATTCCATTCCCATATAGACAGTGTGGCATCCCCCCCCCATTCCATTCCCATATAGGCAGTGTGGCATTCCCCCCATTCCATTCCCATATAGGCAGTGTGGCATTCCCCCCATTCCATTCCCATATAGACAGTGTGGCATTCCCCCCATTCCATTCCCATATAGGCAGTGTGGCATTTCCCCCCATTCTATTCCCTATATAGACAGTGTGGCATTCCCCCCCATTCCATTCCCATATAGGCAATGTGGCATTCCCCCTCATCCTATCCCATATAGGCAGTGTGGCATTCCCCCCATTCCATTCCCATATAGGCAGTGTGGCATTTCCCCCCATTCTATTCCCTATATAGACAGTGTGGCATTCCCCCCCATTCCATTCCCATATAGGCAATGTGGCATTCCCCCTCATCCTATCCCATATAGGCAGTGTGGCATTCCCCCCATTCCATTCCCATACAGGCAGTGTGGCATTTCCCTCCTCCTATTCCCTATATAGACAGTGTGGCATTCCCCCCCATTTCATTCCCATATAGGCAGTGTGGCATTCCCCCCCCATTTCATTCCCATATAGACAGTGTGGCATTCCCCCCATTCCATTCCCATATAGGCAGTGTGGCATTCCCCCTCATCCTATCCCATATAGGCAAAAGGAAAAAAAAAGTAAACTCACATGTCTGCCATTCGCGCTGTCTCCGCCACTGCCTCTTCTCCGGCTGCGCCTGCACACACAGCGCAAACACCCGGGTCCCTCTATCTGCTGAATGGAGCCAGGTGTGTGCGCTATTCATGCAGGAGCCTCCGGAGAAGAAGCAGCGTCGGTGACAAGGTGGATGGCGGAACAGCGCAAATGACGGTGACATCGGGACCGATGGATATGTGAGTTTACTTTTTTTATTTTTACATTTACCCGATAAGACACACTGATATTTTCCCCCCACTTTTAGGGAGATATAAGTGCGTCCTATATGGTGAAAAATAGGGTAATAGATAGCACACTCCCATTTGAGAAAAATGCTAAAAAATTGAAAAATAAAGGGTGCAGCCCATAAGAAAATACCCTTATTTACTAAAAAAAATCATACAAATCAAAGCAGAGCAAACCCCGGGAAATTGACTTCCCGCGAATTGGGATGCCTTGTTGTGTGAAACCCCCAGAAGGCCGCTTTTTACTCACTTCTTCACCCCTACGGGCGTCATCCTGCCTCCCAGTGGGTCAGCTGTCAGATGCTATGATCATCGGGGAGAGGAGGATGGGGCAGGAGATTCTCTGATCCTTCCCCTCCAGCAATCTCCACATCTGTCATCGGATCGGCGAGGGACACAAGAACTGACAAACGGAGGTGAGTAAAGAAAGAAAATTTTTTTTTTCTTAATAATTTCTATGTGTGGAGTTTTTATTTACTGTTAACCCTTTGTGAACTGATAAGGCATCTATGAGACTCCTATACCAGTTCACAAGGCTCTGGGTCTGGGGTCTGGGTAACCCCGAGCCCCCCCATTACCTGCCTCCCCAAAGCCCGGGGGGGGCAGAAAAGCCAGTTGCCATTATGCTACGCCGGCTTGCAGCCTGCAGGGCCGGGGGACCTTATGCCATTTTTTGGGAGGAATTTTTAAGGGTTTTTAACCCTTAAAATTCCCCCTAAAACAGAGTCCCCCTCGGGAAGAGGAACCCTATGTCATTTTTTAAAATTAAAAATAAGATGTAATTTAAAAAAATCACAATATATCGCCTTTGAGACAGAATCTGGATATATGGTATCGTCATACGCGTATCGCGGTACATATCGTATCGCCAGATTCTTGCCAATTCACACCCCTAGTGAAAAGTTGTTAGGTATGTTTCTAGTGTCCCTGTGTATATAGATGATTTGATTGTTTATGTATTTGATTTGATTGAATTTTCTGTTCATTTCCAGCCCTCTCTGTTCATCAGCTGGCTGCTCAGGGGGAGATGGTGTATCTGTCCAGCCGGCTTGAACAAGGTGCGTTACACAACAATCACAGTCCCCAGCATTACACATGAGTGTGATTCTACAGAGAGTCACATCTATTGCTGCAAACCTACTGTTCATTCACTAAACTAAAAAAGGATTCATCCAATTACATATGCATGCAGCAGGGGGTGAAGTGCCATCAAATGAGTCATGGGTGTGCTAAAGCTGCCTGGGTGCTGTGAAACCTCATATGCCTGACCATTGTTCCAAAACTTGTGATTTTTACTATCCTCAGATTTGGTTCTCACACCCAGGACATCCTGAGTTGGGATGTGTGAAACCCCCAGGTCACTTCTAAAACTTACCTCCCAGCATTCAAACAGAGCATGTGCGGGCTTTGGTCCAAGGAGAGCTTTGTGCGCCGTGCATATTAATGCCTGGCACACAAAGCCATTTCAGACCAGAGCTCCAGCATAGTGAGCGGCAGCATCCCTGCGCGCTCCTGCACCCAGCCTATATAAACAGCAGCTATAGGGGTGCGGCTTGCAAATCCAGTGTGGAATTGCGGGCACACTTCTAAACAGGATTGGTTGACAGACCTGTTACTTAAAGTGGACCAAAACCCACCAAGCTTGTGAAATACATTTGGCCAAAGCTTCTGCCTTGGTAGTAGGGTGTGACACTAGGAATAGATATTTTCAACATGTATCCATTGAACTTGTGAGTTTTTGGAGAGTTTCTGCCTGGATCTCTTTGCAGGTCAGAATAGCCTCCCAGAGCTGATGTTTTGATGTGAACTGCCTCCCACCCTATGTATCCTTTGGAGTATCCTCAAGTAAACATTCTCAATAGGGTTGAGGTCAGGGAAAGATGATATCCACACTATGAGTTTCTTTCCTTTTATGCCCACAGCAGCCAATGGCATCATCAATGGAGATGATGGTTCTTCTTTTTGTACCAAGGAAGCAAGTGATCAGTCAGAAACTCTCTAGACTTTGTCGAGATCATTTTCATACCTTCAGGGATCGTAAAGGGGCCTACCAGCTCTCTCCCTATGATTCTGGCCCAAAACATGACGTCTTTGCTGACGATTCAGCCTTGTTGGGACATGGTGGCCAACCACTACTCCATCCATCTGGAGCATCCAGGGCTGCACAACACTTATCAGTCAACAAGATTGTTTGAAAATAATGATGCCTGTGCTCACTGCAACCATTTGTTTTGTGAACCCTGGTTAGGGATGGACGAATAGTGGGCTTAACCAGACCAACTTGAAAAAATAGAAGATGGATCCGCACTTCCTTAAAAATTAAGCTTCTTTATTGAATCCAAGTTAAAAGCATCATCTGCGTCTGTGCATGAACAGCCAAAGCGATAAAAGCAATAAATGACACGGGTCAAAAGGATATGGGGTCCTTAACCAGACCAACAACCGTTATTACTTTAACGGGTGTTGGTTCCTCTCTCTCTCTCTGCTAGCAAGAACCTTGGGGGGGCATCCAGAACGCTGGAGCCCCCTCGCACCTAACTGCATATAACACTGAGAGTACTCACCTTCATTACAAGCCAGCGCCGGGAAAGGAGTCCTGCGATTGGCTGCCGGGCGGCCCAGCGTTCTGGATCCCCCCCCAAGGTTCTTGCTAGCAGAGAGAGAGGAACCAACACCCATTAAAGTAATAATGAGTGTTGGTCTGGTTTATGCACAACAGCAAGTCTCTGTAGGATCTTACTCCTTGAGATTTGTGTAACTCCAGAGGCCCCAGCAGCTTTAAATACCTGTTTGCTCTTAAAGCAGATCCAAAAGATTCCAGCTAATGGGCTTCCCCTGGGGCATCCTGAATTGGGATACCCCGCTGTGTGCACCCCCCAGGGCGCCGGTAATCAGTCGCCTTTCCCCAATCCACTTATCTTTTTTTGTATGATTGGCTATTTTTTAACAAGATAAATTAAAAGTTACATTTTACTTGGAGGCTGGATAAACACTGATGTTTCCCAGTCCAACGCCGCCTGTGCTGGCTCTCGTCCAATTGTAGCCTCCTGCTGAACTGACGTAATTTGGCAATGCACTCTGATTTGTTGTGAATGGTGAGCGAGAGCGTCTGCCTCCTTGGGCTGTGTGCACGCTCCTGCCCCAGCCAATTAGAGGTGGGGTGTGAGCGCAGGGCAGCAGGGGATGTGGCTGCTATCGCTCCCCATTCAAACTAATCAGAGCTCTGATTGGACAAGAGCCTGCACAGGCAGCATTGGTGAGGAAGAGGTGAGTCTGCACATGCCGATCTGGAGGGGTTTCATACAGCGGGGTATCCCATATCGGGTGGGTACGGAACAAAACCCGAGAAAGTGAAAATCATGGGTTTTGTTCCACTTTAATCCGATGAATTTTTCTGGCAGAAACCTTTATCTGCACAAACCCATCTGTGCTTGGAATCCCTTCCCAAAGCATCTCAGCTGAATTAGTTATATCAGGACATGAACCATTAAAATCAACGTGAAATACACGTAGGCTTCAGCTGTTTTCATATTTTTCCACAGAAAATGTGATTAATCTGACAGATGAAGAAGGCTTTACTCCGCTGATGTGGGCTGCAGCACATGGACAGATAGCAGTGGTGGAATTTCTCCTCCAAAATGTAAGAATAATGTTTCTTGAAGTAATGAATTAGATTTTTTGCTAGAGGAATTAAATGTGGACCAGCACCCTCCTTGGCATAGTCTGTCCCAGGTGTAGGTCCACTTTAAGCATAGAGCCCCCTTTCACGGCCTAGCTCTTAGTTCTTCTTAGTCCTACACCGCTCAACGAAGTCTTGCGGGATTTTGGTGGCTCCATTGCATCCCATTCATGAAATAATTCATCTTAATTTCATAATTTTTATAATAAAAGTGTGGAACACCATAGAAATGAAATAACCTTTCTTTTTTTTTACCAGGGTGCAGATCCTCAAATCCTGGGAAAAAGCCGGGAAAGTGCTCTGTCGCTGGCCTGTAGCAAAGGATACACAGACATAGTGAAGATGCTGGTGGAGTGCGGTGTAGACGTCAATGAGTATGACTGGGTAGGAGCTGAGCACTTCTCATTAGTGTCCGGGCTGTGATTTTTTTTTTTTTTTTTTTTTTTAAGGAAAAGAGCAGCTTTCCTGGAATGGAAAGTATTTGCACAGTACCCAGTCCAAGGACAGATAGCATTACCCATTTATCCTTGCAGTAGGCGGAGCTATGCAAATTATCTCTTTAGGTCTCTGTGCTATCCAAGGCCCTTAGAAATGCTAAGGGTGCAATGCGAAGGATTAGCTTTATATTTTACACAGCCAAACACATCCAGCTAGTGGACACGTGTTTCGAGCTTTAGGCTCTCATCAGTACTAGGGCGGATGTTTCTGGCTGTATGGGGAGTAAGACTTGGTAAGTACCAAAACGCAAGCCAGTATGGGGAGAGACCCATGTTAGGCTTAATATAGGGGGGCTAAAAAGCCTAAAAAACCCTCTACTTAGGTAAAGGAAGAGGAGCTTTTCTAGAACGGAA
The DNA here is from genome assembly GCA_027917425.1 of Gastrophryne carolinensis. NCBI lineage: Eukaryota > Metazoa > Chordata > Amphibia > Anura > Microhylidae > Gastrophryne > Gastrophryne carolinensis. The sequence goes on along the minus strand of CM051234.1, from coordinate 568,543,762 downwards.
AGTATTTGCACAGTAGCCAGTCCAAGATGGACACCTGAGGGGTGATCTAATAACTATGTATATAATATACAATACAATATATAATATATTCAGGGTCAATACAAAGATCTGTCTCACAATCTATTTAAACCCCGGAGTGTAACCATAACCCGAGGGCATCCACTAAGGTTAGAGGAAAGGTGCTTTCTCCACCATAGAAGGGGATTCTTCGCTGTAACAGCTGTGAGACTATGGAAATCACTGCCAGAGGAGGTAGTAATGATGGATACAGTAAAAACGTTCAAAAGTGGCCTGGATGCCTCCTGTCATGTAATAACATTCACAGCTATGGCTACTAGACCACTGGAAGGAGATAAACTGGATGGACTAAAGTCTTTATTCAGCCTTACATACTATGTTACTGTGACCGGTATCAGTCATTGCATAGGTGTGGCAATGGCATCATTGTCACACAACAGCGGCAATGAATGGAGGAGGCGGAGCTTTACAGCTAAAACAGGCGCCATTATCTAGGATGAGAGTGAAGCAGGAGCAGTGAAAATTGGCAAAAGGTTCTCCTCATGCTAGTTAAAAATGTGGGTTTTGGTCCGCTTTAAAGACAGTAACCATTTCTTTTTGCAAATATTCTACTCTGTTCTGTCCTGTCTTTAGAATGGAGGAACACCGCTGCTGTACGCTGTGCATGGAAACCATGTGAAGTGTGTCAAAATCCTATTGGGTAAGTAAAAGTTCTCTTTACAGTTTGGAATAATGTTCAGTAATATCGTGACTTAGACATAAAAGACTGGCTCTTGTTCACACACTCTCAGTTCACCTTAAAGGAGCAGTATCGCGAATTTTTCTTGGTGACTTATATTTAAATGGTATTTTGAATGTAGGTAAGTGTTGGAGTAAAAATTACAAATTTAGAAAAAAATGATGTGTGTGTTGTGCAGCTGGAGACTAATAGCTCATGTTTATGTCTGCTGAGTGTGGGAGCCTGACACTGTGGCCTGTTCCATGCTGAGGAGAGGGGTAAACAATGTATCAAAGTCTCAGCTGTTCAGTGCTGGCAGCCGTCCAGCATAAGATAACAACATTGCAACATTGCCTGGCCAGAACTTATATATCTAAAACAGAGAGAAAAGCTCTAGAAGTCATTTAGCTGATTTTGACAGTTTTCCCTTCATGTTGGCTCTGCTGCAGAATCTTTCAGTTTACCATTTTCTCTTTCATATTCTTATTTTTCTTTTTTCCATATGATCTTTCTTTCAGCTTTGTGTGTTTTGAGCAAAGCCCAACCCAGGATTTTCACTATCTGGAGTTTTGTTCTGTGCCCCTAGGGGCATCCCGACTTGGGATGCCCTGATATGTGAAATCCCCAAGTTCGCCTGTGAAAACGTACCTTTCCCTGTCCCACAGCGCATGCGTGGGCTCTCATCCAATCAGCTCTGTTTGCACGCAGATGGGGAGCCTAAGCAGTAACCTTCCTGGCCGCCCGGCCTGTCTAAATGACTATCTGCGTGAGCGCGCCAGAAAAATGGGGGGATCTGTGGTTATCCAGGGGTCGTTTCACACAGTGGGGCATCCTGATTTAGAATGCCCAAGGGGGAAGGTCAATGACCGGGTCTTATAGACTTCAGGGTCGGCCACTCAGGGTTTTGTTCCACTTTAATACCTTTAGATTTTCCTGCACAGTTATTCAAAGAAGAATTTCAGTCATTTTCAGTCAGTTTAGTTTATTTTGTATAGATTTTACACATTTGAGTCACCTGGTCTCATAACAAAAGCAGCACCTCACACACACACACAGCCGTTACCACTGATCACAGTCTCTGAGGTAAAGTGTTGCTAGGAGACCAGTGGGCTAAATGAAGCAGCTCACTAAATACAACCCAGCAGATCCCCCTATTCAGCAAATGAACTGAGCCATTGTCATTATACAATTTAAAAGAAAGGCATATATTTTTTCCTATTCCTATCGCCAGATTATTTATACACATGTTAGAAGCTATTGTGTGGCTATTTAATTATTTATCTTTTTTAATGCAGATTTCGCGATACTGCTCCTTTAAGTAGTATAAGTGGAGCCCCAGGGTCAGGCCATAGAATTTCAAATGTTTTAATTTGGATTAGCATAATGAAGACTTTCTACAACAATCAGTATAACCTGTCTCCAATAACTCCACCACTACAGTTACATGTAGCAATCTCCAAATCCTAGCACATGCTGATTGTGTTACCTCTCTGAATATATGGCCCCCGTTATTTATAGCCCTCCCCCCATCGATCCCACATTTTATCCATACTCTACTCATCTAAGCTCCCACCAATGCTAAGCATACAATTATTATAAAAAACAACAAATTAACCAAACTATTGTGGCTAAGATTTCACATAGGGGCGGTTGTGTACAATCCATGTCACTGTGTTCAACCACCACCACCACCCTTATATATCAGTCTCTGTGCAATCGCCCAGCCTTAGATTGACCACATGTGACTTAGGGTGAACTGGTAATGGGTCCAGGGGACCCCTATACCAGTTTACCAAGTAAAGGGCCGCCATGTCACCTGGCAGCAGGTATCCCACCTGATTACCTGCACCGCCATTTGGGACATGGGGGGTGCGAAAGAGCCCTCTACCCATCGTTATGGGCTTGGGGTTCTCTCAGGAGTGCCATGGGCACCGAAAGCCATACTGAAGGGCATAAGGCCTGGTATACTGGCAGGGCCAGAGGCCATTGGGCGGTCTTTAACCCTGGGTTACCAGCTCCAGTGGCGTAATTTCACCTGATGGTACCACACCTGATTACCCGCACCCCCATTTGGGACACAGGGTTGCAAAAGAGCTCTCTGTCCCTCGTTATGGCCCGAGTTCTTCCAGGAGTGCTGTGGGCACCCAAAGCCATACTGAAGGGCCCGATGGTCTTTCAACCCTGGGCTACCAGCTCCTATGTCCAGTGCCCAATCTAGTTAGATCTGGGGCACACACACTTGTTTTTTTTTTTTTTTTGTTTGTTTTTTTAATAATTAATAATATTTGTTTAATAAAGAAATATCGCCTGTCATTATCATTGAAAGAAAACATGCCGGCAATTGCATGTTTTTTTAATAACATAAGTTACACTTCGCATACGGTAAACTGTCAGTTATAAAATCGTGTATGGAAGTGAGAATTCCCTTGCATCTTTCTCATATGTTTATTGCACCTGCCAGATTATCTCGCATGTGATCGGAGTTATACAAGATCTCTCATGCAAAGTGGATCTCGCACAGAGACCTGTGCTAAATCCACTCTAAAGTCTTTCACAGACTTTCACAGACTTACACAGAAGACAAACTTGAAGGGAGTTGTCTCAGAAAAACCTAGCCATGCCAGAAAAAGTTTTAGAGATGGTGATGAGACCCCCTCAGTCATATATTAGGGGTAGTTGAGCTGGAGAGTTGCTTCAGGCTTTGTTTTTAACTCTGCAATGTGCTGTTTAGTGTATCTGATCTAGTTTAAAGTGGACCAACACCCTCCCGTGATCGACCCGGGAATCTATAATATTCCCGGACCTATCGGCCCCCTGACTGCGGCGCTGTGTGAAACCCCCCTAGAAACCCCTAAATCCCTACCTGCTCCTCGATCCAGCGGCGCCCGCCTCCGGCGCGTCCCTCAAGCAGGACGCGCACCCGCGCCGGGCGTTTGTGAATGGCCGGCGCGGGCGCGCGCCCTGTAAGAGTGACGCGCGGGCGGCAGCGGCGGGCACGCTCTCTTGTCCGTCGCTGCCTCCCGCTTGTCCGTCGGCGGGGATTGGCAGCAGCGGTCACGTGGGAGCGGGGAGAGGTGAGTTTTTGGGGCTTTCTGGGGGGTTTCACACAGCGAAGTGGACCAAAACCCAGGATAGTCAAAATCCTGGGTGTTGGTCCACTTTAATGTAATAAAATTGCTCCCACACACAGACTTTAGCTGCCATTTCCTTGTTCATTCATGTCATTTCTGGCCAAACAGATTACAATCCCATGATTCCTACAAACCGTATAAAATCAGGAGAGGGTCTAGGGCCCAATCACTTGTGTAGAAACAGACAGAATATTTTTAAGCTGTCTTTAAGCACACAAGCTTCTAAGGCATAATTCGATTTCATTGTGATCATTGCTGGTTGAACCTTAGGATTGCCACTTGTATGGGCAGGTTACCGCCATTTCTGTTCCCCTATCTCGCATAACCGCTTTAACTTTGTTTCCGCAAACACAAGACAATATTGACATTTCAGATCTAAATTGTTAGTCATGGCCGCATAAGCCGCTGTGGCTGAAAGCAGCTCTTTATAATGACTTCTTGTAACTGGCAGAGAATGGAGCCGATCCAACCATCGAGACGGACTCTGGATACAACTCTATGGACCTGTCGGTAGCCCTGGGTCACAGGAGTGGTAAGTCAGAGCAAACAGCAGTGATTGTGTTTCTTCCCACATGCCGCAGGTCACTAACATTCTGATTGACAGTATCTAAATGTATCGCAATATTGTGAAAACCAAATGATGTCATAAGCCGATTGCATGCTGCAAATATCTCCAGTACATGGCCATACAGTGTAAATCAGCCATTAAAATTGAAGATCAGGCCAGTTTCCTTTTAGCATTGCCCATAGGGTGGGCCCAGTGACATCATATTCTTCATGTCACCCGGACTACTAGGAAAACAGAAGCTGCAGTCTATAACATGTCATCCCAAATGTTGGAACAGCTGCTTTGTGTCACTGGTAGCCAGTGACTATCCTGGGTTTTGGTCCTTTCCCCCGAGGCACCCGAGTCTGGGATGCCCCTCTGTGTGAAACCCCCCAGATCGTCCGAAGAAGCGTCTTCCAGGTCCTATGGCGCATGCACGGCCGCTCATCCAATCAGCGCGTTCGGAGCTGCTGACATCACGCCATTAAACCGGACCTTCACCATAATTTATTGAAAAGCCCAAACCTTTAAAAAACTTATCCCCAGCATCTAAAATTAATATATTTTACGTTTTTAGTCACTTATTATTCTTTCTCCCACTTGGATGCAACTCTGTTCAGGACTTTAGGATATGGGCGCCGCCATCTTGACTTAGAAGCATCACACTTACAGAGGAGCAGAGAGTGGGATAGTACAAGGGGGTGGGTTATAGCTGTGCTTTGCTCAGACAGAGCAGAGCTGAGGTCAGGAGAAGGTCGGCAATCCCAGAATGCAGAGCAGCACAGTCAGAAGGCACTTCCTGTTTGCAGGCTGCCTGATGTTCCATGAGCCGCCATCTTGGTTGTTTAAAGGCTCATAACATGCAGTAGATGCAGGTAGGATGATATTTAATGTGAGCAATATGTATGTACAGGGTGTGGGAAACATATAAGATAGACTCTTATTCAGAGTGAAGGACCACTTTAAGGACGGCGTCTAAGTCCAGTGGCTCTGAGCGCGCTGGCCGCCGCATCCCCGCTTCCCTTTAGCAGGGCACGAGCCTTGTGTAGTGGGGATGCGCCCGCCAGCATGCATGCGCTGTTGGGGCGGGAACAAAGGTGAGTGAATGGGGCGACCTGGGGGGTTCACACAGTGGGGCATCCCGATTTTGGATGCACCAGGGGGAGGAAATCAATCAGCCCGGGAATCTTATAGATTCCCGGGGCAATCGCAGTGGATTTTGAGCCGCTTTATAAACGTACAGTCATGCACAGTGCAAGAAAGAGTGAAAGGGAATTTTCAGCCAAAAAAAACAGGTTTCAATTCAGGTTTGAGAGGGCAGACCATGGGAATATTCAAATCCAGTTTCATTGTCTGGGTATTTCCAGTACTTGCCCACCTGAGAGTCCAGCAAGACAGGTCCACAAGTTTCAGGCTAGTGAAACTGGCAGGGCAAGTCTGGACATCAAAGTAAGATGGGGCTATAACTGAGAGAGAGCCTTAGGGAGGGGGGCTTAGGAAGAGAGAGCTGAGAGAGGAGGCAAAAGGCTGCCAGCTGAGAGGTCTGCGTGTGGGTTCCCCTGTCAGGAGGGTAATTGTATCAGTTGCTGGTCAGGTAATGTCTGCCTTAATCACTGTATAAGTGTATGCCGGTCATATAACTCTGAATCATAGCACGTCCGATTGGATTGCATCTTGTGTTATTTTACCAACAATATATCTCTTTATTTATCATTTGCCTCAGTGACCTACGATTTACCGGATGTCTAAAGATCCTACAGTCTTTTGCATGTGTCCATTGCGTCATCATTGGCCAGTTATAACTATTTATATATTCTAAGTATGTCTCACACCCTGCTTCGGAAATATTCATTACACTTGGGTTATGTCCAGTAGAGGGCGAACTTCTGCAGAGATGAATAGAAAAAAGAAGCCCCTCCCGGCCCATAAATACCTGGGACTTCCCACACATTCCCCAGTAATCGTCTCTGCAGACGGCGAGCAAGTCAGACTATTTATATATTTGTTGCATTTTTTGGTCGAGCCAGGCAGGATATATAATCAGATTTTTTATTATTATTACATTGTTTAGAAGATTAAATTGTTTACATATTTTGGACGAGCCATTCAGGAGTATAATTGTTTACACACTGTGGGCTCGATTCAACAAAGGTCGAAAATTGATTTTTCGTGTGTTTTGTGCTTAAAAAGTTGCGATTTTGCTATATTTTTTTTACGAGTGATTCAGCTACCTGGAACCATTGTAAAACACGAGTCACTTGAATTAAATTTGAGTGCGATTGAAAAAGTGCGAATTAAATTAGTGGATCGAAAATGTTACTACTGATTCAGGTGGACTTGATGAGCCACACACATGATATTAATTAGAGTGTTTCACACTAGTTTTTTGATGTAGCTTTCAGCAGGAGAAAACTCATTTTGCTCTCTCACAATGGAGCCCTTCTACTTTCTTTGCAATGGTAGTAAACTCTAATGGTAGTAAAAAAGTCAATTCATAAGAAAAAAGCCTGAGAATTCCACTGTTTGTGAATCACTAGTTAGGAAGACAATGAAAGTCAATTGTACTTTTTTACTCCTGAAAAAAATACTGAACTTTTTACCTTTTTTACTAGTATTAAAAAGTTCCATTGACTTTCAGTGACTTCCTATCTGGTGATTTGGTAACAGTGAAATTCTCAGGGTTTTTTCTCATGAATTAAATATTTTACTACCATGAGAATTTTTTTCAATGATTTGTGAATCGAGGCCATTGACTTCGAACATATTGCAGATGATGTGGCGCAGAGAAGGCGCACACTACCCATTCCCATATTTTCGGACACGTTTGGAAGTGGATCAGCTGCCATATCAAGCACTTTTCCAGCTTACTAGGCTAAATCGTGCAGCTTTGGAATCCATATTTGGCACCATTAACTGGTAGAAGACCTTTGGTCGACCTTTGGGTTTTTACATTGCGATGCACCAAAACCCAGAATAGTCAAAACCCTGGCTTTTGGTCCACGTTATAGTGTAAGCATAAGAATGGCGTACCATGAGGTTAAAGCTAGCAAAGAGCTGCTCCCTGCACCCAGGGACATGTGGTGCTATGTGAGCAAGCTTTGTATAGAAAACAATGGCCACATTTCTGCATTAAAGGAAACATTTTTAATTCAGGTCCCTGGCAATCCAACCAACACCCCCCCCCCCCCAAAAAAAAAGCTACATACATGCCTCTTACAAATATTACTGTTTAATTAGTACTTCCACTACAGCATACCTTGCCTCTGTATTACATGTATCCACAATGTTAGCCATGTACATACAGCTGCACAAGTAACTTAAAATGTTGAAAAAAAAAATTATGCATTTACATTTACCCATTAAAAAGCCTTACAACACCATTCAACAGTCAGAAAACAATACTAAACAATAGAAAAAAAATTTGAGTACATTTTCCAATAATTTTCGCTTGCGACAGCCTTTTTACTAGCATTTTGAAAATTTTACGAGTGATTAGAAAATTTTACGATTGCATTTTCGAGTGCAAGTATTTAATTCAACCCCTTTTTTGAATCACTCGAAAAAGTTAAAACTTTGTGCATGCGATCTGATTTTTCGAGTGACACGAATTTATTTCTACCTTTGTTGAATCAAGCCCTGTGTATTTGAGTTTGACACCCCTGCTTTAGAGCCTCTTCTAACTGAGCCTTAGAAGGATACGTGCTGTTCTTCAGGACCTGAGCCGTAGGCTGTATTTGCCCCCTTCAACTGCTTTATTCTTCTGCCTCCTTCATCTGGGCTCTAGATGTGCTTCAGTGACCATTGATTTAGTATAGCTGCCCTGGACTTGTGCTAGCTGTAATTATAGCCTGCGCCTCTGCTTCTAGTGAAAGGAGCATCCATTGTAGGCAGTGGAGAAGTGCATCTGGAGGCCGGCAGAACTGAAGTATCAGGACCACGAGGAGCTAGTACAGGACTGAAGGATCTCTCTTGTTCAGTTTAAATTAAAATGTTGTTGTCTTTCTGTCTCATCTAGTGCAACAGGTCATAGAGACTCACCTCCTGCAACTCCTCCAAAGCATCAAAGAATAATGGGAACAGAAGACCTGTATAGCTCATATCCTCAGTACTGTATGGTATTTGGACGACTTCTTACTAAACGTTTGTAACTTGTATTCTCACCACTGACAGAGCTGCGATGAACTCCTGGGATGACAATAAGGGTTATTTAAAAAGCTGCTCACACTCCCGTGAGGTCGCGGTGTATCTGATAGGTCACAAGGCTGGATTTCACTGCTTATCAGAATGTAATACTCTCTTTTATAACTTAGATGAATCCAAGCAGGTGTAGTTGCTTTTGACCTCTTATTAACATATGTTATATATACATCATGTGAATCCAGCTGTTACATTTCCTGCTTTGGCAGGTTCTTGCACTATATGGAACAAAAAGTTTATTGCACACAACTAATACCTGAGCTGTTATCAAAGAAGTTGTCTAGTCAGAAATAATCGGCTATACTTACCTGACCTTCAGCAGATTTTCCATACTGAGCTGCACCCCTTCTTCTACTGACACTGTACTCCCAGCTGGCTCCTGCTTGCGTAGGAGAAACGGTCAGTGGATCTTCATCCAATGAATGAGGAAGCCTGCTGCCTAGTAACTATGAGCAGGGACACTGCATTGCTAAATAGGGTCAGACAAGATATAGACCGCTACCACAGTTAAGCCACAAATTACATAATTAACATATATACAAGAAAAAAGGATTATACATCACCAGTTCATAGCTGTTGGCTAGCAATTCCACATCCAAACTGTTTTATCAACTATAGGGGCCCCATATGCAGCGCAGCATGACGTCTTGATAACTGGAGTGTCCTGGGGGTCCTATATATTGTATGTGACCATGATGTGCCATTCTGTGTGCTGGCCAGATGCCAGACCTACCTGGCCTGGGTAAATGCCGCCCTCTAGAAGCAAAAATTTTAAAAAACGTATATTATATAAAAACTGACAAGGTTAACATGAGTAAAGTAAGCGGTTCAAGTTTGAAAAACAAGTTACATAAGCATGATTCAACCTAAAATAGTGTCCCAATCATTTAAAAGTTTACCAACTCCAATGCAGTCACACACAGAAGTCGACTGTCACTGGCCTGACAGCAGAAGAACGGAGGTGGTTCAGAATGCAGGAAGGTATGGAGTTTTTTTTTTAACTTTTACATATAAATGCCCTTTAAATGCAGGTGGGTCAAAGAGTTTAAATAACTCCTTTTTCTCAGCCATGTACAAACCCTTATTATACATTTAGTCAGAGCCAACACCTGTTTACCAGTAAAGATGGCTGTTTCTTAAGGAGATTGTTCGGACAAAACAACAAAGCAATACTCACTGCTTGGAAACTCACCCAAATGCTAGATCCAGTCCAATGACCATCCTGCCATTGAGGGGGGGGGGGTGCCAGGCCAGACATTTGCATGCCCCCTCCTAAGCAGTGAATAGAGCAGGTCTGACAGTGTCACTGAACTGACGGTCATCGGACTGGATCTAGCGATCAGGTGCGTTTCCAAACACCAGATTAGGATCGATCAGCTGTGGTGGATAAAAAGAGTATAGCTTTGTTGTTTTATATGCCAGGACATTCCTTTTAACAGACATTGTCATTTATGCACCCGGGCTAATAAGTTCCTCTCAAAGGAAGCTCTAGCAGGTATTTGACTGGCTGAGAAGCAGACATTGGAGGGGCAATGTCAGCCATGACAGCTTGCTTTGTGTGTCCTTATCTCTTGTTCCAGGTAATTCCCTCAAATGTCTTTTTATTTTAGAAACCACTGAAGCCCTAGACTTAGATGATTAGAATCAGTCAAGTCTACGTGTCCCCATGTTGTTATCAAGTGTTACTCCTTACTTGTTTTGCTGTTGTTGAGCTTGTCCTTCAAGCAAACCTGTAGTATCATTTAGATGAAAATGTCACTTAGGGCAGAAACCATGCAGAGCTACTGACAAGAATGTTGACCTTAGACACCTGGGACCTGTGTGTTTTCATTGTGGGTTATTTAAAGAAGCTGTATTGCAAAATCACCAAATATTAAAAATCCAAATAATCATGCTGGATAGTAAGCGGAGATGTGACCCCAACTGAAAAAAATCCTTCTCCTGGAAGGTTTAAAATCCAGGGGTGATGTTTTTTGGCGTGTACCATTCTAAATTTATATGGGTGATCTGCTTGACCAATGTTTTATTAGCCCGCCTGTGGGGAGCAGCAGCAGCTACTAAATATCTGCCCAAAGCATTGCACAATGGGTTAAACAATCAACACACATCAGAAGAATTGCAGTAGCAATAAGCTGTTATTCCAGCACGACCTGGCCTAGGAGAAAAAGGCCATTTGCTGAGGTAAATCTCCCCCCTGGTACGTGCAAGACCTGTCACACTTGATTCCTTTCTTCCTTTTAAAGAGGAACATCCAACTGAAAAAAAAGGAGCCAATTCCCCCCCATCAGCCCCTACTTTGATTGTCCATGCGGCCTGCTGCGGCGACATCCGGCTGCTTCAGGGCCCGATCACTGCCCCTGCGCCGGCTTAGCCGTCTGTTAGTGACGCCGATCGGCGAAGTCTCACAGGATTTTGGGCAGCCCTATTCCATCCCATTCAGGCACGAGATCGGGGGACACGTGCAATGCCTTATGGGATTCAAGATGGGGCTGCCTGTGGGAATTTTGCCCAGAAACCCGAGAGACATAGAAGATTGAGCCCTTAGCGAGGTGAGTAAATACTTCCCAAAGGTAAAACCGGAGGGTGGGCAGCGGATCGGTGAGGTTTGGGGGGGTTTTAACCTCCCCCGATGTTCCTCCTTAAAGAAGAAAATGGACTTTTGATGACTGTTATTTTTTATGTATTTCAGCAGCCCCTTGTCTTGCTATCTAGTATATTTCTTTAGATTTTTAATATTGAACCATGTTAGGCTGACAACATACCACAGGTTTGCTTTAAACCAAGGCTACAAGTAACTACCTTGTTTGTCCAAAGCGATCAGAACTACAACTGGAGGCCAGTCAAGGACTTTCCCCTCTAGATGCTCTAGTGTGTGGTGGGGTTTAAAGGTTTTACCTGCAGCATTTTAACCGTTTCCCATGTATAGCCCTTGTCTGTGTCACATTATATCATTTACTGTAAATAGTTTTTGTTGCAACCTGTTGTTATTTATTGACTTTGTAAATGGCTACTTGAATTTCTTTCATGTTTTAGAGTTGCACTTTTTAAATTGGACCTTCTGTCAAAAATGGCTGGAGATCCACTCACCCCAGGGCTTGGGGGCATCCCAATTTAAGTCCCTTTGCAGGCTGCAAAGAAATAAAGAGCACCTACCTGTCAGCTCACAGGCTTGATTCCACTGAGTCCTGTGGTTATGAGTGTTATTGCCACCCCCACATATTCTGGTGGCCAATATCAGACAGACAGTCATGTGACTGGATTGCATAGCAGCCAATAGCATATACCTGGTGCCTGTGCACGTCCCTCTGTGCACCAGTTATGCCGGTTTCTGACCAGTTGCATTGGCCACCTGTCATGTAGGGATTTCTTCCAACACCAATATATTTCATGTTAATACAGTAAAGTTTTAATTAGAGGGAGATCCTATGGGTGCGGTAAGTAGTAAGAAAAGCATGTAAGTAAACTTAAACAATGTAATCAAGTTTTCCATCAGAACCATCCACCAGAAGAAGGCTTCCTAGTTTTACCATCAGCCAATCCTGTAGCTTTTATCATTGTCCTCGAGACCCAGCGTCCCATTGAACTCCCTGCAGTTACAGCTTCAGGACACTAGGGTGTGTGTGCATGGAGTAAACATCCATTAGTACCCGTTAGTATGGGCATCTCAACTAGTTCTCGTACTCTGCCAGAAGTGGAGGACGCTAGGTGGATCTTGTGGAGACGCTGGGCTCTCAGGGGCTCAATGACCTCAGATGACCCACGGAACCTTGTCCTGGTTGGCAGTTATGGTCTGTGGCCTGATAAGTGAGGAGAGAGGAGTTCACAGAAAGTGACACCTTGGGTTTTTGGTCAAATATATTTCAAGTCCCCCCCCCTTGTCTCTACATCCTGTTTCCTGTCTAGAGGCGTAACCTACTTCTAACAATATTCGGCCCCGGGTTCATACCTAGACATGGGAGTCCTCAGGCTGTCTAAGGCTGTCACATTCTGGTGTTTTGCACCCCTTAGACAGCCTGAGGACTCCCATCTCGTTGGCATTAGCAGATGGTCATTACTTACCTAAGAGCCCCGTTGAGGGCCTGGTGCTTTGTCATAGGCCTGATGCTTGAATTTCTGGTTACTTTCTAGCACAAGCTCTCTGTATATGTATCTTTTCTGAGTGAATGCCTGCTCCTAATTGTGAATTCATATACCATGTGATGTAATTATTATGCCTCCCCCTCCCCTTCTTCTCTTCTGTACCCCTCGCCTCCCGACTCTTACTATGCTCCTGAAAACCAATAAAAGCTGATTATACTAAATATACTTCAAGTGGGGTTACAGACAGCGAAAATAAAAGTGGCTCTAACTCCTCCATACTGTACCCTAAACTAAAATAAGCTTTTTGGCTAAAGTGGTCTAATGTCAGCATTTTATCTGACACCATTGTTCTGTAAGGGATTTATGTGATTGTTTTTGCTAGAATTGTTTTTTTTCTAGTTTGTGTGTTGTTCATATTCATTGTTGCTTAAATGTATATATTTGATTGCTGCTTTATAAGGATTTATTTATAATATATATATATATCTGACATGCCCTAAATGTGTGTATGTTTCTAGACATAAATAAATTGTATTGTATTACTAGTTTCCCTATTCTGATTCTGAGTGTTTGTTCAGTTGAAGATATGAGTCTGCAAGGTACAGTTTATTATAAATTAATTCAAACAAAACGTGTGTCAACTTTTAAAATACTGAATATAGAAAAGAGGAAACTTTTAAAAAATGAACCACTGGTCCTCAAAGGTCTGCATTTAGAATTTGGCTTGCCTATCTATCTACTACCCACCCACAGTGCACACGTGTCCCACCGACAGTGGGGTTAACTTGCTCCTGCGTTCTTTCTTGGGGAACCCTACCGGTCGTCGTTAGTGCTGTGCACAAGCACTTACCCAGGAACATGGATGGTCAAGTATGATGCCCAATGTTAGGGAAGAGCAGTACAAGGTAGTAGAATAAGGTTAGGAGGTTACACATTAAATTTTACATATTAATATATACACATATCTACTTATTTTGCTACTATGTAAGAGTAAAAGAGCAAAAAAGAGAGGGGTAGCCTAAATACCCCCACAACCGCACCAGAAAACAATCTGCCGCACCACTATGTAATTGCACTGGATAATGTTTTATTAAATTGGGCAATCACAAAAAAAGACAAAGATAAAAAGTACTTTAAAAACATATACACACATATATTGACACAATCCTGTATGGAGGACACTGCACAGGTTCATAATTAATGCACCATCCATTTATAAATCATATCTTAATACTAAAATAGTCTCATGAACCCCACTACATTAATGAGGCATCCCAAAAGTGCAAGGTGCATGTGCAAAACATCCAATAAAGTGCAATTACAGTTACAAATCCAACCTCCCCATATCTTTATGGCCAACAAAACCTAACCCCACTGATCATATCAACACATTCCCCTATTAAAAACCCTAAAGTGCCTGTGCCAATCCCTTCCTATTATTCACATAACATAGTGGAAAAGAACCCAGAGGGGGAGCAAAGTGATAAACAAATGATATAGATTAAAGTGTCACCAAAGATGCAGCCGATGCAGTGTCCGGAAGCGACGGTGGCGACCCATCACTTCCTCAGGGCCAGAGTGTCCTAACCATAGTTAGGCAAATCAGGATGTCCTGCTGTGTGAAAGCACCTAGGGCGCCCATTAAAACTCACCTTTCCCTGCTCCAACGGCGCATGCCTGGGCTCTTGTCCAATTAGAATCCTTTGCCTTGACTACGTCATTCTGCAAAGGGCTCTGATTGTTTTCTTTTTTAATATTGTTTATACAACAGTAGCTCTCCTGGTCGCTCATCCATTAACAATAGCAAATGAAAATAAAAGCATATTTCACATATGTCATACAGATACAATTGTCCAGCACGTAATATTACAGTATATATGCTATTAGGTATTGGTGAGGCCCCTCTTACTGCCGACATTTCTGTTATTTAAACCGGACCTTCACCATGATTTATTGAAAAGCCCAAACCCTTAAAAAACAATTCCCCAGCACCTAAAATTAATATATTTTAAGTTTTTAGTCAGTTACCTATTATTCTTTCCCCCCACTGGGCTGCAACTCTGTTCAGGGCACCTCCATCTTGATTCAAGCATCACACTTGCTGAGGAGAGGAGAGTGGGATAAAGTACAGGGTGTGGGGTAATAGCTGTGCTTTGCTCAGACAGAGCAGAGCTGGGGTCAGGAAAATGTCAGCAATCCCAGAATGCAGAGCAACACAGTCAGAAGGCACTTCCTGTTTGCAGGCTGCCTGATGTTCCATGAGCCGCCATCTTGGATGTTTGAACATGCAGTAGATGCAGGTAGGATGATTTTTAATGTGGGCAATCTGTATGTACAGGGTGTGGGAAATATATAAGATAGACTCTTATTCAGAGTGAAGGACCGCTTTAAGCTATTGGGCAGCTGCCAGATCCTGGGGCTTCGCCCCCAGGCGCCAGAAGCCGCCCCCCCAGCCTGGCAACGATCCCCAGAGGTAGTCTCCACCAGGCCAGGCATGTCCCCAATGCCCCCAAAAGAGCCCCCAACACCATGATCTATAATGGCAACCACATCTGATCCTCGGTCTCTAAACCGAGTACTGGGATGCCCCAAATTGGGATGTCACAGGGGCACAGAACAAAAACCGGAAAAGCCAAATTCACAGGTTGGGGTTCCCTTTAATATTGCTTGAAAAATACTTTTCCAGAAAGTTTGGAACCCTTAGATAGACTATATTAGTAGCTAGGGCAATAGTCGGGTTATCATGAATAACCCCTGGTTTTTGCGGTTGGGGGTCCTAAGGCCATGACCCCCGGAGATAGCCTCCACCAGGTCAATCGCGTTCCCAACACCCCCAAGAGAGCCCCGACACCATGATCTATAATGGCAACCATGTCTGATGCTCAGCCTCTAGACCCGGTACCGCCCGCCAGGTATGGCAGCTCCCCAGTGCTCAGGGACCTAAATTATCTGATGAGAGCAATGCACGAAGAAGGGAATAGGAAGCTAGTGGGAATATTGGGGAAAGGGTAGAGAAGAGAAAAGAAGCTTTTTGAAGGGGGGGAGGGATGAGAGAGACAAATGTATAGGCCTGGGGTGGGAGGAATTGCCCCCTGCTTATTAACCTCTGTTTTCAATGTGGAGTGCGTTCTGACGCTTCGCCGGCAGTGTGCAGGTGCTCCCGTCCCTTTCAGATTCCGGCCATTCAGATGCATTGGTGTGCACTCCCCATTGAATTCAATCAGAACCCTTTGCCGTACTTCAGCAAAGTGTGGACCAGAGCACACTCATGCGCCGTTAAAGCAGGGAAAGGTGAGTTGTAGTCAGCGAACTTGGGGGTTTCACACAGTGGGGCATTCCAAATTGGGATGGCCCAGCGGTATTGAACAAAAAAACAGAAAAGTCAAATTACCAGGTTTTGTTTTTCTTTAATATTGTTTAAAAAATACTTTTCCAGAAAGTTTGGAACCTTGGATATACTATATTAGTAGCTAGGGCAATAGGCAGGTTATCATGAATAACCCCTGTTGTTTGAGGTTGGGGGGTCCTAAGGCCACGGAGGTAGGTCAATCACGTTCCCAATGCCCCCAAGAGAGCCCCTTTTTTTACCCTTTTTCTTTTTTCTTCCCTTCTTGCCCCTTCTTCTCCTCATCTTTTTTTCTCTCTCTTTTTTCACAACTCAAGCTGGTTTCCTAAGTTCATCTTTGTTACCTAAAAGCTCCAAATTCTATTAGCCTACAAAGTGAGTGTGATAATTGTCTCACTGAACCCATGTGGGTTTTTGAGGATCTCCTCTGATAATTTTGTGTGATAGGCCATGGTCTCTACCCGTATAGGGCTCACTGGATGCACAACCCAATATGCTTCTGTCTATAATGTTCCTTAAAATTAGTACTTAAAGTGGACCAACACCCAGGGGGGATCGGCCCGGGAATCTATAAGATTCCTGGACCGATCAGATCCCTCCCTGCGGGGCATCCGAAATCGGGATGTCCCGCGGGGAGGAACCCCCCAGGAGGCCCACAATCCTTACCTTACCGGCGATCCAACGGCGCATGCGCGAGACGCGGCCGCGTCTCTCGGTTCCCTCTAGCAGGGCGCGCTCCCGCACCGGCCGTTTTGTGAATGGCCGGCGCAGGCGTGCTCCCTGTGCCCCACCTAAGTGGACCAACACCCAGGATAGTCAAAATCCTGGGTGTTGGTCCACTTTAATTAGAGCTTCTTCCTCTGTCCTCTTATCATCTTTATATACTGGCTTGTCTGTGAATAAAACTGATTGAAAACGAAAATGTCTCGTTTGTATTTCCCATTACGGTTGATCATGTCTTCGCTTAGCACTCATTATGTGGATCTAATAAATATGAGAAATAATATGTTTCAAGTGTTTACAAAGTAAATATACAGAATGAAGGAAGTGATGGCCGAATGCACCCTGGCCGGTTGGGATGTCTGTAACACGTGTAGGAGCACTTCATTTTGTTCTTAGTGGCTGTAGTCAGTCATTGAAGCATTAATAAGTACTTGCAACAACAGCAACACAACAAACACAAGGCAGAGGCAGTGAAGCTTCAGCCTGCCGCTAGCTTTGTGCCGGTGCCCATGTCTCTTCACATACATTGTCTTTATCTTGGAGATTCCGTTGCTAATATACTTCAGCAGATTGTAAATGTTTGTGTAGGTTTTTAGTATCATGTTCTAAGATTTCAAAAGATGGGATCTCATCACCTAGTGTCACAGATTCCCCTTGTCTTAACACTTGGGACACCTAAATCCACAAAAAAACTTCAGAGGGAACTTGAGCGTTTCTAGTCGGTTTACGTGTTTCTTATATTCCTGGGACTGTTTTGCTACAGTGGCAGTGGTTTCAATGGCCTTGAGTAAAAACAATGGACTACAAGTCCCACAATTCTTCCAATGTAACAGGTGAACTCTTTAGCAGTATAGCAATATATATATATATAAATATATATATATATATATATATATATATATGTATATATATATATATATGTATATATATATATATATATATATATATATGTATATATATATATATATATATATATATATATATATTATGTATATGGACCTTGGCTGCTTGGTGTAAACCACTAATTTCTTGTCCCACCTCCCACTTGGGTTTCACCTTCATCTCACCCTCACAGATATACATTGCGGATCAATGGTGATAACCCCTCAAATGTGTCTTCTCCTTCTCACTTTCTCCCCCCTCCCACCTAGTAATAAATACAGAGTGGTTTGGGGGTAATAAAACCCCCAGCGTGAAACCCAAATAAACAAATCACATCAACAGATCACAAAGTCCCAAAGTTCCTTTCCTGCTTGTGTCGCCTCCTCCCTTGGAATGTGTTTAATCGGTATCATATAGGAGAAATGAGATTGGTAAATTCTGAGACAGGTTGTGATACCAACACCAGCCCTGGTGGGAGGGGTAGGATGACCCCCCTTCTGGTGCCTTTAAGCATACCAGGCAACAAAGGCCAGAGACACGCGAATCTTACCATGAAGAGTAACACGCGCTCTCTTTTAACATATAAGGAGACCAGGAAATCTTTGGGAGACGTGTGAGGACTGAGAGACAATTGATTTGATCGAACCGCAGCCCAGACAGACTCTAAGTATTTTCATCTTTTTTATTTGTAATTGCTATCTATTTATTTGATCCATGTTTTATAGTTAATCCTGTTTTATCACCTTGCACCGCTTTTTCTGTTGTTTTTTTTTTTTTTCAATAAATTCTGCATCCTTAATGCTCTGAATTAAGGATCTACAAAGCTCACGCTAGTTCTGAAGTGCCTGGCTACATTACTTGCATAGGCCGCTCGATCGCCCCCTGCCTGGAAGTGGTTGTGGGTCGATCGATTCATTCGATCTGATTGTGTTGTGTGTGGCTTAGATAGTGGTGGCAGCCTTGTATAACCACATGTGCTGCCAATTGAACAACGTCTAACGTTGCGGTGACACACATGGAGTCCAATTGCCCGGTTTGATCAGGAGAACGACCAAGAGGTCTGATCAACTCGTGCAATTGTCACAAGCTTAGCACATTGAAAACATGATTTTGCCACACAATAACTGAAACTTTTAAAAATGCCATCGTAGGTGGCAAACTTCTTGTTTGGATATTTTGTTACAATGCAGATGCGGTTTTAGGCTGGTTTCACACTAGCGCATTTGCAGAGCCTATACGCTTTTTGGGGCAAGCACCCCACAGCCGCCTGTGAAAAGCTGCCCATAGTAATCTGACACTGCAGAGGGCTCAGTGCTAGTGATCTCCCTCCATGCGAGTGCTCCGCAATCAGACTGGTGTGAAGCCATCCTAAAGGAACTGTCCAGGCTACAGCAAGACAAACGCTGTACTCACCTTTTGTCCCCCGAGGATGATAATTGCTAGTCTGTCTCTGAATCTTACCTTACCTGTGTGATATAGACATTATCTGAACACAGACACCTCCTGGACCCAGTCTCCAGTCACCGGCGACTCCATCAGTTATTATTATTGTTTATTTAAATAGCACCATCTTTTTCCGTAGCACTATACAAGGTATAATACATATACAGACAAGGTAAAACATACTGTGCGGGGATCATTATAAACTAGATGTTACTAATTTCAAATCATATGTTATAACAAGAGACAATAAGAACGAGAGCCCTGCCATTGCAAGCTTTCAGTCTAAAGGATGGGGGTGGAGACACGCAGCCCTGGGGGGAGTAAGCCTGCCCTAGAGTCCACTTTAAAAGTTCTATGTATTTTCATGAATTCATTACAGCAGAACAGGGGTCCATAATTATCTATACCAAATGGGACTGTAAACTCAACAGCAATAATAAGGCAGAAGCAGCAGCTTATCTGTTGCCTGTCCCATTTGCCTCCTCCATTTCCTGCAGCATGGGGGGGGGGGAGCTTAGCAGGGCCTAACAGTTCGTTTTAAATTTCATTCCCATGTAAAAAGTGGTCTAAATGCCACTTTGTCCTTTATCTCATTACAAGTAAGTCTGGCAAGTCACAGAAGAGTATGCTCAAGATTCATAAAGCTGCACCATGACGTGCCCGCAAAAACTCAGAAATTGGCTTTGCTTAGATTACATAAGGTATTTAAATATAATCTGAGATTTTAAGATGCAAATTCCAAAAATCCCCCACTAGTTAGACAATACAGGTAGGTACCGCGACACTAAACTAGACAAAAATAATCAACGTTGTTGGATAATACTGCAATGACAGGGCCTCTAACGCCTCTCATACACTCGAACACACCAACACTCAGACTGCCGTCTTAGAGGAGATTATTACTAGAAGTTACCAGCTTGATTTCACTAGGGGGATTTTCAGTGGATAATGATGCCGCACCAATTAGAGAGCTCAGCCTGTCCTGCAGTAAGCATATATCAAAGCAATGCTATAGAGAAAACAACCTATAGAAAAACAACCTAAGCAAACTACAAGGGACCCGAGCAATGGTATCCGGGATGAGTCCAGCAACCCTCATAAGGGGAGTCACCTCTGTGAGCTCAAGTCCAACCACGTCCTGTGGAAGGTTAAATAAAAAAAAAGTATCAACTCCTCTTAGTGTCATAGTAATGAGTTAAATAAAAATACAAACAATCTTGTCTTCGTAGGAAAAATTTAACTCTTCTTATCTTCCTTCTAGCACTATTTTTAGGCTCTAATTGCTCCAAGTATGAAAATGGGAGAAGGGGGGCTTAAACAGCTGGTTTAGAACAATGGTATCCTGTCCAACTGCATACAATGGTATACCTGGGGAAAACGAAAAAGAAAATCACTATAACAGGAATACTAAGCAGCATTGGAGGACAGAAACATCCAAATAGTAATGTACCTGGGGGTGAAGGAGAAAAATAGATTGGGTTGTTTTGGGGGGTTTTGATCCACTTTAAAGTGGACCAACACCCAGGGGTGATCGGCCCGGAAATCTATAAGATTCCCGGGCCGATCACCTCCCACCCCGCGGGACATCCGAGATCGGGATGTCCCGCGGGGTGAAACCCCCCAGAAACCCCAAAAACATCTTACCTGATCCGCCGCCGCTTCCGCCGCCGCCGCCTCCCGCGCCGGCCCTCTGTGAATGGCCGGCGGGGGCGCGCGCGCGCCGAGAGTGACGCGCGGGAGGCGGCGGCGGCGGAAGCGGCTTGGACGTTCCTGATCCCCGCCTGGACGTTGGCGGGGATTGGCTGCGGCGTTCACGTGGGAGCGTTGAGAGGTGAGTTTTTTGGGGTTTCTCGGGGGTTTCACACAGCGGGGCACCCCCGATCAGGGTGCCCCGCCGAAGTGGACCAAAACCCAGGATAGTCAAAATCCTGGGTGTTGGTCCACTTTAAGTAAGCTTTCTTGCTAGACCCTTCCTCCCCCCAAGCCCCTTTCCAGCCTTAAAGTGGAATATTTCTGGGATTTTCACTTTCTCAGGTTTTGTTGTGTACCCCAGGGCATCCCAGTTTGGCATATCCCTCTGTGTGAAACTCCCCCAGATTGGCATGTGTAAACTCATCTCTTCCCGGTCCAATGGCACCTGTGCGGGCTCTCATCCAATCAGAGCTGCCCACTGATGTAATTTGGTGATCAGCTCTGATTAGTGTGAATGGTGAGTGAGATTGAATGGGGGACATTCACAACAATCAGAGCCGCCTTGCCAAATTACATCAGTTCAGAGGCCGGCTCTGATTGGCAGGCATTGTTGGACCGGGGAAAGGTGAGAGTATAGGGGCGCCCTGGGGGGTTTCACACAGCGGGGCATCCCTATTCCCTATGATCTTTTAGATTCCAGGGCCAGGCCAGTTGGGTTTTGTTCCGCTTTAAACATTCAAGCTTAGTAGGAGGATGAGTAAGATGGATTCTTTGGCTGTTGGTCCACTATTATTTTGCAGAGCCATTTCTGTTTGGCTCTAATCTAACAGTGAGCCTTTCCCTTGGTGTCAGTCTATGATATTTGTCTGTAGAGAATATAGGTTTTATTTTTAGCTGGTTTTGTGGTCGCAATAAATTACAGTGTGGAGATGGCAGGACTCTGCATGGCCAAGCTTACTGGAACTGAACACACAGCCTGGTTGCTGGGGCAGCCACTTAAACAGAATCCTGAATGTATTCATTTTCTTTAGGTCGGATCCAGAGAATGAATGAAAAAGGTGGAGCTTGGCAGGATTGAGCAAGAGCGAGCTGATAAAAATCAGCGTTCAAGTTCACATCCCAATAAAATTACTTTGACAAGTCGGCTTTCAACACCCTACAAAGAACCGAAGCAGAAGTGCTTTGTCTGTAAGTCTCTTCTATTTCCATGTAGTTGGATGAAGTGTTATATATGCTCGTGTCTGCCCTCCTCGATCAGATCTCCATTACTGCTGCTCTAACATTCGCTGCCAGCTCTGGCTGTCTCAGTTTATTATTTTCTAATTATAGCATTTATAAAGGAAAATAACAGTACCAGGGTATCTAGAATATTACACCAGGGTCCATTATGGCATTGTTTTTATGTTGGAAAAGTAAAAAAAAATGGATAGATAGATGATATGAAAATGGAAGGATGTTAGACAGAAAGACTAATTTACATGTATATTATTTTTTAGAGATAGATAGATAGATAGATAGATAGATAGATAGATAGATAATCTTCCCTCACATGCGGATTTCACCTTCATAGATGAGGAGAGAAAACTCTACATCCTGCTAGAGGAAGAGGAACCATTTGTGGAGATCACTTCCCAATATGTCTCCACCTGCCACCAACTGAGAGGATGAAGGAATAGAGGATTGTTATACCCCCAATACCTCCACATCCTACAGCATCCCTATTCCCACACTTCTCGCTTTGGCAATTATAAATGTGATTGGTCTTGCCAATAAAGCTTGTTTGGACTTGATAGATGATGATATATTAGATTTTAGAGCGTTAGATAAGAGACAAATTCATATATATATATATATATATATATATATATATATATATATAGAGAGAGAGAGAGAGAGAGAGAGAGAAAGAGAGAGAGAGAGAGAGGATGAGAGGATAGACAGACAGATAATATGGATGGATAGGTGGATTTATATGGACATGGATGAACAAACAACAGATAGATAAGGATAGATGCATATATGGATTGATTTAAAGTGGACCAACACCCAGGGGTGATCAGCCCGGGAATCTATAAGATTCCCGGGCCGATCACCTCCCTCACCGCGGGGCATCCGAGATCGGGATGTCCCGCGGGGTGAAACCCCCCCCCCACAAAAGCCCCAAAAAACCTTACCTTATCGGCGACGGATCAGCCGCTGCCGCTTCCCGCGCACCCCTCTAGCAGTGCGCATGCCCGCGCCGGGCGTTTGTGAATGGCCGGCGCGGGCGCACGCCCTGTAAGAGGGACGCGCGGGAGGCGGCGGCGGCTTGTCCGTCGCCGAAAAGGTGAGTTTTTTGGGGGGGTTTCACACAGCGGGGCATCCTGATCTCAGATGCCCCGCTGAAGTGGACCAACACCCAGGATAGTGAAAATCCTGGGTGTTGGTCCACTTTAAGTTCACAAAGGCAGAGATATTGGCCTCGATTCAATAAAGGTAGAAAAAAATTTTCATGGTAGTAAAGATTCAATTCATGAGAAAAAAGCCTGAGAATTTCACTGAAGCTGAATCATCAGATAATAAAACAAACAACAAGTCAATGGCACTTTTCTACTCCTAAGAAAAGTAGAGAACAGTTTACTCCTTTCTACAATGTAGTAAAAGCTGCCGTTGACTTCCATTGTCTTTTTACCTGGTGATTCAGTAACAGAGACATTCTCAGGCTTTTTCCTCATGAATTGAATTTTTTACTACCATGAGAATTTTTTTCTACCTTTATTGAATCAAGGCTATTGTCTCCTGTTTTTATAACATTTGCTTTGAATTTTGTAGAATCTAGTTTGTAATAGTCTGTGTGCTGTATGTTTTTACCTTGTCAGTAAGTATTCCTTGCACAGCTCTATGGAAGAAGATGGTACTAAATAAATAAACAATAATTAATATATGGATAGATATAAAGTAGATAGAGATACAATAATATGAATATATAGATACAGATGGATGAACAATTAGATTTTTAGAATATATGGCTAGAGAACAAAATATAGATAAAGGTAGAATACTATAGATATAGATAGATGGATAGATAGATAGATAGATAGATAGATAGATAGATAGATAGATAGATAGGTATAGTTATATGTCTAGATACACAGTAGATAAATAAAGAATTATACAGATATGTCTGAATAGATAGGCGACAGAGATATATAGACAGACAGACAGTGATGGATAGATATAAAGAGAGATAATTATTTTATAAATACATATTTATATGGATAGATACACAATATATAGATGGTTATGGATGGATAGACGGGTAGATTTATATACCTAGAATACACAATAGACAGAAAAAGATAGAATTATAGAGATATGGATGGACAGATGGGTAGATTTATATGGCTAGATACACAACAGATAGATATCGATATGGATGGATAGGGGACAGAGATGAAGAGATAGAGTTACCATAGATAGATAGATAGATAGATAGATAGATAGATAGATAGATAGATAGATATGGATGGTAAATTAATATGCCTAGATATAATAAATAAAGATAGAAAGATACAGATATTGATGGATAGATAGGCGACAGAAAGATTTATAGAAAAAAGACAGATTTATATAGACGATAGATACACAATAGGTACAGGACTGTATTTCCCATTAGGCAACCCTAGGCACATGCCTAGGGTGGCAACCTGGAAGGGTGGGGTGCTGCCCCTACTATCATAGTAAAGAAATTAAATTAAAATTCCAATAGCTGGGGGTTTAATACAGGCCAGAGCATCTCCCCTCCACTGCTGTGGTCATGTGACTCCTGTATGTCAGAATGCCATAAAGATGGCGCATGCTTGCCTGCTCCTCTGTATTCCCCCCTTATCCCCTCTCCCTCCTCCACACAAATGCTCTGCATCTAACCCATTGCACCCTCTCCCCTCCACACTTTTTTTATACAGTCCGTGACATAACTTAAAAAAGGGGGGGCGTAAGCACTTAAAGTGCCTAGGGCGCCATGACAACCAAATACAACCCTGAATAGGTAGATAATTCTATATAGATTGATATGAATATATGAGGCAATAGATAGATCCCATTTTTGAAAAAACAGTTAAAGGGACTCTGTAGGCAAAGTACATAAACTGTGATTCAACAGCTCACCTCATCATGGCTGCACTCTCTCTTCCACTGCTTCTGAAATTAGAAACAAGGCAAAGAGTATTAATTTGCCATAGACCACCAATCATAGGGCTAAGCTGGTGGTCTGAAGTTGTGCATCATCAGATGAGAGAGAGGGAGAACAGCCAGGGTGATGAGAATGCCTGTCTTTTAGACCCCGCCCATTATGCTGATTATTATGCATCACAGAGCCAAGGGCCAATATTTTAAAAGATAAATCATAAGGTAAAACTGTAAACCTTGATATCTCAGCCATTTCTTCTTCAATGTAAAAACGAAAAACAGACACAATGGTGTAATAATTGTTTTTGCCTTCTTTACCCCATTACCATGTCCTATGGAAGTGTCTTGGTAATAAATTGGATAAAAATACTCAAAAACGATGGTTTAGGAAGAGAGTACAATGAGAAAAGGAGTGCCCCCCCCCCCCCCGGCCAGCTCATTGGTAGCGACATTCCAGGCCCCCCCCCCCCCTTCTGTGGCTCACACATGCGGCACCGGCGACCCGGCTGGGTAAAACTCCCCACAGGGAGATACACACAATGGGCCAGCATAGAACTCCCTGCGGTGGGGAAATACACAGAAGCCCAGTGCCCAGGTGTCGGTGTCACCCGCTACCCCTCCCTCACCTACACCACTGTGGGGGGGAAGGAATTGTTACCCCTGCAGCCATGTCTGCTGCACTGTGGGTGCTCTGCCTTGGGAGGACCCAGTATGCAGCCAAACACTACATACATCCACCCACTAAATAAAAACATGCTTATCTTTTCGACAGCCTTGTCCATGCAACTGTGGGACTACAAGTCCTAGTGCCATGCCACAGCCACCCAGCTCACTTGCATGGGCGTTTGGAGGTGTGAACATGCACTTTGGGAGTGTGCACATGCACTTTGGGAGTGCCCGCATCCATCCAGCTCCACTGTTCTACAACACTGGAGATGAATCGAGGAGCTGTGGTGGAGAAATATGAGTATCGATTCTTTTTCGATTTTGTGCCTGGACAATGACTTTAATTATATGAATGTATTGCTTGTGATCTGGACTGTAGTTGCATTATCTGCACTCGCTTGTTTGTAAAGTGACATGATGGTTCTCTATATTAAATTAAACCAAATTAAACCCCCCAGGGCATGCCCCACTGTGTGAAACCCCCCAAATCCCTAGTAAGAGCTACCCGATTCCCGATCCCATGGTGTATGCATGGATCATGTCCGCACTATGCTATACCTTTAGCCAGACGTGGGCCCTCGCCAGGAATTTGTGAATAGCCAGCACAGGCATGCCCACTGCTAGAGCCTAGGCCATTGGTGTGTTTGGCTTCATTGTGCTTCATTTCACCCTTAGCAGTTCTTAGCCGAATTGAGGTAAGTCCCCTGATTGGCTGTGCTGTATGTGGCTCATGCACTGTTGGATCCACGGTCAAGTATACTGGAACCAAGGCCAGCAATAGTCAAAAGTTGTACTGTAATTATTATTATTTTTACTATTAAGATAATTTAAACTAATCGCTCTGGAGTTGTGATAGAAAAGCACCTGGCACCCAATAAGACCTGCAGGTTTTTATATGACTACCACAAAGGTTTTGCAATAGCCTTTACAATAAAAGTCATATCAGCAGGTCAGTGGATATTGTCAGGATACAATGGCTGTTTGCCTTTCCATTGTGGCTTTTCTTTGTCACAGAAAGCTGGCCTGCTATGTAAACCAGTGTCAAGATTTGACTACAATCACTGATGCCGTGTTTGTGTTTTATTGTCTTCCTACAGCTCCAGGCAGCTATGTAATGGCATCCAATAGAGTTTACCCTCAGCACCAGGTGAGATGTATACTTATCATAACCTCAACATCTGTAAGATTAGAAATATATATGGTCATTTTTAACTGGAACCTTGCAAAATGTAAGCACCATGTTCAGGATCCATGGCTTCCCAGTGGCAAATGCTAAAAACTTCACATCCATCCATCTGATGTCCATTAGGCCTATTTTTACGAATAGATAAATCGACCATTTGTTGAGTGAGCGACTCTTAAATGAGTGGATGACTTGAGCTCAACGCAGAAAATGTGTCAGCTAATTGTTTGTTGTGGGCACTCCTAGAGGCCGATTCATTAATAGCGCCAGGTAGCGACAGATGAGCGACTGTAGCGTGATTTTTTCAGCGCCAGCCAGTATTCGCTGTGCTTGGCCGGCATTAGCTTGATGACAGCGACTCAGTCGGTGTGCGGTAATGTTGAATACGGGCTGGGGGGTCGCTGTTTCACAGGTCCAGCGTGGTATGTGAGCGCCTGACAACGAATGGCCAGAGCGAACGGCTAGCTTCATATTCATCAACAAATCACGCTCCGAATGTGCTGTCGCTGTCCATTCCTTGTTTAAACCCCAGAGCGCTGGCGGCGATGTGTATTAACTAGTTTTTAACCCCTAAACAACCATATTTTTTGAATGTAACATTATACATGTTTTTAGAATCATTTTGTTATATGAATACATTAATCTCAGACCTGTTAGATCAATTCTGCACATATTTTTTTTAATTTTTTTTTTGACTTAAAAATAAATCCTAACATTGCAGAAGTGGTCTCCGATTTTTTGACATTAAAAAAAAAAAAAAAAAAAAATTAATACCAATTAATTATGAATAATTATAGATTGCTCCATTGAAATGCATTGGACATCGCCAGGGAGCGACAGCTCATACCTGGCGCTGTGAGGGAATTTGCAGCGGCGCTGTTCGGTCCAGGCGGCTTCATGATGAATGCCGCGCTAGCCGTCGCTCTCGCCGGCGCTAGCCTCATTTTGCTTGATAAATGCGTCATTGTGACCGCCGCCGGGCGTACTTGAGTCGGTAGTCGCCGTTAGCTGCCGCTACCTGGCGCTCGTCAGACACTACCTGGCGCTATCGCTTGATGAATAAGGGCACAAGTCCTATTTGTGGCCAATTTCTGTTTCCACGTGTCACCGGTCATGCGACGAATTAGGAATTTTAGGTCTACCTAAAACAATACGACACTTGAACAACGAACTGATTCTCACTCATCGTAATGGGCAATTCCATGGATCCAATCTCGTCTGAATGTGGTTAGCAATTTTTCTTTTCGAAAATCAATCTGTGCAAATGTGCCATAAGACATTAGTTTGGTGTAAAGTAATAATTATAACCTTTATTTATACAGTGCCAACATATTGCACAGTACTTTACAATCCAATGGTTCATTTATGGAGTAATAAATACAATAATAATACAATAAATACATAGCAACAAACAAGTCAGTGATTGGAACAAAGAAAATAAGGGCCAGTATAAGATTGGTAATATAGAAGATGGGGGGTTCCAGCGTGAACCTTTGACCCTTCAACTTGACCATTGCATAACTCAATCTATGTGTGTTCTTGTTCTTGCAATATTCAGGGGTGCAATTAGATTTACTTGGGCCCCAGGCAACTAAAACGTCTGGGTTCCTGCACCTTTTCTCAACTGTACAGAGAAAGCAGAAAGCATGAGCTTGAATAACAGATCTGCAGATTTCAGGGAGGTCTAAATTTGACATCCCTGCTCCCTCCGCTCTGCACACCCAGCAATCTGATGCACAGAGCAAAGAGAGCAGGGATGCCCTGTTCACAGGGTAGGGGTGCTGGCATGTCCCCTGCCAGCACAGTACTTGTACCCCTCTTGGGGCACCAAGGGCGTGGAAGAGCACGATGGCCAGCGGTATGTGCCCAGTAGAAGGGCCCATATAGGTGGATGCAAGAGGCAGTATGCCAAAATACATCATTATCCAGGTGGATGCAAGAGGCAGTATGCCAAAATAATGATGTATTTTGGCATACTACCACTTGTATCCACCTATATAATTATGTATTTTGGAATACTGCCACTTGCATCCACCTGGATAATGATGTATTTTGGCATACTACCACTTGTATCCACCTATATAATGATGTATTTTGGCATACTACCACTTGTATCCACCTATATAATGATGTATTTTGGCATACTACCACTTGTATCCACCTATATAATGATGTATTTTGGCATACTACCACTTGTATCCACCTATATAATGATGTATTTTGGCATACTACCTCTTGTATCCACCTGGATAATGATGTATTTTGGCATACTACCATTTGTATCCACCTATATAATGATGTATTTTGGCATACTACCATTTGTATCCACCTATATAATGATGTATTTTGGCATACTACCTCTTGCATCCACCTAGATAATGATGTATTTTGGCATACTACCACTTGTATCCACCTATATAATGATGTATTTTGGCATACTGCCTCTTGCATCCACCTGGATAATGAAGTATTTTGGCATACTACCATTTGTATCCACCTATATAATGATGTATTTTGGCATACTACCTCTTGTATCCACCTAGATAATGATGTATTTTGGCATACTACCACTTGTATCCACCTATATAATGATGTATTTTGGCATACTACCTCTTGTATCCACCTGGATAATGACGTATTGAATTGCTACATTCCATGATGTAGCAATCACAAGAGCACACTGGCAAAGCGCCATTGGCTTTGTACCTTATCAGCCTTTCCTTATTTGATGTTTGGTGAGAGTTTGTAGGGTAAATACATTTTAGTAACACTGATTTGGAATATACCCAGTGTCATGTAAATCCTTTCAATTGACCATGTATTATGCTGCAACTTTGAAAGTCAAGAAGCCGATATTGTTTCACGTTACAATTTGTTCAGCTAACATTTACTTTCTGCATCACCAACAGGATTATGATACATTCTCAGTGTCAACATGGGACTCTAGAAGCTCTGCTCCATTTCAACGCGAAAGAGGTAAATACTTTCAGATGTATTTCCAGTTACACATCAGAAGTAGTCCTGGCACAAAAAACATGTCAGGCCACATATGCGTGCAAGACTGATGATAGACTGATGAGCCAATACAACCATAAGTTACCCATGAAAAGTAGGGCCAAAGATCAGCCTGGGATTTTAAGACCACCTGGCCAGCCCAAGACCAACCCACAAAATACCTCTAAACTCCCCCCAATGTGCCTGTGTCTGAGACAATAGAAATGCACTGTTGAAATGAGTGGTGGGTATAAGAGAGTGTGAGCAATGTTCATCTAAAAAATGAGTGTGGATCGTTGAGTATTGGAAATCTAAGTATCCTGGAATATTTGGCCATATAACATCTATGGAATTTGTCTAAAGCCTCAGTAAGTTATTTTCTACTGAGGAGTTTGGTAAGCAGACATCTAGAAGGTGGTGGGCACGTGTGATCATTTATGCCATCTGAACAAGTAGTTATGTCGCTCTGTGCTTTCATACAATATATTTGCTGGGACTTGTCTGGAATGAGGGGTTCAGCACGTTGAAGCGAATTAAATTTTGAAGTCGGACTGTTTTATTTGTAATTTTAGAGAATAAGAACATTTAACAGTGCGTGGTGTTTGTGTCTCTGTATATATTTAATGTGATTAAGGCCTAATGACAGGACTGGCTTACCTCCACAGAATGCGCCTGTTGCTTCCGGAGAAAGTGTTTCTGTATCACTGGGATCGTTCTGCTCACACTGGGAGCAATCTCTGCCTTCATCACTGTGGGAGTCATCTTTGGAATTCCTAAGAATGAAGGTAAGGTGTCTTTGATTTTACATACTCCCCAATGAAACAAAGGGGGGCCTGCTTAGATTAAAGGGTAACCCTGCAGAATAGCCTGCAGCAGGGGGGCCAGTGGCGATGAATCAGGAGGGGGTGGTGGGTATGGCCCTTTCACCGCACCACACTGCAGGAAAAGTGCAATACATTTACCTGCGATAACCATATACTTCTATGGGGCTGCGTTGTAGTTGCGCTGTGGGCAAAACGTGCATGGTTTGCAAACTGCACCACACTGATGTATAAGGGCCCATTTACGTTAATGGGCTGCGTTATGTTGTCAGTTGTGACACGTTGGAGTATTTAAACTCCAACATGACACTAACAGCTAGGTGTGAAAGGGGCCCAAATCTTGGTGCAATAATGTTTTAGCTCTAGCCAGAAGTAAAAAGCAATCAGCTGAAGTGGCTTGGTACTTCTCCAAAAGCTCTTAAAACATTTCATCAACATTGTAAACAACTGTTTCAATGCTCTGCGGCACTCAAGGCTATTACCGTACACTCATCCCCTCCAGCAGCTGGTGATTTAGCGTGTGTGTATGTGTAATATCTCTTCCAGTTTTGTGCTGACAGTTTGACTTGGTAGAAGCAACAATATCACACAGGCACACTGCAGCCATGCTGCTGATTTTTACATCACGGCAGCCAGCTAAAGAAGGCTTTTATCTCCTTCTAACATTCTGTGTGCAAACAGATACATTTTCCCTCTGGCTACTACTAGTTAGGCTGATCATAAGGAAGCTTCAGCTCAACTGCAATGTGTCCGTGTATCAGCAAAGGCTCTCCCCTCACACTCACTCACACTCATGTGTAAGCAGGGCTCTCAGGTGTAATCCAAGATGACCACTCCCTTGCAGTTCAGGAGAGTAGACTCTGCATGGGGTGAAGCCCTCTCATAATGCAAACACCACTGATCATCAAAGGAGGACTTTAGGGAAGCAAATGACTAAACTTTATTTTCTTGACTGGAGGTCCGCTTTAAGTAACTTACAAGCTTGGCACATGCTCTGACTTATTCTGTCATTTGGACAGTAGTGACAGACACCAGTTTCTGATCATTACATTGGCCAAATATTAGGCAGCAGCCTTCCTGCTTGGTGGCCGAGACAGACGTCACTGATTTGTGGCTAATGTCTTATGTTGGTCAATCAGATTGCTAGCACAGGCGCGGTGAATCAGCTTATGCGATCAAGGGTTAGAAGGTTCCCAGACAGGGCAATCGTCCCACCTGTCACTCCTGGATTTATTGCTACCAGTAGAAGAAAACTACAAGTTTGGATTTGTTTTCCTGTTGGGGTGTATAAGTGACCCCAGGGGCATACATAGCCCCCTTCATCACATCAGCCCCCCCCCCCCAAACTCACTATCCGGTCCTCGCTTTCTTCGGGGAAACATCAGGGAAGAAGGGCAAATACCACGGAGCGGCAGGGCCCGCTCCGTGTAGCGTCATTGTCCGTTGTAGCATCATTGTCCAAGAGGGAAGGAGGCAGCAAGGTTAGGTAAGTATGTCAGGCAGTACATACTGCAGAGGTGGTGGAGGCAGCGTGCACCACCCCCCTTGTTCCACCAGCCCAGGGGCATGTACCCGCACTGCCGCTATGGTATGTAGGCCCCTGAATGACCCCTCCTCTCACTGTATAACATTTGTTTTACATTACTTCGAATAAATCCGATTTTCTGATAGATAACTTGGACAACCTACCATAAATGACCACATTGTAATGAAATACATGAGGACTTACTGGAATCAGATGACTAGACCAAGGCAGCAAAAGTTTCATAAATACAGGACAATGTTGTTCTAAAAAATGTTGATAGCATGAAAGCCACGTGGCATGGTCCTGAAGTCTAAAAGACTGCCCACTTGCCTGCCCCCAGGTATCCAAAAATCACAATGCCCCCTTGCGCAAAAGCTCCGGGGTTGCTGGTAAATTCACCTTTACTGGCGGCTCCCATGACACTCTAGCTGCCAGCGGCGGCATCCCCGACTTCCCCTGTAGCTGTGGCACGCTCCCACACCCAGCCATTCAGATAGGCTGGGGACAGGAGCCCCAGACTACAAGGAATCTGGGGATGCGGCCAGTTGGCAGGCCATGTCAACCAGCAATCTTGATATCAGCAAATCATCTATTTCAAAATTGCCAGGTAGATGTGCCTCAGTGCTGGAAACCCGCCCCCCATTATTTTTTAAACGACCACAAAGCTGACTGCATTGCCTGAGGTACTGGCCGGGGGCACGGGAGGTTCTATGAAAGGTTTTTGTGCCACTTCCAATACCTCCACCTCATGTTTCAGAAACAGTGATATGCTACATAATAATCCTGAAAGCAAATAATAATTTGCTGTTTTTCAGGGGATATTTTGAATATATTTATAGCTTAAATTGGTCTAATCACATAAAAGGGACAGTAAACCCACATAAAAAAGCACATACCTTTTTCCCCCGACGCACCTCCCGGTTTCCTAGAATGGAGCTCCCGGCACTTATGTCACAGTGACCCTGTAGGCTCCCTCCATTCATTGCAATAGAGGGGGTGTGGCAAGGCACCCTTACCAGAGAGCTGCGTGGATGAAGAGGTAAGTATGGAATGTTATTTATGTTTATCTGGGCTGTCTCTTTATTACTAATCCCTCTTTATTTGTGTTTTATTATCCTTGATTATATACACTGACATCTCAATTTGTAGCCTTAAAGTGTAAGTCCACTTTCGATTGAATTTTTGAGCGACAAAATGTCTTATAGGTGCTGAGCTGATTAGACATTTTTTTATGTTTTCTAATGTTAGTGAACGTGTGTTTTATGGAAGATATTTTCATCTGTTGCTATTGCCAATGTACACCAAGTGCAGACTTGGTGTACGTTGCCAATAGCAACAGATTGCAGATAGTTGCACAGAACACTTCTAGTGAGCATGTCTAAGGTTGAGTGAGCTCCCTCACCTCAGCAGTGTTCTTTGGGTACAGGACTTACTCCTCTCTTCTTGGTGTAGGTTGCCAATAGCAACAAATTGCAGATAGGGTAATCTGCTTTGATAAAACACACATTTGCAAACCTAGGAAAAATAAAAAATACTAGATCAGCTCAGCACTGTAAACACATAGTTTTGGAACAAAAAGTATATACTCTTTCAAAAATTCTATCAAAGTGGACTTACCCTTTAAGGATTTGTAAGCTCTGTGTTGGCAGGATAGTGTTACATGGTCACCTGTAAAATACAGTTTAGAACTGTCCATATACAGCAGCAGCCTAGTAATGAAAATCGGGCTGGGAGTTTCAAAACTGGAGCTCCTGCCTCTCTCCTTTTTGTTGTGCAATGTAACAAGCAGGAATGTGCCACATCCTATAATGTAAAAAGGCAGCCAGCTCCCTGCTGTGTGTTTCATTGTAAACAGGCATGCTTGTGGCTGCTATACATTGTTACAGGCATCCCGTTGTGATACATTGTAGAGCAGACACTAGCCTGCTATTACTGTTAACAGCTTATGGGGGTTATTTAAGAAAGTATAGCGCCAATTTCTAGTGTTTTTTTGTAATAAAAATTGTAAGTTTGTCAATAAAATCTTATTGTGTGTGAAGTCCCAATTTCTCCCGATTACAGTGGTACCACATGTGTATTGGTAGACACCCTTTCCTGCCCAGGAGCCCCCCCAAACTGAAACAGCGCTTTAAGAGAATTTCAGATAAAATACAACTGTGCTAGGCGCTATGCACACCTTGCAGTTTTTCAAGAAAAACAGCCCTTTACATGTGAAATACTCCCAACAAACTATACTCTAAAAGTAAACACCTTAAGCTTTCTAGGCGTACCAGGCTTGTTGACATGGGTGCAGTTTTCTGGACATAATCCCTCAATGAATTCTTTGGTTGCACAGGGTTTCCCTAAAAAAAGAATAGAAAAGCAGAATCAAAGCCACATTTTCCTAACTAAACTATATGCAAACAAAACAAGTAAAATCTGAAAAAGCAACATCCCCCGAACAGAACAATGCCCAACATGCATAGCTACTGTCAAGGGAAGAGTTGCCAAACACCCCAAAGTAAAGCATGCACATAACAGTAATTTTACTTGACAATATCAGATCTGCAGACACCAGCGCACTTGTGCTTTTTCTACCAAAACAACCCTTTACATTTGGAATATCCCCCATAAACCATATATTCCCTGAAAGTACACGTTAAGCTTTCTAGGCATACCTGGCCTGTAGTGGGCTCATCTTTCTTGAAGTAATCCCTTGAAGAATATGTATCGGTAGCCCCCCATTCCTGTCCAGGAGACTCCCCAAACTGAAAAGAGCACTTTATAACATTTACAAATAAAATACAACTAATATCCACACTATAAGGGTTAATTAAAAAAAAAGAAATTGGTGTGAGGTCAGGCATAGCCTATGGCCCCGGGCTCTTCTGCCCCCCCCCTTCCGGGGATTGGGGAGGCAGGTAATTGGGGGGCTTGAGCTTAATAGCAAGTCACCCGCTAGGCGCAGGTGACTTGCCAGACCCAGAGCCTTGTGAACTGGTATAGGGGTCTCATAGATTCCTTACCAGTTCACAAAGGGTTTAATGTGAAAAAAATCACACAGACACAGAAATTTTTTTTTATTATAATTTTTTTAATACTTACCTCCCATCCATCCCAGAGCACTGTGTCCCACGCTAATCAATTTGGCTTCTGCTCTCCTGCTGATGCTGGAAGCTTTTTATACATGCTGGGTGACAGGTAACATGGGGTTATTTAAAAAAAAAATGACATAAAGCCCCCCCCTCCCGGGGACGGGGAACCCTTTTTTTTAATTTTAAGGGTTAAAACCCTTAAAATCCTCCCAAAAATGGCATGAGGTCCCCCCTGCCATGCATAACCAGCCTGGGACCAGCTATGCAGGGCTTGTAGAACAGGGCACAGGACCAGCTTTGGTGGCCCCTGGCCCTGCAGGCTGCAAGCCCACATGGCCTCTGTGGGGCCGGGCCCGCCTGCCCCCCCTGGGCTTTAGGGAGGCAGGTAAATTGGGGGGACCAGGGGTTAATGGCAAGTCACCTGCTAACTGCAGGTGACTTGTCAGCCCCCAGCCTTTTGAACTGGTATAGGGGTCTCATGGACCCCTTACCAGTTCACAAAGGGTTAACTGTAAAAGAAAACACATTTTTATTAAAAAAAATCATTTTTTTTTTCTTTACTCACCTCCGATCGTCAGCTCCTCTGTCCCTCGTCGATCCGATGACAGATGCCGGTGATCGACAGCCAGAGCAGGGGGCGAGGCAGGCGATCAGAGGATTTCCTGCCCCCTCCTTCTCTGGCCACCGATCACTGGCAACTGACAGCTGAGAGGCCTGGAGCTGGCATGATGGCCGCCAAGTGACGCCCGCCGAGTGACGTCATTTTCACATCAGGCTCTCTTCTGAAGATATAAGAGCCCTGGAGGGGGGATCGGAGGCCCCCCGGGTGCAGAGGGGGGCCAGCAAGAGCGAGTACACAAGGAGGTGAGTAAATATGATTTTTATTTTTTTTTTTTATTTTTACAGGAAAAGCCGGCGGCGGCTAAGACGGGGGAGAGGGGACCTACTCCGGGCACTCTCCTGCAGCCGGAGGAGCCTCCCAGGGTGAAGAGGAGACCCGACCGGATCGAATGAGTGGTCAGGTGTTTATTTTGAATTTTTCAGGCGCTAGCAGGGGGCAAAGTCAGGCACGTACAATTTAGGTGGCAGGCGTTTAACTGTTGGAGAGGCAGCCACGTAAAATTTACGTGGCTGGCAATAGAAGGGTTAAATAGCGTGTTTCGCAATTAATTTTTTTTTTTCTCAAATCATTGTGTGACCTCTCCTGGCTCCAAACAAACACTTTTACAAAATGTTTTGACTTTTTCTATTTTTATGCAGAATTGCATTTACAGGTCTGCACTAAAGTGTGTCCCAGTGTTAAAACAATGTCATTCCATGTGTTTTCTCTGTTAGTGCTGTATATGTGTTCAAAAACAGACTTTGGTCACACAGCATCTGGCGCTCTGTGCTACAGCGCCCAGCTTTAGAGCGCCGACGCTGTGTGTGTGTGTTTTTTTGTTAAATATGGTTGCACTGAGCTGGCACTACTTCTTGCTCGCTTCAGCGTTATACTGTTATTAGAGCGCCCACCACACATCACATTCATCAATGTGCCACGCTAGGTTACAGCGCCCGATACCAGCTTACAGCTTCTACTAGCAGTCGCTCTAAGCGCCGCTATACAGACACTCATCTGGAAATACCTGGAGCTAGTAGTGAATCAGCCTCTATGTCTCACAGCTGACTCCGATGTCAGTCATCATTCCATTGCATCAGTTTTAAGCACTCTTTCCATTTCAGATAAGTATACCCGAGACTGCAGCACCTCCTCTGAGCAAGTCGGCTTTCTGTGTGATGACCGGACAACGTGTGTTACGGCTTCTGCACTATGCAATGGGAAAGTAGACTGTGCCAATGGGGAAGATGAATCTAGACACTACTGTGGTGAGTAGAGCATAGCCATAGTTGAATTATGAAACACAAAATGAATGCTAAGCCTAAAGCAAATATGAGGAACATGTGACCAGTAGCAGTAATTATAAACATAATTTACCTAAAGCTATACTTCAGCCTATTTTTTAGCTACCGGTACATATTTACTTTGGCTCCTGCAACTTTGATTCATTGAAGTCCTGGGTCCCACCACCTGGCTGTTTCATTGTTATAGGTGCTGATAGAGTGCTCCTGAGCAGGCTGTGGTGTGTGCCTCTGCTACCAATCACAAGGGAGCTGACATCCTTTTTGATTGGATGTATCCATCTATTATCTCTTTACCTATCTATCACACTATCCATCTATTGCTCTCTCTTTCTATAACTAGCTGCTGGCATATCTGCATATCTGTCTATATATATTTTCACTATATCCAGTCCAGTACTTACATGTGGGTATTCCGCCACCAGGTGGCACAGTCTACTGCAAGATCCAAAGCTGTAGCTCCTCCCGGCCCCCTATAAAATGAGGTGTCTTGCAGTGCTGCTGCTAGGATCGTCTGGATCTCTCTCCTGGATACTGCAGCTGAGCGGGGCCTCCTGGCCCGTCGGCCTCTGCACCCCTATTTCCACTATTCCTGTGGACCCATCCTGCCTCCCAGCCTTGGCTGACGGGACGGTGAAGGTAGGGTGAATGCCGGGGTCAGGCGTTGAAAGAGCTAGTCTCTGGGCTGCAGACCCTCCCTAAAGGATAGCCGGCCATAGGCAATGGTGAGCCTATTGGGGGGGGGGGGAGGAACCACTTTATGCCCACGAGTCATGCCCTTCTTTCCCACAAGCTTTATTATTTAAGTTGTGTTGTGCATACTGTGTTTTCTGTTACACTGGGCTCCATGCCTGCTGTTTTTCTTTTACTGACATATTTACCTTCCTCGTTCCCTCGGCTCCTTCTCCTCCCCCCTCCATCTTTGACGCGCTGTGAGGGGGGAGCCGGAACTGCGCAGCTGGCAAGGGCTTCTCTCCTGAGGCCGCGGTCTCTTTTGGGATGTGGCGCAGAGCACGCTGCGCTCGGCGTCTGTGGGGGCCCCTCCATGGGCCGCCCTTCCTCGTTGGCTGTTTCGCCCTCCTCAACGTCATCTTCTACGGAGGAGGGCGCTCGTTTCGCACCTTCAGCGGGGGGAGGGGGGGGCGGGTCCGCGCGGTTCCTGTTTTTTGCGTCACGGCTGCGCGGCCCTCCCCTCGAGGATCGCATGAGGCTGGCTGACCTGCACCATCTTAGCAGCCTGACGCTGCCTGCTGTCCCCTTTACTTCTACTTTTTCGCTATAATTACCATAATGGAGGCTTCTGGGGATAGTGAGCTAGGGACCCCCTCTGGATGGGTGAAGCTCTGCCCCATGTGCAGTACCAGCCCTCTGGGCGGACTCAGCACGGTTTGTGCCACTTGCGCCAGGAGCGTATTTTTGGAGCATGATAGGGCGGGCGTATCTGCCCCTAGCCCTTTATTGTCTGCGGCCTCGCCAGCGCCCCCACTACTGCATTCAGCCTTCAGCAAGGGGGAAGCCAGCAAAGGGTCCCAAGTTTATTTGGTACACTGGGTGGCCAGCCTTGAGAGACAGCTATCTCACCCGGCTCCTGGGAAGGGCACGAGTAAGAAGCGGCACATCGAGCTCGGTTACTCGGATTTTGCTGATGATGATGATCTTTTTGGAGGTCTGGGCTTCATGGAGGAAGGCAAGTTGTTTAAGGATTCCTTTTCCACAGGGGATAACTCGGCCAGCTATGACAGCGAGCGTGCCTCTTTCTCGGGCAAGGATATGTGGCTTCCTGACGATACGGAGAAGTTGTTAACTTCTGTGTTTGAGACGTTGCATATTGTCCCTCCTAAAGCGGCTAAGAGGAAGCAGGGTGATTTATTCCGGCCTGAGAGACAGCGGCTTGTCTTCCCTGAGCAGGCCCATTTTTCCAATATGGTTTTCAAGGAATGGGAAAGGCCAAATAAACTACCATCGGTGCCTAAGGGCCTGGACAGGCGGTATCCCTTCCCGGAGGAGCTGGTCCGCCTCTGGTCCCTTCCCCCCGATGTGGATTCCCCCGTGTCGGGGTTATCCAACACTACGGTTATGCCATCACCCGATACTGCTTCCTTGCGCGATCCAGCTGACAGGCGTATGGATCTGGCTTGTCATGCATTCACCTTTGCTGGTGCTTGGTTTCACCCCATGTGTCCCATGGCTATCGTCTCATTAGCCATCAGGAAGAAGGTGAGACGTCTTGTAGCTATTGCTAAGTCTAGCAAGTGGGCGGAGGAATATAAATACCTCAAAGCTTGCATGGATTTTATTGCCTTTGTTGTCTCCGCTATAGACGATGGTGTCCGGCCTGGCACCAGGGTTTCGGTCCTGCTTCTTGTGCTCCGTCACTCTCTCTGGCTGCGGCAATGGTCAGCTGATGCTGCAGGCAAGAAGTCGCTCACTAGTATCCCCTTCGTGGGGCACAGGTTATTCGGGGAGCGTCTGGACCTCCTGGTTAAGGATGGGAGGCTCCCTCAGCAACGGAAGCCTGCATGGCCCTTTCGGGGTTCCTCTGCCTATCGCTCCTTTTGTGGAGGAAGAGGCGCTTCCTTTTCAGGGGGCCGCAGAGATTCCTGGGGACGAGGTAGGCCCCGTGGACGGCCCAATCCATCTTGGGGATTCAAGTCCAGGCCCCCCGTCAAGGCTCCTCAGGCATGAGGAGGCGCCCTCACCCATCCGGGTGGGGGCACGGCTTCTGCTATTTGCTCACGTCTGGAGACAGCGCGTCTCGGATTGGTGGATTCAGGAGGTGGTGTCCTCCGATTACAAAATAAAGCTGGCAGTCAGGCCGCCCCGAAGATTTCTTCAGTCTCGCATGTCCCAGAATCCTGTGATGGCACAGGGCCTGAGAATGGCCGTACAGCACCTCCTGTGGCTAGGTGTGATTTGCCCGGTACCTCTTCAGGAGCAGGGTCAGGGGTTTTACTCCAACCTTGGTTTTCACCAAGGTGCTGGCTGGCATCATGGCTATCCTGAGGAATCAGGGTGTTCGTGTGCTGCCTTATCTGGACAATTTACTGATTGCGGCTCAGTCCCTTCAGCAGGCCGAGAGCGACACGTGAACGGTGTTATCCACTCTCGAGGAGTTCGGTTGGGTTATCAACTACCCCAAGTCTTCGATCACTCCCTCAACGGTGAAGTCCTTCCTGGGCATGACGCTAGACACCTCTCAGGTCAAGGTGTTCCTACCACAGCAGAAAGTGTTGGGGCTTCAGACGCAGGTGCAAGCCTTACTGTCTTGTCAACGACCCTTGATCTGTCTGGTGATGCAGCTGGTGAGCCTGATGGTGTCCTGCTTCGAAGCAGTGCCCTTCGCTCAGTTCCACATGAGACCTCTTCAATTGAACCTTCTGACCGGCTGGGATCAGATGCCGGAGTCGCTGGAACAGGAATTTTCTCTGTCCCCTCTGGCCAGACAGTCCCTCTTGTGGTGGCTGAACCCCAGGAACCTCTTCAGGAGCAGGGTCAGGGGTTTTACTCCAACCTGTTTACGGTTCCCAAAAAAGATGGAACGTTAAGACCTATCTTGGACCTGAAGGGTCTCAACGGGTTTGTAAAAGTCCGGCATTTCCGCATGGAAACCTTATGGTCAGCGGTGAATTTGCTTCGGCCCGGCGACTTCATGACCATGGTGGACATCGGGGATGCCTATTTGCACGTCCCCATATTCCAGGGACACCAGAGGTTTCTGAGATTTGCTCTGGAGGACCAGCATTATCAATTTGTGGCTCTTCCATTCGGGATATCATCAGCCCCCTGGGTTTTCACCAAGGTGCTGGCTGGCATCATGGCTATCCTGAGGAATCAGGGTGTTCGTGTGCTGCCTTATCTGGACAATTTACTGATTGCGGCTCAGTCCCTTCAGCAGGCCGAGAGCGACACGTGAACGGTGTTATCCACTCTCGAGGAGTTCGGTTGGGTTATCAACTACCCCAAGTCTTCGATCACTCCCTCAACGGTGAAGTCCTTCCTGGGCATGACGCTAGACACCTCTCAGGTCAAGGTGTTCCTACCACAGCAGAAAGTGTTGGGGCTTCAGACGCAGGTGCAAGCCTTACTGTCTTGTCAACGACCCTTGATCCGTCTGGGGATGCAGCTGGTGAGCCTGATGGTGTCCTGCTTCGAAGCAGTGCCCTTCGCTCAGTTCCACATGAGACCTCTTCAATTGAACCTTCTGACCGGCTGGGATCAGATGCCGGAGTCGCTGGAACAGGAATTTTCTCTGTCCCCTCTGGCCAGACAGTCCCTCTTGTGGTGGCTGAACCCCAGGAACCTGTTGGTGGCCAAGTCTTTTCGGACTCCACGGTGGGAGATAGTTACCACGGATGCCAGTCTGACCAGCTGGGGAGGCGTCTGGCAGACGCAGAAGTTCCAGGGTCAGTGGGGTCCGCAGGTGAACCGCTTGCCCATAAATCTCGTGGAGCTAAGAGCGATCCGGTTGGTGCTTCTTCAACTGACTCCCCAGCTAAGGCGCCGTGCAGTGCAGGTTCGCTTGGACAATCAGACGTCTGTCGCCTACATCAATCACCAGGGCGGGACTCGGAGCATGCGAGCCCTCAAGGAGGAGACCCAGATTCTGACTTGGGCAGAGGAGAATGTTCCCTGCATCTCGGCGGTTTACATCCCCGGGGTAGAAAATCAGGAGGCAGACTCCCTGAGCAGGGGGGCCTCTCGTCTGGGGGAATGGTCTCTCAGCAACAGATCTTTCATGCTCTGTGTCTCCGCTGGGGTCAGCCGGATGTGGACCTGTTTGCGTCCAGACAGAATCACAAGCTCTCAAGGTTCGTCTCCCTGTCAAGAGATCCGCTGGTCTTTGCCACAGACACTCTGGCAATTCCTTGGACGGAGTTCAGGCTTCTTTATGCATTTCCTCCGTTTCCACTCCTGGGCAGAGTGCTGCACAAGATAGCCCAGGAGGGGGTCCCAACCATCCTGGTGGCTCCTCGTTGGCCGAGAAAGAGTTGGTTTGCGGACATAGTTCAGATGTCAGTCGATCGCTACATCATGCCCGACGAGCCAGGGCTCCTCACTCAGGGGTCACTGCGGCACCCCAATTTGCAGACGCTGGCTTTGACGGCCTGGCTATTGAAACCTCAATCTTGACGGAGAAGGGGCTGTCTGCCACGGTGGTGCAGACCATGATTCAGGTGCGGAAGAAGTCTTCTTCCATGATTTACTACAGAGTTTGGCATGCCTACATTGCTTGGTGTGAACCCAAGAGTTTCCCTTGTCGCACCTTCTCTGTCTCTAGGATTTTGGCGTTTTTGCAACATGGTTTGGACTTGGGTCTACAGCTGAGCACCCTCAGGGCCAGGTCTCGGCCTTGGCTATTTTTTTCCAGAGATCTTTTGCCAATCATAGATTGATTAAGACATTCTTCCAGGGTGTTACCCATGTACGTCCACCGCATAAGCCTGTGTTACTGGTGTGGGACTTGAATTTGGTGCTTTCTGCTCTCCAGGGGCCTCCTTTTGAGCCCTTGTGCGATGCTGCCTTACCAATTTTGACCCTCAAGGTGGTCTTTTTGGTAGCGATAACTTCTGTACGTCGCGTGTCGGAGCTGGCCGCGCTTTGTATGAAGCCTCCCTATTTTGAGCTTCATAAGGATAAGGTGGTTTTTCGTTTTAAACCTGATTTTTTACCTAAGGTCGTTTCTCCCTTTCACCTTAATGAGGAAGTTGTCTTACCTTCCTTGTGTCCAGCTCCAGCTAATTCCAAGCAACGGACCCTCCATGCTCTGGATGTGGTCAGGGCCGTTAAGTATTACCTGTCTGCGACGGAATCCTTTAGGAAGTCGGATTTGCTCTTTGTCCTAACAGAGGGTTCTAGGAAGGGCTTGCCACCAGCTAAGTCCACTCTTAGTAAGTGGATCAGACAGGCGGTGGTGCAAGCATATTCTGGGGAAGGAACCCCCTTTTCGGATCACAGCTCATTCTACCAGAGCTATTGGTGCCTCTTGGACTTTTCAGCACCAGGCATCGGTTGAACAAGTTTGTAAGGCCGCCACTTGGTCTTCAGTTCATACCTTTACAAAGTTTTACAAAGTTGGCGTTAGGGCCTCAGCTCATGCTGTCTTTGGCCAAAAGGTGCTTCAGGCGGCAGTGAAATGAACTACTTGCTGTTCCGCACTGGGGATCCCGCCCTAATGGACACTGCTTTTGGATGTCCCACATGTAAGTATTGTGGGACGACCTGGGCGGGATATAGTGAAAAATACAATTCTGTGAAACTCACTTGTAGAATTGTTTTTGAATATATCCAGTCCAGGTCGTCCCACCCTACCCTTGTTCATTATCTCTGTTGCCTGTTATGGTGATTACCATTTTTGTATTGGGACTTTGTCCTTTAGTTTTTTGCTGGAGAGAGTACATGCTGAAGCTATGTGATGTAACATGGTTTCTTGGCCTTCCGGCCT
This sequence comes from Gastrophryne carolinensis, assembly GCA_027917425.1. Taxonomy (NCBI): domain Eukaryota; kingdom Metazoa; phylum Chordata; class Amphibia; order Anura; family Microhylidae; genus Gastrophryne; species Gastrophryne carolinensis. Next base: position 568,500,214 of record CM051234.1, on the reverse strand, counting down.
GACTCTTTTCTTACTGCTTTTTGACCACTGGAGATTCTTGTGAGACACCTCATTTTATAGGGGGTTGGGAGGAGCTACAGCTTTGGATCTTGCAGTAGACTGCGCCACCTGGTGGCGGAATACCCACATTTAAGTATTGTGGGACGACCTGGACTGGATATATTCAAAAACAATTCTACAGGTGAGTTTCACAGAATTGTATTATATATTTTCACCTTCTCCCATGTCACACCCTATAATTCTATATTTCTTCCTGTCTGTTCATTGCCTGTCACTATTTTTATTCTGCTGTTCTTTCGCACCCCCTCCCCCATTTATACCTTTTTTTTTTCATTTAATGTATTTTTCTCCTCCTTTGCTTCTCTTCATCTTTCTCCCCTCTTCTTTCTTGTCTAGATCCCTCCCTTTTTCTTCTTAGCCTGATCCCTTGCTTCCTCTCGATTATTTTTTCTATATAGCGCCATGTTTTTCCGTAACGCTTTACAATCTCCACCTCAGTTGTGGCTGCCATTAACCACTACCTGACCTTAAATTAATAAACAGCTTATAGTAGTATATCCATCTGACTGTGTATACTCGTTGAGGTTTGAGGATAAGATAAGAATATCGGTTGTTCTAAGGGGGTGATGCGAGAGTGGTACGAACACCCACACCCAGTAGCGGGAAACTGAGGGTTGGTCCGCTTTAAGATAGTTAGAAAATGGAAAATGTACATGATGCATATTTTGCATATTGGACTTTTTTCACAATAGAGCTCTTTAAGTTAGTGATGTATTATCATTATCCATGTGTTTTTCTATCCAAACAGGCAATTTACCTAGCAGCCTTCCATCAGAATTAGTATTCAGATGTACAAACAGAAGAGCGTGGACCTATATGGACAGAATGTGTGACGGCAAGAATGACTGCGGAGACTGCTCCGATGAATATGGTACAGCACAGTCTATTATAACATTTAAACTTTGTATGTAGTCTAGTGTTGTATTTTAATCCATGGCACTCCCCCCACACACACTTTCTACAGGCAGTTAAAGCAGTTCTAAATTCAAAAAGGACCACAGGCCCGTTTTATCCTCCATATGGGATTGCTTATCCACTGATAGAGCCATAGACTAGTGACAATTAAGCAGCCACTAGAAATTGGATCAGCCAAAAATGATGCCCAATTTTTGGGCTTGCTATGTGGCTTCAACTGACTGGCCACTTTCTACATGCAGATAAAGCAGATCATGGTTCCAAAATGGCCCACAGGGCCACTTTATCCTCCAAATGGGGGTGCATGTCTGCATGGCGCCAATACTTTGACCAGTCTGTGTACCGCTGACTCCCATTCACGGATGTTTCTGGAGTACAGATGCCCCCATTGTTTTTAATGGGTGGCAACAGTGCAAAGGCCCCACCCACCCACAACCCGGAAGTGAAGCTCCAGGCTTTACAAACCAGCCTATGAGCGGCAGTAAGGTAAGTGGATCATATGCAGCTATGGCATTGCCCGGCCAGAAGTGGACTTTTTTAAAGGCAGAGTTGCAGGTAGCCAGGCATTTGCATAACAAAGAGCTAAGTAACCACATAAATATTCACCTTGCTCCAATTCGAATTGGTCCCTTCAGTCACTCAAATATGCCTGTCAAGGGTGTGCACATTAAGTAGAGGATATCTGTGGATGCCAACAAAAGGCTGCACATATGGCATGGGAGCAAGAGACAAGGTAAGATTACTGGTGATAGTGGGGGGTTTTCACAGCAGGTCAGGTGGGGCTTTAGACTCTAGGACCAGGTGGCTTGGGCTTTGGTCTGCTTTAAGTAAAACTTCCACCTACTGTAACACCATCTCATAAATGTAAGGAATGCTTGGATACACGTTTGGATATGTGCTGTAAGCACTAGTCGTGGCCTACTGGTAAGGAAATGATCTTTTGTCCAGAGGGTTGCAGGTTCAAATAAGGCAGACCACAGTTCTGGGCACACACTGCACATATGGGTTAAATTACCCAAAAATAAATGCAGTTATGGACAACACTACTTACCTAACCCTCAGCTCTGCATTATTCAGCCAGACTCCCGGTATCAAGCACACACCTTTCCCAGTTATGAGGGTGCAGCCCCCTTGACGATTAGCCGGAAGTGCTGGGTCATTATTAATTTACTATTTAGCTCAGGGAGGAAACAGTGAAAGTAATGTAGCTTGGAAATAGTCCTTTATCTGTAATGTATTTTCCAGATGTGAGCTGTCCACCGTGTGCAGGATGGAGATGCAACACGGTATTTTTTGCAGACTGCGGCTGCATCCCGAAGGCGCGCTGCAACGATACCGTGCAAGACTGCACAGACTGGAGCGACGAGAAGACCTGCAGATGACCACATGCAAAGAGGAGCTGGCGCTCTTCATGGGCACATTCCCACCCCCTCATCAACCCACGCTTCCTGCTATTACACATTTGGTGTCCATCTACTTCAACCACCGCTAGACATTTTGTAGTCAGAGGGAGGGATTCATTAATTTGCACAACCTTTAAATTACCCTGTCATTTCATGGTGTCTGACCTAGAGGACATCAACTGTATGCTGTTTTTTTTTTTTTTTTTTTAAGTTGACCAAGTCTAAGTTGACTTTTATTACACTTTGCATGAGCCATCTTGAATGCTATTGAGGACCCGCCCTATAAAAATCTGGCGAGGTGTTTGTAAGGGTGTTTGCTGCAGTTTTGTGCAAATCTGACACATGATCATATAACCTACATTGGGACTGGGCCTTAATACTCCACAACAGGGTTATTTTGAAAATTTAATGACAACTTTCCAGCAGTCTGTAGATATATATCCAGGGTTTTGTCCCTTGGGCATCTCAATTTGGGATGCCCTGCTGTGTGAACCCCCCAGATCATCAAGATCGCACATGTGCAGGCTCTCATCCAATCTGAGCCATTTGTCGTGTATATGAAATTGCAAACCTAGCATGGCTGGGGGGGGGGGGGGGGGTGGAAGCATGCTTACAGCCCAATGATGCAGGTATGTAGCCGCCCAATGTTTTTTTTTTTTTTATCGATGAGGGAGCCAGTAAGCAGGTGACATTTGCAGCATCCCAGAGGGGTTTCACACAGCAGGGCATGCAGATTTGGAATGTTCCAGGGAAAGGCTAAACTTTTAGATTCCAGTGCTGGCCAAGTTTGTGGTTTGTTCCCATCTAAAGATGTGTATTTAATCGGTTAGTGTTTGGCCATATAACCAGTTTACCTCAAAGACTGAATAGTGTCTGTTTAAAGATAAATGGTCTTTTATGGTTAAAGTACACATTGCCCTGGTGTCTTTATAGCAGCTACCAGTAGTGTATAGTGGGAGTGTGCACATATGCAGTGACTGCACACAGACCATCTCTAGCCATTGTATGTTTACAGATTTGGCACAGCTCTCTTTGGTAGTCTCTTGGAAGGATTTAGTTACCAAAAGCAGAACTGACCGACAAAGCTGTTTAGTCAGCTAACATCCCCCCCCTCCCCATATAATACAGGGGCCATCACCTTTAACACACATTTTTCCAGTGCTCCTATGAGACTAGTATGTCAAGCAGGGTGACCCAAACATCTTCATTTGGGAACTTTGATCAATCTACTCACCAGAAAAGCACCAGTCAATGAAGCGAATCTTCCTGCTGGCGCTTTCTTCAATGGGAAGCTCCACACCATCACAGTGATAAGCAATGAGGAAGAGAACCCAGTGGGTGTCATATCATTGCATAACAATCAGTGGGTCTGGCAAGGCAACAATGGTCAGAAACCATCTCTAAACATGTGAAACAGAATCCACAGGAACATTATGATAGAAAACAACCTTACAGTAAATATACTGAATTCCTTTTTATTTTCTCTTCACTCAGTAAGACAAGTGTTACAATAGGAATGTCTTAAAGCAGTCCAAATGGTTGAGTAGGAAATAAACTTTCAGCTGAGAAAAGGCTGAACTGAGTAACAATTTAAAACTAAGTAGAAATGGCCGCATAGAGGACCTTGGGACCAAATTAAGACATCCACCTTGTAAAATGTGGAAAGGGTGTGCACTGGTACCCACCTTGCTCAGTAGGTATGTGAAGGGGTGGGTGAACCTGAAACACAGAGGGGCGGCATCTGACGGGTGGTAATGCATACTGGGACAAAGAGGGGCAAGCAAGTAGGACAGGTCCTGGGACATGTCATGAGAGGGACTGAGATATTGCTAGGCTCATTACCTTGTCAATCACAAACTTCTCAGCCAATTGGACGCACCTGTGATCTTCATGTGTCTGAGGAGTAGCGGGAGTGACAGAAAGGCATACACCAAATTCAAATTGGACCACAGAATCACTAGTATTTCTACTGCAGTGGGTCCTTTGTTCTGGCCACAAATCTGTCTACCATTTATGTAGACGGCTGAACATTGTGTTTTGCCCATTTCAGGAACTTGTGGACTTCTACCAAGGATGAGACAGGTCCCGTAAGGGATGAACAGAACCCCTGGACAGGTAGTCTCAGCAGCTGAGAATTTTTTTATGTTCCAAATTCACCTCTGCACTGAGCATTAGCAGAGACTGGACATCCAATTTAAGTGGGAAGGGTGTTAGGTCTCTAGCCACTTAGGTATAGAGAGAATCTGTCTGAATGACGCCACTGACTAAATCATCAACCTTCTATGTTTTCAGACTGGCAATCATTCTAAAGTAGGTTCCACTGGTTATGGAGAACTCAGAGTGGCCACGGCAGACAATTAAAGGAAATAGTTTTAGCTCAATCAGATCTTGAGGAACTGAACGTGGTAAAGCAGTTGAATATCTCTCCATCTGATCAAGGATTGGCAGGTTCCACTGTCTGATGCCTATCTGGAGGAGCACTGAGAAAGCTCCCCAGGGAAGTATGAGGGACTTTGCTTTGAAGCAAACATGTTGAATGTTCAACGAGGTTGTGGCCCCCCCTGGAGCAGGAATGGTGTGAAACAACAGGGAGACGAGTCAAATCAGCAGGATAGTTACCTGTGAATACACCCACCCGGAATCTGCTACACCCAAGCATCCCACACAGTCCGTTCCAAAATAGTTTAAAATATTCACCCTTCATACACAGCAATTACACATTCGCTACTTCACTGGAAACGAACAGCGAGTTTCACTAATGGCAAGTGGTCACACATGACGTGCAAAAGCAGTACAGACTGACAATTTCCACATTTGCTATAGGGATTTATCCCAAATTGGTGGTTGTGTGAAAAGTAGAGCCTTAAAAAAGCAGCACTGCTCTATAGACCTGAACGTACAGCTCTTTAGCACTAGGAGGCAAAGCAGGAGCCATGTATTTATGTTGGAATTGTTGCAGTGTAAATATTTTCATACGCCATGTCCAACTTCTATTTGCACAGTCAATAAGGCATGGAGAGAGTCTATTGGCCATTTTGCCACCATTCAAGCAGTGCACCGCTCGCCAAAGTTCAGTGTATCATCAATCTTTATTTCTAGAATGTTTCACTTCAGCAGGGCCACAAGGGGCGTGCATGAATATGGTACTGAAGTGAGCTGCTACATAGGGAGCATTCTGAATGGATTTGGCTTTAATCTCATAAGGTCAAAAACAGAAAGCACAATAGATAAATCACAATATAAAATAGCAGCTCTGATCAGCATGGAGAATACCATAGTGGTTTCAGGTTAGACCGACTCATTCTTGGAGGCTTCGTCAAAGTTCTCAACCAGTTCTGTAATTACAAGTTGTTAAAGCATTAAAGACTAAATCTTTACCAACTGGAAAATAAACAGCATGTGTGTCAAAGGGCAGCCAAGAGGTGCCTGCATGACAGCCAAAAAAAAAACCATTAACCAACCTGGAACATCGTCTTCCTCCTCCTCTGCAAGTGGCGCTTTACCGTCTACAGCTAAAATAAAAGCCAATCGTTACTACCAAGTAAAATTTACCATTCAAATGTTTAGACATTAGGACGATAAATTACTTCCTCCAACCACCAAAGCATTTTATTTGGATCAACTGCCCCGTCTCCAGGCAGTGACAAGCAGCAAGGTATTCCGGAACGGAAAACACCCATATGCTGCAAAGAAGAGTTTTTTTTTTTAATCTTTACATCATTATATCGATTTAGGTTGATTTAAATACAGGGCACCATAACCACACTTTAGGCACCCCCCCCCTTACCCCTCGTATGCATAGCACTCATCTGAATTCATCCATCACCTAATACAGATTCAGCTTTACTTTGGTAATTTCTGTAGCAATTCTCAGAGCATGTTTCCTCAAATTGGAACAAAACACACTGGACCTGCCCCTGGACATCCACCAAGGCATCCCAAATCAGGATGCCCCACTGTGTGAAACCCCCATAACCACTCCTTTCCCTGCTTCAATGGCGCATACAGCAAACGGCTCTCATTGTTGTGAATGGGGAAATCGTGCCGCTGCATCCTGGGCTGGGGCAGCACACACTCCCCATTCTAGTCAATGAGAGGTATTTGCCGGAATGACAGTCACAGCAGACTGCTCTCATTGGACAAGAGCCCACGCATGCACGGTTTCAACCATGACCTGAGGGATTTCACAGTGAGGCATCCCAGGGGACTGGAACAAACCTGTGTTTTGTTCTGCTTTAAAGTGGACCTGAGATTTTCACTATTCTGGGTTTTGGTCCAGTGAATGGCCATGCAGACCCCCCCACACTTACTATTCAGTTTCTTCACCACCATGACGGCATTGGGGTAAAGAGAAGCTAAATGAAACCAAACATGTGGATTGCCTAGCTGTCCACACCATTGGACACAATGGGCACAAATTGGGAAAATCCTGGGTTCTGGTCCACTTTAAGCCATACAGATACACCTCTTCCACTTACATTGTTTTGGCAGAGCCTCGGCGAGTCTCCGCAGGCTGGTGAGGCTGTCCGCTCCGAGCTGGTTCAGGATACTAGGCAACATCTCTGTAAGCTGCTTGGTCTCGGCATGTCCTGTAATGGTGAAGGTGTTGGCAGCCAAGGAAGCCTGAACTTTGGGATTGTTAAAATGGATAACTGTTCCCTGATTTGTAAACATGTTGACCTAAAAACAAGAACACACACATCAATACACATTGCTGTAGGACACTTTCAGGGCATCGGGATCTGCTCTTGTTGGAAAACTGCAATCTGATCTTAAACCAGAGCTATATCTTGTGATATCTGATCTTTGGTCTGGTATTAAAGATTCCTAGAGGACTTGAAAGGGCCATTCCAGCCAGCATGGCCCTTTTCAAAGGTGCCATACAGGCCTGAATGGCCCAGTAACAGGTGCCCCATGTGGGAATTGCTACCTAACCACAATTTCCAAGCAGCATCAGCATTGTATACAGGTATCCCCTACATCAATCCTGTGCACGCTCCCGGCCAGCAGACTATGGAGGGTGTGCACAGTAGGGCAGGATGGGAGGCTGCTGTGTGCATTTCCATGTGTATGGGACAGACAGCAGATCCAACCACATACAGAGGCCCCCTGAGGAGTCTTTGAAATTTTGTCCAGTATTAAACATGGCTTTTGGTCCAGTTTATTTTAAGCAGCCCACCCTTATCCCCTGTGAGATCCACATTGGTGTACTTTCTCAACAGGCCTCAGGTCAGGACCAGCTGCCTCTGCATCTCTTGCACTCCCAAGGACCTAGCATCTCTGACCTTCATGCGGGGTGCGTAGGAACATATGGTGGAGTATAGGTCCAGGCAGAGGCATTGTCATACTCCAAATGCCCACCTTGGGGCCAGAACTACAGGACCCAGTGTGCAGACTCCCAGCCTATCTGCAACACACTGTATAGCAGCTGCAGGTAAAATGGGGAACCTTGTGGTAAAGAATACAAACGTGGACACATCAATGAGCAGGTGTTGGGGGGGACCTGGCCGTGGGTACAGACTTTCCCATGGTAGCACATCAACACTCCCCCACTACCTAATTTACATGTTTCTCACAAAAGGGACTGAACTGGAGAATCTCTTCTCGCAGACAGCAGTAGTCCACTGCAGCCAGACCTCTAGCTTTTGATTCTCCTGTAAGATTGCTCTAGCACAAGGAGCAGGTAAGCAGCCAGTGGGAGAGTTTCCTTTCAGGATGTAGACAGCATTAAGGACGTGTGAGCCCTCTCACCTTTCGACCAATCACACGGAACATGCCGTGACCACGTAAAGTGCTACAGCATGTAAGGGCAATTGTTACACCATTGCATCGGGCTACGTTTGGCACGGTCCTAAACAGTTTTTCATTTTTCAAATGAAGAAAAAATAGCCGAGATATTGAGGTTTACAGGTTCATCTCACAATTTCTATGCTGAAGCAAGTGGGCATGGCCTTTTGATTTTTATGCTGATTATGCAGCATCAAAGATCCGTTTGTAGTTAAGTAGGTTGGCGCACCTGCTCTTGATCCCGGCACAGGAGAGGATTTAGGCAGGGGCACCGCTCTGGCTCCAAGCATTTCCCGCCAGGAGGAGAGAGGAGGAAGTGTGGGGCTACAGCACCACTCTTATGAGGGAGTGCTTCTCTGGCTCCAGGCACCTCACTGTGGCAGCGTCCTCCGCTGCGGTCCCTGCTCTGATGCCACCCCAGTGCATGTGACAGGTGCCGAGGTGGCATCAGAGCAGAGACAGCAAGAACAAAAGCATACAGCGAGAGCAGCCATATTCCTGCAGGCTACAACATCCGGGAAGGAAGGAGAGAGAGGTACGAAGGTATAATCGCAGCCTGAAACAAATCCTCGGAGGAGCGCCTCAAGTGGGCTGGCTGGGTGGAATTTACAGCCTCACAGGACTTCAGGGCCTTAGTAGAATCCAATCCATAACCAAAGATGGCCCACGCCTTTTTCTCTTTGCTTCTCCCCTCCTAAATACTCTTTCCATTTCAACTCTTCTCCCTGGTTTTTCCCTTTCCCTCTCCTTTTCTCCTTACAGCTATTAGCAGTCACTACGTTGTCTGATACGCTGAACAGGGGCAGGTGGTAAGCTCCCTGGTTTGGGAGAGGGAGGCCACTGGGTGCCCGCACAACACACACACAGGCTGGGCCGGTTCCAGGAGTGGGGTCCTTGTTGACCCGCACTGGAAGGTGGGGTGCCTGGGGGGGGGGGGCTCACCGCATAGTGGACAGATCGGACTGGCCCTGATGGCGATAGTTACAACTGTCCAACCCTCATTGGGGTCAGAATGTGAAGGGAGGAACCGTTTACCCAGGAAATCTGTGCCTAAAGCTAATCTACATGGACGTTTAGAAGCTGAAGACCAGCACTGTGACAACAGGTAAGTGCTGGATTCAGCTGGGGATTGGGGGGGGGGGGGGTGCAGAAACCCTATTGTCACTCACTTATAGCTATGGGTACCCGCACCAGCCATTCAGTATAGCCTGGTGTGGGTATGCACTGAGAAGGGGGTGTGGCCAGCAGCACGTTTTCCATTTAGCTTTACTTGCCCCTCTGATCAGGAAAGCAAAAACTGAATGGCCAGCACCCCGTCCATGAACTGTCGGAGCAAAATGTGAATCTAGGGGAACATGCAGCCGACCAAACTGGGATGCTCCAAAGAGGAGGAACAAAACCCAGGCAAATCTCTTAATCTATAATGAACCCTGAATAACTTTATGCCACATGACCATATCTCTCATGAAGTGCTGTAAAAACCAATCACACAAAACCAGCCTCTGCCATAAGGTGATTCTTAAAGTGGACCATCACCCTCAGGTGATCGGCCCAGGAATCTTATCACCTCCCTCCCCGAGGGACATCCGAGATCGGGATGTCCCGCGGGGTGAAACCCCCCCCAAATCCCCTTACATTGTCTTCGGCGGCGGCCGGCCGCTGCCTCCCTCGCGCCCCTCTAGACGTGCGCGCGCCCGCGCCTGAATGTCCTGCGCGGGCGCGCGCGTCAAGAGGGACGCGCGGGAGGCGGCGGCGGAGGAGCCGCTTGTCCGCGGCTGTCAAACCGCTTGTCCGTCGGTGGGAGCGGGGAGAGGTGAGTTTTTTGGGTGATTGGGGGGGGGGGGGGGGGGGTTTACACAGCGGGGCACCCCGATCGGGGGTGCCCCACCGAAGTGGACCAAGACCCAGGATAGTCAAAATCCTGGGTGTTGGTCCACTTTAAACTGGACCAAAACACTTACGAGAAACCGTGCTCATATGCCTCCCTCCCCTGGGGAATTCAGATAGCTGCACGCAGTTTTTTCAGGGCTTTGCAATACAATTAGGCTAAATGGCTAACAAACAATGGCTATAAAAGCCTAACACGAGAGGTCCATTGAAAATCCGGGCTTACCTCTTCTATGCCAGAGATGTTATTCACACCCAACTTTTTTAGGGAAAACTGTAGTTTCTTGTCATCTGCAGTGGCTGTTCTGTGGACAACCTTCTTCTTTCTGCGGGCAGTCCCCTGCAAAAGTAGATTTAAACACACAAGCAGTGACTAAAACTGGACCTTTCCTCCATGCATAAAAAAAAAAAAAAAAAAAAAAAAAAAAAAAATCTCATTTCCCTTCATCCTCCGCTTTTCAGATTAGGATAAATGGAGATCTGTCTAGCCTAGATTATAGGTGAAAATGGCAGACACAGGCAGAAGTGAAAGGTTACTGGCCTGCAGTTGTATCCTGCTGAAGCGCTGATAACATTTTCATGAGCACATCCTTTCTGTTCCTGATAATAAATAAAGTAATGGGCTTCCTATAAACTGTAAGACATGTATAAAACTAGGTCTGGTTACAGAATGTATAACCCACCAGATACACCATAAACTAGCTACAATACCTAGACCATCCTCCCCACACATGGGACCTTTTCTCATGGAAGCACAGCTACAATGCAAGCGTCACTTTTGTACTTCACACAAAGTAGCCTCCCACAGCCAGCTATTTAGACAGTAACACTTTCCCTACATATTATATATAGAAAAGAATGGAGAGGCATCATAACGTTCCCACCATTACTCCTTGCAGCTGCCGTTATAAGCCTTTCCCTGCCGTCATTCATACAGAGTTCAATGAAGTTAAGGTATCTCCCAAATAAGCAGCTGATTAAAAGGACAGGCAGGTCTAAAAAAAAATTGTGGTTTGTGGAGCAGCCATGATGGGTTCGCTGCTACATGCCAAACCGCCGAATTCTATTGAGGCATGCCCCAGGGGCACAGAGCAAAACCCAAAAATAAAAAAGGTGCAGATTACGCCTCACCCCCACCTTACCTTTTGGATGTAGCCACTGCCTGCTGCGGCAACATCCGGCTGCTTCAGGGCCCGATAGCTGCCCTCCCCACGTCAGCTTAGCCACCTGTGACAGCATGGCTTTAGCCGTGTTCCCCAAAGTACGGTCCATTGCATCCCATTCATACGCACTGCGCAGGATCAGGGGCCACGTGCAGTGCCTGATCGGATGCAAGATAGTGCCGCCCGTCAGAAGGTTGCACGGAATCCAAGGAACCCAGAAGATGGTTCCCCCCAACAAGGTGAGTATTTAGTGCCCGAAGGTAAAACCGGAGTGGAGAGCAGATAGCTGAGGTTTGGGGGATGTTCCTCTTTAAGAAATAAATGCCCACCCGGAAGTACTGGTGGTGGGTATACTTCACTCAGAATAAGAGTCTATCTTATATGTTTCCCACACCCTGTACATACAGATTGCTCACATTAAAAATCATCCTACCTGCATCTACTGCATGTTATGGGCCTTTAAACATCCAAGATGGTGGCTCATGGAACATCAGGCAGCCTGCAAACAGGAAGTGCCTTCTGACTGTGCTGCTCTGCCTTCTGGGACTGCTAACCTTTTCCTGACCCCAGCTCTGCTCTGTCTAAGCAAAGCACAGCTATAACCCGCCCCCTGTATTTTATCCTCCTCTCCTCAGTAAGTGTGATGCTTCTGAGTCAAGATGGCGGCGCCCGTATCCTAGTCCTTAACAAAGTTGCAGCCAGTGGGGGAAAGAATAAGTGACTAAAAACTTAAAAATATATTAATTTTAGATGCTGGGGAATTGTTTTTAAGGGTTTTGGCTTTCCAATAAATCATGGTGAAAGTCCGGTTTAAGAGCCTAGGGACCCATGTTGTAATTTTGGATTAGATTAGCTTCATGCAGGATTACGCCATTAAGAAAACCACTTACCTTGCCGCCAATGCGCACTTGGGCTTGCAGTTTGGCCAATTTTTCTTGATTCATGATTGTTTCTTTCATCTACAACACAATAAGAATGTATTTCTACTAGGGACTACGGCTCATCCCACATTCAGACAAAATCCAAAACCTCATGCATGTTCCTATTTCGATCCACTGCTTGCTCCTGACTGCAAAGCATGGATTACTTTAATTATTTTTGGCCATGAGTGTCACTAGGTAATCTACCAGAATGAACAAGGGTAGTAATAAGAGGCTCCTGGGACACGAGTGGCAGCAAAGTGGATATTGTACTAGCCTGCTAGAACAGGAGGAGGGCTTAAAGTTGAACAAAACCCAGGATTTTGACTCTCCTCTCCTTGGTTTTGGTCCTTGACCCTGGGGCACCACAATCAGAGATGTGTGTTCCCGGTCTTACGGTGAGCGGATCCAAGCGCGCTGGCAGCCGCACCCCCCCCCCCTCTAACAAGGAGCATGCCTGTGTCTTCCTGCTGAAGGGATAGCGGGCCGCAGCTTGCAAATGCGCCATTGGACCAGGAAAGAAAGCAAGTTTCTAGGAGACCTGGGACAATTCTGGATGCCCCCAAGGGGAGGGAATTTAGTGGTCCTGGGATCTTCAGGGCCATTGGGGGTGTGTGGGTTCCGAGCCACTTTAATGTCACAGTATCCAGTAATAAGTCACATTATTGTGACCACCAGCTAATCAGACTAAGCGCCGTGACAGAACAGACAGCCTAGGAGTGAGTCAATAAGGTCCTGGTAGGCTGTCACAGGTATCTGGAGCCATGTTGACTGCAGTGAATCCTAAAGGCGCTGGAGCAGGTGGGGAGGAGGATGTTTCATCTCAAGAGCAAGCCACCATCCAGGCAGCCCCACAGATGCTTAAATAGGCTCAAGTCTGAAGAATTAAGAGGTTCAGAGTAGTACAGACATTTCTAGCCTATAAAAAGGGGGCACAGGAGGGGGCACCTAGGACAGAGACAGGGGGCAGAAAGGTAGGGCAGATAGTAGGGTATCTAGGACAGATAAAGGGGAAAGAAAGGTACATAGGACAAATAGTAGGAGGGGCAATAGATACCATACAAGCCTATAATAAGGGGGCACAGAAGGGGGCGCAAAGGACAGAGGGGGGCATAAAAGTACATAGGGAAGATAGTAGGGAGTGGAGGGTATCTAGGACGGATAAAGGGGAAAGAAAGGTACATAGGACAAATAGGAGGGGCAATAGATACCATACAAGCCTATAATAAGGGGACACAGAAGGGGGTGCAAAGGACAGAGGGGGGCATAAAAGTACATAGGGAAGATAGTAGGGAGTGGAGGGTATCTAGGACAGATAAAGGGGAAAGAAAGGTACATAGGACAAATAGGAGGGGCAATAGATACCATACAAGCCTATAATAAGGGGACACAGAAGGGGGTGCAAAGGACAGAGGGGGGGCATAAAAGTACATAGGGCAGATAGTAGGGGAGTGGAGGGTATCTAGGACAGATTGAGGGGTAAGAAAGGTATATAGGATAGATATAGGGGGGCATATAGTACAAACAGTGAGGGAAGGGGTCAATATATACCATATAAGCCTATAAAAAGGGGGCGCCATGTGCCTGGAAGTGTTAGGAGCCCAGTGTCCGCTCGGTGCCCCGGGGTCTTCCCGCCTCAGGCAGCTCCTCACCCCGCCACACACATCACCCTGAGCCCCTGCACACACACAGCCCATAGCTGACAGGTGGGCCCCTCTCGGCAGCCCCAGCACAGGCCCCGCTCACCCCACCGCCGCAGTTCTGCCCCCGTCGTTCCGCCTCACCTTCCGCAGCCTGCAGGCGGGTGTGTGTGGGAGACACGGCGGGTTTAAAGGCCTCCAGGGAGCCGCGGCACCGGGCGCGCACACACGCGGGGAACAAGATGGAAGCCAAGAGGAAGGGCCGGAAGTGTCGCGCGGCCATGTGACTGGGGCCTCTCCCACACTGCGCCTTGCAGACAAGTGTCGCCGCCACGGTGTCCGGGCGCCATGTTGTTGGTTCCAGACGACCGCAATATATGGGTTGATTCAGCAACTTCTTTACTACCTTTTTTTGTGGGTAAACGCTTTCTCCTATGATGTTTTTACGCGGTGCAATTAAGCACCATATTTATTTATTTTTTATTTTTAAAAAACATTTGCACAGCTAAAACATACCTCTCAAGTGTCCCTGTTTTGGACGGACTGTCCCTCTTTTGAGTCCACGCCCCCCTGGCCCTCATAGTTCTCATTTGTCTTCATTTGAGGTGTAACATGCAGATCTGCAGAAATAAACGATTCACTCGCCTATTTAAAGTGGACCAACACCCAGGATCTTGACTATCCTGGGTTTTGGTCCACATCCTCGGGTGCCCCGCTATGTGAAACCCCCCAGATCTCCTAATAAAACTCACCTCACCCCGCTCCTACGGTGCATGCGTGGCCGCTCGTCCAATCAGCGTGCTCGGAGCCGCTGTGGTATGCGCGTCAAAGCGCGTCTTAGCTCAGCGGCTCTGAGCTTGCTGGCGCCCGCATCTCGCGCTTCCCTCTAACGGAGTGCACCCGCGCCGGTCACTCACAAATGGCCGGTGCGGGCACGCGCCCTGCTAGAGAGAAGCGTGAGATGCGGCCCGCGCCGTTGGACCAGGAGTCAGGTAAGGTTTGTGAGCGTCCTGGGGGGTTTCACACAGCGAGGCATCCCGATTTTGGATGCCCCGCAGGGAGGGATTGGATCAGCCCAGGAATCTAAGATTCCCTGGCCGATCATGCTGGGTGTTGGTCCACTTTAAAGTGTTTCTATTGTTTTAACTGTCCTATCCATCCCTCAATGAGGGGGTGTGGCCTAATTTAACGAATGTCCCTCTTTCCCGCCCTGTAAAGTTGGTAGCTATGCTAAAATATGGTGCTGAATTGTGCAGAAAGAAAACCTCATGAGAAAAAGTGTTTACTCAAAAAAATATGGTGCTCAATCAAGCCTATAGCGAGCACCGTGCCGATACAGTACAAGTATATTGGTGACACTGAGTCATTTTTAAACCGGACCTTCCCTCTAAATAAGAGCCTATCTTATATGTTTCCCACACGCTATATACAGATTGCTCACATTAAAAATCATCCTACTTGCGTTTACTGCGTTTTCTGAGCCTTTAAACATCTAAGATGGCGGCTCATGGAGTATCAGGCTGCCTGCAAACAGGAAGTGTCTTTTGACTGTGCCGCTCTGCATTCTGGGATTGCTGATCTTTTCCTGGTCCCAGCTCTGCTCTGTCAGCTATTACCCCGCCCCCTGCACTTTTGACCCCTCTCGTCAGTATGAAATGCCACTGAGCCAAGATGGCGGCGCCCATATCCTATAGAGTGCTGAACAGAGTAGCAGCCCAGTAGGGGAAAGAATAAAACATGTCAAAAAACATAAAAAACGTTTGGGCTTTTCATTAAATGATGCTGAAGGTCCGCTTTAAGTTATAATGACTTTATTGAATGAACATTATCATACAATGGTCGGCTGACCACAAGTCTCAGCAGGTGTGGCCTGCGGGTAAAAAACAGCCCCAGACTCTTTGGTCAAACCAGCCTTTCTAAAGTGTGTACAACATAGAACCCTCCCTCCAATGGGAAGTGTGCAGCATCCCCCTAATAACCCCATAACAGGCAGCATGGCAGGGCCTCCCCTCCAATCACCCCATAACAAGCACTATGCAAAATCCCCCCCATCACCCCATAACAGACACTATGCAGATCCCCCCCATCACCCCATAACAGGCACTATGCAGATCCCCCCCATCACCCCATAACAGGCACTATGCAGATCCCCCCCATCACCCCATAACAGGCACTATGCAAAATCCCCCCCATCACCCCATAACAGGCACTATGCAAAATCCCCCCCATCACCCCATAACAGGCACTATGCAGATCCCCCCCATCACCCCATAACAGGCACTATGCAGATCCCCCCCCATCATCTTATAACAGGCAGCGTGGCATAGCCTTCCCCCCCATCACCCCATAACAGGCACTATGCAGAATACCCCCATCACCCCATAACAGGCAGCGTGGCAAAGCCTTGCCCCCCAATCACCCCATAACAGGCACTATGCAGATCCCCCCCATCATCTTATAACAGGCAGCGTGGCATAGCCTTCCCCCCCATCACCCCATAACAGGCACTATGCAGAATACCCCCATCACCCCATAACAGGCAGCGTGGCAGAGCCTTGCCCCCCAATCACCCCATAACAGGCACTATGCAAAATCCCTCCATCACCCCATAACAGGCAGCGTGCCAGAGCCTCCCCCCCAATCACCCCATAACAGGCACTATGCAGAATACCCCCCATCACCCCATAACAGGCAGCGTGGCAGAGCCTTCCCCCCCCCCAATCACTCCATAACAGGCACTATACAAAATCCATCCCTATCACCCCATAACAGGTAGCGTGCCAGAGCCTTCCCCCCAATCACCCCATAACAGGCACTGTGCAGAATACCCCCCATCACCCCATAACAGTTAGTGTGGCAGAGCCTTCCCCCCAATCACCGCATAACAGGCACTATACAAAATCCCCCCCACATCACCCCATAACAGGTAGCGTGGTAGAGCCTTCCCCCCAATCACCCCATAGCAGGCCCTGTGCAGAATCCCCCCATCACCCCATAAGAGAGAGTGTACAGAATCCCCCAAATCACCCCATAACAGACACTGTGCAGAATCCCCCCATCACCCGATAACAGGCAGTGTGCAGAATCACCCCATAGTAGGCACTGTGCAGAATCCCCCCCATCACCCCATAGCAGACACTGTGCAGAATCCCCCCCATCACCCCATAGCAGACACTGTGCAGAATCACCCCATAGTAGGCACTGTGCAGAATCCCCCCCATCACCCCATAACAGACACTGTGCAGAATCCCCCATCACCCGATAACAGGCAGTGTGCAGAATCTCCCCCATCACCCCATGCCAGGCAGTGTGCAAAATCCCCCCATCACCCCATAACAGGCAGTGTGCAGAATTCACCCCAATCACCCCATAGCAGACACTGTGCAGAATCCCCCCATCACCCGATAACAGGCAGTGTGCAGAATCCTCCCTAATCACCCCATAACAGGCAGTGTGCAGAATCCTCCCTAATCACCCCATAACAGACACTGTGCAGAATCCCCTCTAATCACCCCATAACAGACACTGTGCAGAATCCTCCCTAATCACCCCATAACAGACACTGTGCAGAATCCCCTCTAATCACCCCATAACAGACACTGTGCAGAATCCCCTCTAATCACCCCATAACAGGCAGTGTGCAGAATCCCCCCATCACCCGATAACAGGCAGTGTGCAGAATCCTCCCTAATCACCCCATAACAGACACTGTGCAGAATCCCCTCTAATCACCCCATAACAGACACTGTGCAGAATCCCCCAAATCACCCCATAACAGACACTGTGCAGAATCCCCTCTAATCACCCCATAACAGGCAGTGTGCAGAATCCTCCCTAATCACCCCATAACAGACACTGTGCAGAATCCCCCCATCACAGGCAGTGTGCAGAATTCGCCCCAATCACCACATAGCAGACACTGTGCAGAATCCCCCCATCACCCGATAACAGGCAGTGTGCAGAATCCTCCCTAATCACCCCATAACAGGCAGTGTGCAGAATTCGACCCAATCACCCCATAACAGACACTGTGCAGAATCCTCCCTAATCACCCCATAACAGACACTGTGCAGAATCCTCCCTAATCACCCCATAACAGACACTGTGCAGAATCCCCCCATCACCCCATAACAGGCAGTGTGCAGAATTCGACCCAATCACTCCATAACAGACAACGTTCAGAATCTCCCTCCAATCACCCCATAACAAGCAGTGTGGCAGAGCACCCCCCACCCTGCTCACCTGTAGAAAGCCAAAGCTGGGACCTGAAGCTGACTGCCCACATGCTCTAGTTTTTTGTCACCTTGAAAGTAGTCTCCCCGCCAAGCTGAGACAGCAAACCCCACAAGTACATACACGTACAATATACCTCTACCAACAGTGATTAAGCTCCACTTTGGGCATACCTACCGAAGAGGGACATGTGTTAAATTAGGCCATGCCCCCTTATTATGGGATGGATAGGAGATACATTGTAACAGTTACAACAATAGAAACACTTTGATTAGGCAAATGAATCATTTATTGCTGCAGATCTGCATGTTACACCTCAAAGAGCGTGGGACAGGGGGACTCTAAAGAGGGACTGTCCCCCCAAATCAGGAACACTTGGGAGGTATGACTTTGGGCTGTTCACAACATGTTACCAGTGACAAAAATGAGGGGGGCCACAAACCCCAGAGTGAAATGTTGATAGGGGATCCAAAAACCGCCAATGCAAGGGGCCCTGGGAAGCTGGGGGGACCCCTGAAGTCTGCAGCTTGTATGTGATGCCCGCGTGCAAGTAGGAATCCACGCACATGTGGTTTACGCTCATTTGTGCTAGATGTTTCCAGCCAAATAATGAACCCTGAATATCCATTCTTCAAATGGATGTGCATCACCAGCAGATGCCAGGTCTTCAAGCAAAGCCCCCTGCTCCTGATAATTATTCTTCAAGCAGACCTACAATCATGTGCCAGGACGGCCCTGGTTCACAGGGACACTAACTGACACCTAACCTCCCCCCCCCCCCACGCCATCAGTGAGGCCTGCATTAGAGAGATACTGACTTACCTAGCAGAGCTTTGTCCATTGGGGGACAGTTTGGGTACAGTTACATGTCTTTACTGTACTGCGCAGATACACCCTGCCCACATCATAAATGACTTACTTCTCGGTTTTGGTTTCTAAATATTCTTTAACTCATCCCAAAATGAGAGGCCCAGAGGAGAGTGTTAAAATGGACATTCCAGGCAAATGATTAATTTATCTGCTTCCTAATCTCCTCATCTTTCATTCATTATATTTTCTAACAAGTCAAGGCAACTCTCTTCCTTGTATTGGACCTCTCATGCTAGAATCAGTCATCAGATATGCATGAATCTTTATGGCATATTGTAAATTCAGGGGATACTGAAAAGTAAATTGGCAGAAGAGAGCAAGTTTGTTTATTGAGCAATGCAAAGTGCTGGTGAATTAAAGATGCCACCTCTGGGGGCGTGGCTATGTAGCCGAGCTGATCAGACGTGTAGCACGAGGGCTCCTGGAAAAATCCTGAAATCCCCTTGAGATCCAGAGTTAATTCTCCGGGAACTCGCCGGACATCTATACTACATATCCCCCTGGACCCTCCTGCCGACCTCTGCGGGGACAATAACCACCTTTCGGTCCCCCTGGGAGAATTGGAGCCTCCGCACGTGTCGACCCCCGCCATCTTGGCTAAGTAGCCGCCTTACCCTGGAGTGCTAGCTGACTGCTGTGTGGCGCTGCCGACATTCGGAGTGGTGGGGTGTCGTGCTCCCTGGCCAGCGGAGGTGACCTGCAGGTGAACTTGGAGCCGAGCCCGGCCGAGATCGCGCACTATAGCGGCGCCTGCTGCTCTTACCTGCTGCCGTTGCTCTCTTGGAGTCGGACGCGCCCTCTACCCGGGCTTCTCTACGGCCGGCTCTGCACCCGCCTTCGCTGCGGCTTCCTTCCCGTGTGCCACCTGCTTACCGGTCGGATCCATCCCTTCACCGGCGACTGCCGCTGCCATCGGGGAGGAGCCTCCAGCCCGCCCGTTGACGCTGACCGAGGCCGCTGCTGAGGCGCCCCCAGCCCGCCGGCCGCCTTCCACCGTCGACTGCCGCCAGTGGTGAGTGACCTCCGGCCCACCTGTCGCTGTTCACTGCTGCCCCCGCTGGGAAACCCCCCCCCCCCCGGCTCACCGGTCGGTTTCCTCCTTCCACAGCTGGTTGTCACTGACAGGGGCCCTCCTGCCCGCCTACCAGCTCCTTTCCTCCGCCGCGGGATACCGGTGCCAGTGAGGAGCCTCCTGCTCATCTCCCGTGCTGACTGACATCGCCGCTGAGGGGTACACTGCCCACCAACGACTCCCTCCTCCCGCCGCTGCTTGCCGACACCGGTGAGTGACCCCCTGCCGGTCCATCGCTATTGCCTAATACCCTGGGAGCCTCCTGCTCACCGGCCGGCCCTCTCCATCGCCAGCTGCTGCCACCGGTGAAGGCCCTTATATCTATTGGGCGGCTGCCTCTCTCTGTTGTTGGCTGCCAGTGAAGCTCCCTTGCCCACTGACGGGTCCCCTTCTGGTGCTGGCGGTCGCTGCTGGTGGTACCCGCCAGCCTCTGATAACAGCTGCAACCCCCCCCCCCACTGCTGCGGCTTGAACTGCTCCCACTGAGTTAGCCTCCCCTGACTGACCTGGGTTTGGGACAGCTTAAGCCCACCATACGCTTGGCAGCCCTCCGGTCCCCCCCCCCCCCCAGTGGCGTGGAGAGGGGTGAGAGAAGTCTGGAAGGAGCCCCGCTTCCTACCCCCACTATTTACATCCTTGAATTCTGTGGAGTCTGTATTGTGGAGTCTGTAGGAGTCTGTATTGGCGCACCCTGCATCTCCTGAACAAGTCCAGCATCTGTAAGTCCCAGACAGCAAAAGGGGATAGTATATCATACCAGGCAACTACCACCCTATATGAAAGGAGGCAAGAAGAGGCGCCCGGTGCTCCTAAACAGTGGCACACAAACCATGGCAGATTCTCAGGCTGAACGTCCTGACTCTCCTGTCTCAGGTCCTAATAACGCTGCAATAATGGCAGCTATCACTAATTGTCAAAGTGTCCTAACGGCTAAATTTGATAATCTGCAAGAACAGCTTAACTATTTTAAACATGACCTAGACAAGATGAAGGATAGAGCGCAGGAGTCGGAGAGAAGAATTGGGGAGACTGAGGATGGGCTATCAGCTGTGGCTGTTGCGGTGGAGTCTCTGAAGCGTCAAGTGAAAACACTTACAGAGCGGGCGGAGGACGCGGAGAACCGCTGCCGACGTAACAACATTAGAATAATTGGGATACCGGAGAGGGCGGAGGGAGACTCTCCTGAAAGCTTAGCGGAAAACCTCATTAAAAACGTGCTGGCGCCGGAGGGCCTCTCCCCCTTCTTTGTGGTTGAAAGGGCGCACCGGATCCCATTCAGGCCCCCACCACCAGGGGCCCCTCCCCGCCCCTTCATCTTAAAGCTGCTGAACTTTAGAGATAGGGATACTGTATTGACGGCGGCGCGGAAGCGAAAGGATGTTTTACTGGAGGGTGCGAGATTGTCCTTTTTTCCGGACTTTTCAGCGGAGGTGCAGAAGCAGCGCCGATCTTTCAACGAGGTGAGGGCGCGACTCCGGGCGAAAAATATCAGATACGCCATGCTATTTCCCGCTAAGTTACGGGTCCAGGATGGAGCTGCTGCCAGATTTTTCCTCACAGCGGAAGAGGCCAACGACTGGATTGACTCACTCCCTGCGGCCTGAGGGCGGAGTAACCGCTGATGGTCCAGCGGGGGCGACGCTATGCTGGATGCCGATGAGCCTAATTTAGACACTCACGGAGCTCTGGGCTCGTGAGGCACCTCTTACCAAAGTGTCAGATAATTGGCGCTGATGTTGTTCGCGGGGGACCCTACATGAAGAGACCGGGACTTCCTCGTGGAGGTGGCACAGTGTTTGGGTTCCTGGTTCCCCCCCTCCCCCCCCCCCTTTTTTTTTTTTTTTTTTTTTTTTTAGCATCCCCCAGCCCCTATATATTGTTCTTCACCCCTGCTATCCCAGCCCCCCCTCGCCCCCCCCCCTTTTTTTTTTTTCTTTCTGAGATGTGATAAATGGATCTCGCGGGGACCGCTATCCTACTGTAACCCTCTATGTGACTGCCTTCAGAGACTGCATCCCATTGGCACCACAGTTAACCGGTGTTGATTGTTTACAGGTTACGGGATTAAGCTCACCACAGTTGGGATTAGGTAGAGCCGGGAGGGTTGGGAATTGTTAAGTTAAGTTAGATATAATGTTGATAGGTCCTAAGGTTCAGGTAATGTTGCTGTTAATGTTTTCTCTTATTTTTTCTGTTTTGGACTGTAAATTTTGCGAGTGTATGTGCAGCGTATGGTGCGTATGTTGGTATGATTGGTGTGGCCTGCTACCACGGGGTCCTGGGGGAGGCTGTGAGGCACTGAGATGCCCGACACAACCTTGGCATAAATATCTATTGCAGATGGTTATATGGAGTGTAAGGTAATCTCATGGAATGTGAGAGGTCTCAATGATCGTATAAAGAGGTCTTCAGTACTTCAATTCTTGAAGCGCCATAACCCTAATATTATAATTCTTCAAGAGACCCACCTGTTAGGCCAGAAATCGCTATCAATCAAAAGACC
The DNA here is from genome assembly GCA_027917425.1 of Gastrophryne carolinensis. Lineage (NCBI taxonomy): Eukaryota > Metazoa > Chordata > Amphibia > Anura > Microhylidae > Gastrophryne > Gastrophryne carolinensis. Next base: position 568,477,761 of record CM051234.1, on the reverse strand, counting down.
GTGGATTGCACATCTGTTTCACTCTCACTACTCTAGCTATGCCAGGGGGGTGTCGGTTCTGGTGGCCAAGCATCTTCCTTTTGATCCCATATCGGTATGCTCTGACCCTAAGGGCAGATTTGTTATCGTACATGCAAAGATATATGATGTCAGTGTCTTAATGGTAGGTCTATATATTCCGCCCCCCTTTGATGCAAAAGTCCTTCAGGAGGTCACGGACAGACTGGCCGCCTTCCCACCTGACCCCCTAATGCTATTGGGTGATTTTAACATGATCCTAGACAGATCCCTGGATCGGTTGACCCCGGGGGTGGGGCCGACTACCCCGCTGGCGGTGTGGGCGGCTACACTGGGCCTGACTGAGCTGTGGAGATGGAAGCATCCCCATGATAGAGCATTTTCCTGCCATTCTATCACCCATAAGTCGCTCTCCCGCATTGACCTGGCTTTTGTATCTGGATGTCTTCTGTCTAGGGTGGTGGCTTGTGAGTATCTGCCGCGGGGGATATCGGACCATTCGCCTTTGATGGTGACGTTACGCATGACCAGGGACCAACTGGGCCTGAGGAGATGGGCTCTCAATCCCCTGTGGCTGGAGGATCAAGAGGTTTGCAATACACTTGAAAGGGACCAGGAGAGATACTGGGAGTGTAATGGGGGAGAGACCTCAATTAGCACACACTGGGATGCGTTCAAGGCTGTTATTAGGGGTAGTGCTATTAGCGCCATTAAAGCGGCTAGAGTGAAAAGGGGGAGGTCGATTAGAGAATTAGAAGAGAGAATGGCCAAGGCTGAGGAGGAATTTGTACTAACACAGACCTCTGCTGACCATGCCTTGGTCAAATCGCTCCAAAGGGAATATAGTCTGGCATTAACCGACTCCACGAGGAAGATGCTACTATTGAAACAGCAGACTGTATTTGAAAAAGGGGACAAGAATGGGAGAACCCTGGCATATCTTTCAAGAGCAGAGTTCCCACAAACACACATAGCTGGTATCACGAGTCAGGCCCAATTTGTGGCGGACGCGGAGGGGATCTCCAGGCAGTTCCTTGACTACTATAGCCATCTGTACTCCTCTAGGGTGCGGTATGATCCGATAGACTTGACAGCCTTTCTCGATACTATAACTCTCCCCTCCCTCTCTGAGGCAGATAGCGCAATGCTAGCTGGCCCCATAACGTGCGCTGAGATTGAAAAGGCAATTGCCCTAATGTCTAACCGGAAGGCCCCCGGACCTGATGGCCTACCCTCAGAGTGGTATAAAAAGAACGGTTCAGCCTTGGCGTCGAGGTTGCTGGAGGTTTTCTCTGAGGCCTTACACTCGGAGACCCTGCTTGAGACCTTTGCACAGGCAACTATCACCCTAATATATAAAGAAGGGAAACCCAGGGACTCCTGTACCTCGTACAGGCCAATCTCCCTGCTAAACCAGGATGCTAAGATCCTCGCTAAGGTCCTGGCAAACCGGTTAAACACAGTAATCCTGTCACTTATAGGGGCTGACCAGTCAGGCTTTATGCCAGGCCGGACAACTGGCATTAATTTGAGGAGATTATTTAGCAATTTGCAAATCCGGCATGACAATGCTGGGAGCAGGGTGGTTATCTCACTAGACAACGAAAAGGCCTTTGACTCTGTGGAGTGGCCCTATCTGTGGAGTGTTCTAGGTAAATTTGGCCTTCCCCCTACTTACATCAAATATATACAGATGCTTTATAAGAACCCTAAGGCTAGGGTGAGAGTAAATGGGGTCACCACAGCTGAATTCTCATTACACCGGGGTACACGCCAAGGGTGTCCCCTCTCCCCCCTGTTGTTTGCACTTGCGATAGAACCCCTGGCAACGCTGATTAGAGACTCCCCAGAGATTCAGGGGTGGCGATTGGGAGACAAGGTTGAAAAAGTCTCTTTATACGCAGATGACACCCTGGTCTATTTGGCAGATGCCAATGGTTCATTAGAGGCCCTACTGAGCATAATAGCCAGATTTGGCCTGTTCTCCGGCCTCAGGGTCAATTGGGAAAAGTCCAGCCTGTACCTTGTGGATAGCCCGGAGGACACCCTGATCTCTCCGAGCTCGTCTCTTCAGGTAGTAGACCGGTTTAAATATCTGGGAGTTGTTATACATGGGGACCCCTCTAAATTTATTGACTTAAATATATGTCCCGTGATTAATGCCCTCCGGGGGAAAGTGGCTCAGTGGGCAGCTCTTCCCCTCTCTGTGATTGGTCGAATCAACATGTTCAAAATGGTCTTCCTCCCTAAATTCTTATACATGTACCAATCGTCGCCTATTGTGTTGCCGGCCTCCCACTTTCGGCTCCTGGATTCTATCCTATTTAAGTTTATCTGGGGGACTTCCCCCCCCAAGATGAACAGAGCTATTCTTAGAGCACCTCTGCAATCGGGGGGCCTAGCGGTACCGCATATGTTACTATACTTCTATGCTGCCCAACTAGCATACGTTGCTTGGTGGATGAACCCCTCTGCAGTTAATCCGGTAACCTCCCTGGAGATCTCCTTGTTGGGCCCGGAGGTTCCCCTGCGGACTCTGGTGCACAGGGGAGCAAAGGGTCTTCCGCGCGCTACCGCGTGTATAAGAACCACTCTCCACATCTGGCAGCGGGTGCACGATACGTTGGGCCCCCCGCGCCCTCCCCTAGAATGGTCCCCTAATGTGCCTCTATGGGATAATCCTAGACTGCCTGAATTGATGTCCCTCCCAGATACAGCTTTCTGGAGGAGGAGAGGAATTACTTTGTTATCACATATATTCTCGGGGGGAACGCTGATGTCATATGAACAGTTGTGCCAGGTGTTTGCGCTACCCCCAAGGGAATTCTTTCGATACCTGCAACTCCGACACGCTCTGAGGTGCCAGATTCCCTTGGGGGGACTGCAATTAGTAGAATCGACAATTGAAACTCTGGTAACGACTGTTAACTTAAGTAAGCCCACCTCAACACTGAACTGTACCCTCCTCTCGGGGCTTCCCTCCCCTTTGGATAGAGCGCTGGAGAAATGGAGAGCACTGATTCCAGACCTGGAACAAGCTGACTGGGAGGAAGCGGTAGACGGTCTGTACCCTTCAGTCATAGACTCGAGGGACAGACTGATTCAGGCTAAGTGGCTCCATCAGGCCTATCTGACCCCGGTTAGACTCAAGAGGATGGGCCTGCTGGACTCAGATATCTGCCCCAGATGCAATGCCGTGCCAGGTACGTTGATACACATGATCTGGGAATGTCGGGTGATCTCATCGTTTTGGGAGGAGTTATTTAATTTTTTAACCATGTCCGTGGGCTTGCCAATCATAAAAGCGGCTGCCCTTGGTCTGCTGAGCATTGTCGAGCCGGTGTTAGATGACGGCCCCCAGAAGGTTCTACTGCGACTGCTAATGTTCTATGCAAGGAAATGTATTTTACTTAACTGGAAACACCCGAGTACACCGACCTTATCAGGTTGGAAAAGCCTAGTAAATGGTAGGTTAATCCTCTATAAGATGACTTACGAAGCCAGGGGATGCCCAAATAAATTTGAACGGGTATGGGGAGCATGGCTTAATACCTCCAACTCCATCAATGACTAGAAACATCTATCTGCCTCTAGCCCTCGGACCTCATAATATTCACCCGTTATCAGGAAATGATGTCAATAGCAGGCGGGTGTGAATGTCGGAGTGAATGAGTGCGCATGTGTGTATGTGTGGACAATGTATATAGTTAATAATTGTTATGAGTCTAACCTTTTTTTCTTTTTTTTTAGTGTAAGTAAGGCTATGTTTAGTAATGTATATGTATGTTACAACTTTAAATGCATAAATAAAAATTTATAAAAAAAAAAAAAGATGCCACCTCTGACAACCAGCATGGGGCAAGCTGTAAGCAGCTGTGTCAACAGCTTGTATCTACAGAAGAGGAGTATCATAGTATTTAAGGCTTAATAAAGACTTTAGTCCATCCAGTTCAGCCTGTTTAGCTCCTTCCAGTGGTCTAGTAGCCATAGCTGGAAATGTTATTACATGCCAGGAAGGCATCCAGGCCACTTTTGAATGTTTTAACTGTATCCTTCTCTCTCGTCTCTTTTCCAAACTGAATAAACCTAACTTTGACAATGTTTCAGGGTACTCTAGTCCCCGCACTCCTTTTATTAACTTAGTTGCCCTTCTTTGAACATGCTCCATTTTGGATATGTCCTTCCTAGTCACAGGTGCCCAGAAGTGTACACAATACTTCATATGGGGTCTGACCAGTGACTTGCACAGGGGTAAAATGATGCTCCGGTCATGAGCACCTATGCCCCTCTTCATGCACCCCATGATCCTGTTTGCTTTGGCAGCTGCTGCCTGGCATTGATTACTACGGTTAAGTTTATTGTTAATTAAACCCCATAGATCCTTTTCCATTGTTGCTTTACCAAGCATTTCTTTGGTGTGTATTTAGTGTGTAATCATGGCGCAGGCGTGTGCATAACCTTACATCTGTGTTAAACTTAATTTGCCATTTAACTGCTCATGCTTCCAATATAGCTAAGTTTGTAGCCGCATGTTGTCCTCTTTTGTGTTAATTACTTTACACAGCTTAGTATCATCTGCAAAGATTGAGACTTTACTGTTTAATCTGTACCCTATGTCATTATTATATATATTTAAGAGAATTGGTTCCCAGAACTGACCCTTGTATTACTCCGCTAGTAATGGTGACTCAATCGGAGTATGTACCATTGATAACCACATTCTGCCTCCGATCATTAAACCAATTCTCACCCATGTGCACACGTTTTCCCCTAGTCCAAGCATTCTCATCTTTTGTACCAGCCTTTTATGTGGCACAATATCAAATGCTTTAGAAAAGTCAAGATATATGATATCCAATGACTCCCCCTGATCCAATCTTGAACTTACCTCCTCATAAAAGCTGATTAGGTTTGTTTGGCAGGAGCGTTTCCTCATGAATCCATGCTGATATGATGTAATAAGGTAATTTTATGCTCCAGGATAGTATCCCTTAAGCAACCTTTAGACAGTTTGCCCACCACAGATGTTACACTTACCGGTCTGTAGTTCCCAGGTTTCCCCTTAGATCCCTTTTTTGAATATCGGCACCACATTTCTCAAGTGCCAAACCTTTGGAACAGCCCTCATAATTATTGAATCTACAAATATTAGAAATCATTAGCTTGTCTATTATTGTACATATCTCCCTTAAAACACAGGGATGTATGCCATCTGGTCCCGGGAACTTATCAATTTTTATCTGCTTGAGACAGCGCTGCACTTCTCCCTTGGTTAGACCAGTGACATTTAACGGAGAATTTGGGTTATTGCTCTGCATTTCAACAGACATGTCACATTCTTTTGTGAATATGGAAGCAAAGACGATGTTTAGTAAATTTGCTTTCTCCTCATTCCACTCTGTAGGTGTCCCCTCCTTGCTTTTCAGGGGGCCCACACCCTCAGGTTTGTATCTTCTACTGTTTATGTAGCTAAAGAACATTTTGGGGTTAGTTTTACTCTCTTTGGCGATCAGTCTTTCTGTCCTTTTGTTTACATTGTTTATTTTCTTCTTTATAATTTTTTTAATTCTTCCACTGTCCCTTCCTGCTTTAAACATTTAAATCCCCCCTAACCTTTTTGTTTAGCCACATTGGTTTACACTTGTTTCTAACGCATTTTTTCCTGTAAGGTATATATCTATCACAATGAAAATTAAGAATTTCTTTGAAAGTTACTGTCCATGCTTTTGTTTTTAAGGACATTTCCCAGTCAATGCAGTTTAGGGCATCTCTAAGCTGGTCAAACTTTGCCTTTTTGAAGTTCCGTGTTTTTGTGGCTCCTTGATAAGGCACCTAGTGAAGTGGAAATTAATAATATTATGATCACTGTTTCCAAGGTGTCCCCCAACCTGTACCTTTGTTACTTTGTCTGGTACATTGGTTAATATTAAGTCCAACATGGCTCTCCCCCTTGTTGGAGTTTGTACTAGTTGGGAAAGGTAGCCATCTTTTGTTTTAGACAAAAAACTTTTACCTCTATGAGATCCACAGGTTTCAGCGTCCCAGTCTGTATCTGGGTAATTAACGTACCTCATTTAATTTAGTGGCTAAATCTATTTGCCTTAGCATCAAGTTTTCTGTGGATTCGGATATATCTGGAGGCTTGTAGCAAACCCCATCAGTATTTTATTTTTGTTTCTCCCTCTATGTATTTCTACACATACAGACTCCACATGGTCATCTCCCTCACATATATCCTTTTGCAGAGCAGATTGTAGAGAGGATTTTACAATTAAGCAGACTCCACCCCCTTTGAATTATTTACGGTTCCTCCTAAACACACAGTAGCCCTGTAGATTTACTGCCCAGTCATAGCTTTCATCCAGCCATGTCTCGGTTACCCCCACTATGTCATATTGTTCTTCTTTTAATATCAGTTCTAGTTCATCCATTTTATTTGTCAAGCTTCTAGCATTTGTAAAGCATGCATTTCAAATGCTTATGATAATTTTGTATATTGCCCTTATTCCTGCTAAATGTTCTCCCCCCTTTCCACCCCCCAGTTTCATGTCTACACCCACTGTCAGTTTCTTTCCTAACTTCCCCTTTATAACTGCTTATAACCCCCTTCCCTGGTGCTTAGTTTAAACACCCCAACCTTTTAGCCATCCTCTCCCAGAACAGATGTACCCTCCCCATTGAGGTGCAGCCCATCCCTGCCAAAGAACCTGTAGCCCACTGTGAAGTCCGCCCAGTTCTCCAAGAACCCAAACCCATCCTTTTTGCTCCAATTTTTGAGCCACCTGTTTACCCCCTAATCTTCTGTTGTCTCTCTTCTGTTGTCTCTCATACAAAAAAAATGTGTTGCAGAGAAATGGACATATGTTCTTCTATATGTAGATTATATAATTATCACCTATGAAGAAAGAAGAGACATTGCAAATCTAGGTGAAGTTCTCAACTAAGGACCTTGGAAATGTGACTTATTACTTGGGAATCCGAATCCAGAGAGAGGAAGATGGGAGTTTTCTTCTCAATTTGAGTTAAAATCTCAGTCCTAAACCAGTTTGGAATGTTAGAAGCCAAAGGGGCATCAACACCAATGGATCCATCCTACTTGAAGTTGGAGGGACAAGACCTGCTACCCAACAATGAGAGTTACCGTCAAGCAGTGTGGAAACTCCTGTACATAGCGACTACTACTCATCAAGATATCACAGCCATAGTGTAAGAAACTTACCTGTGTCCAGGGGCCAGCGACAAGCGCCTGCTGCTCGGCGCAGCTCTTTTGCTGCTGAGTGCGGCCACCACTCCCGGATAACAGCACTACCACTAGGAGGAACTGCGCTGCGAGTGGCAGGCGGCGCAGCATCCTCCACATCTGATGGAATCAGGGGCTGGTCAGCCTTGCTGCCAAGACTGACCAGCCCCTGGATAATTGCTCAATCAGTGTTGTAAGTTGCACCAATCACCACACACACTCCTTCCCGGGTTGCCATTGGTCAGCTCCCCAATAAATACGGAATCAGCTCAGTGCCATTATAGTCGCTTCTGATTGGGGTGTGATTCTGTTATTATCTGTTTCCGACCCGGCTTGATCGACCATCCCTGTCCGGTGCCTGTACCGACCTTTGCTTTGTCTGACCTCGAACCTGCCTGCCCCTCTGGATACCCCGTGATCTCTGACCTCCCGGCTTGACCCTTTGGCTACCCCTGACTATGCACCTGTCTCATCCCTGTACTCTGACGCACCTTTTGGACTGACTACCTGTGAACGACCTCGGCTTCAGGATACCCTCATGGTTCATTGGCCTTCACCGTAAGCAGACACCCTTTGCGCCTATTAAGACCTGGGGGCAACCGTGTCCGGCGAGTCATACCTAGCGTCCCAGCAAATGGGGGCTTGACTATAGGCAGAAGCGGCGGTGGAGATTGGGGGTTGAGGACTTTTTTGGGAACCAGTTAAAGTTCTGTTTTATCATTGCCAAGTGCTGAATACTCCTTTTTCATGGATATCAGGGGGAATGTGTACCCACAGAGACCAGCCACCACAAAACTCATGTACCGCCAAGCCAGTAGGTCTATACCAGTTACTGTTACTGACTCACCAACAAATTGTAACTCTGGTGGATTGTACTCCGGCGGCTGATATCAGAGCCATGTCAGAGAAGATGACGTCTGTCCTGGAAGTGTGAACCCAGAACGCAATACGCTTCAGACAATCTTCCAGGTAAGAAGGAACAAACCACGACTATGTGGCCCCGAGGGAGGGAGGCAACACATTTAATAAAGTGAAATACATCTACATAAATATCACAAACATATCCTAAGATTTTATAAATGCAAAGTACTGTTGGACATTTGCTAAACATCATTTAAATGTAACTTTCAGCATAATTCCACCCCTCATCCTTTAGACTGTAAGCTCGCAAGGGCAGGGCGCTCTTTCCTATTGCATCTTGTATTCAGAATATTCAATGTAAACTCTGCATTTGTAATATGTACTGTATGCTTTTACCCTATCCGTAATTACTACTTACTTTGTACAGCGCTACGGAAGATGATGGTGCTATATAAATAAACAATAAAAATAATATAAATGGTGCCTCAATTAGCATGCAAAAACTACAATATTATTACAAATAACAGATATACTAACGACATTTACTGTAATTAAATTATTAATAAATCAATTAGCACCAATCAAAGTGTTTATTTAAAGCTTCCCTTACACTATATACAGCCTATTCCTTATCCAAAAGCGAAATAAAAAAGAAAATAATTGAATAATCGAAATCGGTAATATATAAATTAAAAAATGATGACTATTCTAACTAGAGTCTTACGAATGTTACCCCGTCATGGACCCAAATGGACTTTATCTATAACTTGTATTCTAAGAGAATCAGAGTTTTATCATATTTCTATACAGTGCTTTGCAATATTTGACATTCCTCTTCTATATGTTCTATTTATATCCCCCATGTGCTCAGCTTTCCTGATTTCCTGACGTTAGCACCAGCTGGCTTGAATGCTTGAAAATTGAGTCGGGACTTCTGCCCTTTCTATTATGTAATTTTGTAACCACCAAGTCTGTTGCATTTTCAGATTACAATTAGTCTGCAACATTATATCTCCCTTTCAAGTCCCATGTTTGAGTTACCCATAGTAGTGCTATGCTTGATAAAATTGATGGATTTTGTTGTATTCTAACATTGGATGATATTGATTTGGGTCCTCCTTGAGGACCGTACGAATGGCCTAGAACCCCTTATAAGGTGCCCCCTTTAATAAAATAGGACCTTCTTACCATGGCACCAGCAGTTGGGTATTCTCCAATTGTCTGGTTGTGCCCATGATGGGCTGAATATTTATGACTTTGAATTTTTATGCTTGTGGTTCTGTTTAAATTAGGGATATGTGTCTGTAATGTCATTATTCAATATGAGCACTAACAAGCAATATACAACTTTGGCCGCTCTTCATTAGAGAGGAGCCAGAGTGGGGTATATCCTTTTCGTAAGTGCTACGTCCAAATAGTCCCCAGTATCTAGCACCTGAATGCTAAATACAATAGCTCTGGCGCTGACTATCCTGTGAACTGACAAGGGGTTCAACAGTAAAAAAAAAAATACATTCGAAACAAATAACTTAACCTAGCCACCTCCACAGCTTAATCTTCCTGTGCCCCTCAGGATGGGGTCCTCTGGAGGTCGGTCTTCCCTCCTGGTCCAATGAGCTGTGTTCTTCTCGTGCTGGGGAGCGGCTTCTGCATCTGTTCCCCTTCCCTCTACCTTGGCCTCCCGCCATTACCCTTGGAGGTAGTTACATAAGGAGGATTCCACAAGCTCCCTGGTATGAAAGGTTCCCTCTCCATCGGGCCACCATTTCTCTTGGCTGGACGCAAAAGTAGAGGGATTGACTGAGGTACTTAACTCCTTGTCAACTGGTAAGTGGTACAAAGGACCCCTGTACAAGTTCAAAGGGCTTCAAGGGGCTGCGGACCACCTACCCAACATGCTGACACGTGGGTTGCCGGGGAGGGAAACTTTTATACCACAAAGGCATTTACATAATTAGGGGGGTGCGGTGGGGCAAGGGGTCGGCTGTCCAGAATCTGAGCCCTGGGTAGCCATCCTCTTTGCCTGGTGCTCCGGGCTAGTAGCCCATGGGAAGGGGGGGCACATTTAGATTATTTGACCCTAGCAGGGCTGCCCTTAGGTTGACTGATGTCCTGTGCAGGATATCAGATTGGTGCCCCCCGACACACACAAAAATGGAAAGAGAGCAACATAGGAAACATGGAAAAGGAAGAGATGGGGCCACAAAAACAGAAGAAATGCAGAAAAAGAAAGATGTAAGAGAAAAATGGGAAATGTGGAACAGAGAGAAGGAGACGGAGAGAGAATAAATGATGGAATAAGGCTGAGATAGGAGAAAAATAAGAGCGTAGAAGAGATAGGGAGAGAGTTAACTTGGGGTAGAAATAGCAAGGAAACGTATTAGGAATGCAGGGAAGGAAAGAGAGTGAGGAAAAAAAAAAGGAGAGAGCGAAATAGACAGGGAAAAAGAATGAAAGAAAGAAAGCAAAGGAAAGAAATAGAAAGAAAGAGAGAGCGAAATAGAAATAAGGAAAGAAAGAGAAACAGAGAGAATAAAAGAGCGGAAAAAGCGAGAGAAAGAAAGAAAAATAAATAAAGAGAGAGATAAAAAAAAACGAGGAATTGTGGAAACATGCAAAAGCTGAAAATAGAGGTATATGGGAGGAAGGTGACAAGAGAAAGATGGAAGGAATGTGGAAACAACAAGAAATAGAGGGGGGATCAGGAAAGAGATAAGGATGAAGGGATCATGAGGAAAAAGGGACATTCAAGAAGAAGGGAAAAAAAGGATAATAAATACATGTGGAAAAAGAAAGGAGAGAGATGGGGGTATTTGGAAAAAAGAGGCCTGCTGATCCTGGCACCCCCTTACAGAGAGTTTGGGATGGCACCCTGTGTGACCACACACCTCGCACACCCCAAAGGCAGATCATGGACCCTAGTTTCATGACGGATATTAAAGCGGACCTTCACTCTGAATAAGAGTCTATCTTATATGTTTCCCGCATCCTGTACATACAGATTGTCCACATTAAAAATCATCCTACCTGCATCTACTGCATGTTATGGGCCTTTAAACATCCAAGATGGCGGCTTATGAAAGCCGCCATCTTATCAGGCAGCCTGCAAACAGGAAGTGCCTCCTGACTGTGCTGCTCTGCATTCTGGGACTGCTGACTGTTACCTGACCCCAGCTCTGCTCTGTCTGAGCAAAGCACAGCTATAACCCGCCCCCTGTACTTTATCTCACTTTCCTCTCCTCAGTAAGTGTGATGCTTCTGAGTCAAGATGGCGGCGCCCGTATCCTAAAATCCTGAACAGAGTTGCAGCCCAGTGGGGGAAATAATAAGTAAGTGACTAAAAACTTAAAATATATTAATTTTAGATGCTGGGGAATTGTTTTTTAAGAGTTTGGGCTTTTCATTAAATCATGCTGAAGGTCCGGTTTAAGTCCATCACTAGTTATTACATGTTTCTTCTTTTACTTATTAATACTTGTGTTTTTGTTCTATTCACTCCTATGACCTTATAGGTAGGCTTTGAAGGGTTGTAGAGCCCTTCCAGGCACTTTCTCTATTCCGTTTTATACCACTGTGGCTAACACATACAATAAACATGGTCACGGCAATCATCATTATATACACCAGCAGATCGAAGCCTGTCTTGCTGAACTGGATAACACTCAGCACTTCAGCCCTCCCCATTTCTCTCTCTCCTTCGAAAGTAAACCGGTTCTCCATTATTTTAATTGCTATAAGGGAGCTGTGATACTTTGTATTGTTCAAAGAGAACACACTGTAATTTATCACGCTGACAGTGCATTGGAGGCAACTTAATAAGGCGCTGACCCTGTTTCTTTGCTTTAATCACATTGTTTAATCTTTCTTTAGCCTTTGTTTACTGTGTACTGAGCATTGAAAGTCATTCTGTGTCTTTCTGCCTTAACTGACCTTTATGTATAAAATATGACACCAATATTCATACTATAATTAGTATACCATTGTAAAAAGTCTCAGAGGCAAAGCAAATTTCATTGGGGCCTTGGAATGAAAATAAGGTCCCCATCTTATGCCATGCAATAATCATAACCAAACCTTTAAAGTAGGCCTATAATGTTTCTGAGAAGCCTACCCCAATGGGGGAAGGAGTAGATCCACTCCATTAAGGAGTAGAGCCTGTTTGCATCAGTTTTGGGGCAACCCTATTGGGTCTGAGGTTGGACTCTTCCCTCAGTCCTGTACAGTCCTGTCTCTGCCAACCATGTTTACATGAGCATTGGGGGTGTCTATTAGCACTGTGTCAGGTGTTTCTGGATGGGCCCACAGGTGGCAACTTGGACAGTAGGCGTTGCCATGGGCAGCTCAGTTTGGTGCTGGAATTTACTGCTGTCTTTCCCTCCAAGCGTCAGTGGACACTGGGTGGGCTCATGATTTTGGGTGGGCGGAAGCTAACAGGGTTTTTCTTGTGTTTATGTCAGGATTGAAAATCCCGAAAGGGTTTGAAACGTATCAGTGTCTTTCTTTTATGCCTTTATGGTGTATGCCTAGGGAAAACAGCAGCACTATAGGGGAGGGAGCAGTGAGCACATTTTGCTTAAAAAATGCCCTGTGTATGCCTGCACACAGGGGCGGACATAGCCATAGGGAGACCCGGGCAAATTCCCAGTGGGCTGCACTGCTTTGGGCCAGTCTGAGCTGCTACCTTTACTAACACCCCCATCCAATCCCAGCCCCCCATCCCCTTCACCACTCTATCCCCTCACCCAAGCAACCCCAGCCCATGTCCTCACCCTAATGATATAGCCTCAGTATTGGAGCACACTGGTTGACTGGCCAGGAAGCAGCAGAGATGCCATTGGCTGGTCATGGGCAGGCCAGGTGCTGGTAAAATCCTGGGATGATTTTTGGCCCCAGTCCACCACAGCCTGCACATAGCACATCTGGCCTGCACATTGCTACCTGTAAGCTTTGCCATTAACAATGGATTTTATTGGAATCTGGAACTATCACCGTCTCCCACTCTAGAGAGGACCTCCAATGAAATCTCTTCCTGCTCTTGTGCTAAGTCCGATTCACAAAATACATTTTAAAAAATCTGATCACTGTGATCCCCCCCCCCCATCCAGTTAGAACAGGCATTCTACTAGAAAACTGAGAGCTGGGGCGACAGGTCAGTGACCCAATTTCTAGAGCACCACAGCTGCTGCCCACCTGCCAGTCAAGGTCCAGACACAACTGCCAAGCAGAGCACCCATACCCTGCCAGGATCGGAGAAAGATAGCAGCGATCAGGTAATAGCTTTGTTATCAATTCAGCACTCTGTCCACTTTAAACTCCAGGATTTCCTGCTTCATGGTAAAAGAAATCCACAACTTAAAATGAAATTCAATAGTAAAACTGCCCCCCCCCCCCCACCCACTCTGTAATGTGTTTCAGGCCTAAGATGAGCTCTTAATTGTTATTAATGCATTAATGCCTGCATGGGGCATTTAGCCAGGTAGGAGGTAGAGGTGGACAAGGGGGGGGGGGGGGGGGGGGGGGATTTGGTAATATACTCATCTGGTTCAGGCTTGTCTCTGTAAACCTGACAATCAGACCCCAGAGAACACACTGCAGTAGCAAGAACCTATTTTAATACCTTTTCCAATCCTCTTCCAATGGCCTGAAGCAGGAAAGGCTTAGATTATATTCATGGATGTATGTCCATTCTAGGTGCTATAGGTGTATATAAAAAATACAATTCTGTGATTACTCACCTGTAAAAATGGCAGATTATGCATTTGCAGGCCACCTGCAAACAGGAAGTGCTGTTGGGCTTCCTGTTACTGAGCATTGTCAGTTATGTTAGTCGAATCCATTTGAATCCAGGCAGCAGCATGGCTGAGATGCTGGGAGAGGAAGCTCCAAAATGGCCGCTACCTTTCTTTTCCAACTGTGCCAGGCTGTTGGTCCGGTTTAAGCTTATAGGATATATAAGGGACTCATCAGGGAAACACAGGTTCACCTACAGACAAGCACTAATGTGCCTGGAGAGAAGAGACATGTATTGCCCTTAAAGTGGACCAACACCCACCCCTGATCGGCCCGGGAATCGATAAGATTCCCGGGCCGATCGGCTCCCTCCCCGCGGAGCATCCGAAATCGGGATGCCCCGCTGTGTGAAACCCCCCAGAAAGCCCCTAAAAACTTACCTTATCGGCGACGGATAAGCCGCCGCCTCCCTCTAGCAGGACGCGCACCCGTGCCGGCCGTTTGTGAATGGGAGGCGGAGGCGGCTTATCCGGCGCCTGTCCGTCGCCGATAAGGTAAGATTTTAGGGGCTTTCTGGGGGGTTTCACACAGCGGGGCTCCCCCGATCGGGGTGCCCCGCGGAAGTGGACCAACACTCAGGATAGTGAAAATCCTGGGTGTTGGTCCACTTTAAACATGCAGAGAAAAGCTTTTCAGACCTGTCAAACCAACAATCCTCATAGACAGAGGCATGACCAAATTAGGCCGAGCTGTGGTGCAGACATTGAATGGGGGCCCCTGTATGGCTCATACTGTAACCTTCATGTGGTTTTTACATGCGTTCAATACTATTGATCTATGAAAGCGTGAAACAGCAGAGACAAATGGTGCCTCCTTTCTCTGCATGATCCCATGTGAGCAAAAATCTGATAAAAAGGGGGAGAAGCAACAGTGGAGTACCCTGACCTCGGGCTCCAATGCAGCTGCTACCTCTACATCCCCTGTAGTTACTCCCCTGCATCTGGGGAGGTACCAGACATGACCAGATTAAGCTCAGCTGCCATATAGTTAAACCAGAACACCCATTTTTAACAAAAAGGGTGTAGTTCCCTGGGTGGAGGGGGCATCTCCACTGTGGGGGACACTGCCACAAGCCCCACATGCTGTGAAGCCGGGTAAAACATAACATCTTATCTTTCAATTCGCTCCCCTGCCGTCACATGGTTGCCAGCAGCCGGATAACTAGGAGGGACTGTGGGGGATTATAGCATACCTTCCAACTTTTCATGGTGGGAAAGAGGGGACAATTTTTACATTTAGCCACACCCCTCTAATTGAGGGATAAATAAGAGATGGTGTAAAGAACAAAAATATAAACACATTGAATAGGCCAATGAATCATTTATTGATGCAGATCTGCGTATTACACATCAAAAAGGGACGAATGAGAACAATAAGGGACAGGGGGACATGGACTCAAAAGGACTAATAAGGGACAGTTGGGAGGTATGTCATAGTGCAGGGAGAAGGGGTACGGCCATTCAGGATCCCCCCCTTAACAGAGAACAATACGCTTTTTTGTTAAAAATGGATGTTGTTTTCTTTAACAGAGTGAACCAGGCCAGGTTAAGAGTCTAAACCAAAGAATAGCTAAGATAAAACTAGGCTAAAGCAAGAGATCAGATCTAGGCAGCAGTAGGTTCGCAGTAGATAACCCACAGATAGACTGCTCTATCTCCACATCATCTATCCGTTCCCTATCTGATAAATGGTCTGGTAATTTATCTAATGGATATTCTTTGGCACTTGCACTTTGGATCCTGTGATTACTGTTTATATTCATCCATCTAGGACTGTGTTCTGTGCAATATATTTGGGTTATTTGTATGTATTTATTTATTAATTAATTAATTTTGTTATTCATTTAATGTTTATTTATTCTTATTATTACTCTATATAGTTTGCTGTGAATATATCTGAGGTACTGGTCACCTTGGCCAGCTGGTCACTTTAGAATATATTTATTAATGAATTAACTTTACACTTATTTATTGTTAATAAGCTTATTTAGCTGCACTTAGGCACTTTACACAGCCCGCTGTATATATTTTTTCTGGCACTGGTCACTTTTGGCCAGTCGGTCATTTGGTTAGCACTTTATGCACTGATTAGTTATTATCTTTTTATGTTTTTTGCCTTTTTAATTTTTGGATCATGTTTGCACTTTAGGGTTATTTAGGGTCAGTGTTTTGTGCCGGCACAAAATCATAGAAGTTTGTTGACCGATTCAAATTAGGGGCAGATAGGAACTTATTTGAATAGACTCTCGCTTAGATCCTTGATAGGATCAGCTTATAGATATAATAGAAGGAGATTTTTGTAGTTGTTTTTATCATGTTGCGTGTTTCATGTTTTGTGTATTTTAATGTATTTTTGTGAGTGTTATCATGTTTCAATAATAATACAATTTACTAATTTTATATGTGATTGGTGCTCCTCATTGTGAGGAAGGTGTGGCAGAGGTCCACGTCCACTCCATGACACTTTTGTGAGTAACCCACAGATATTATTATTGTTTTCTATAGCACCATAATCTTATGTAATACATTGTATTGTAATACATTGATAGGTAGTGAACCCACAAGCTGAGAAACTAGAACTGATGAGGTCTCTTGCTGAGACTGTGGCCTAAACTGCTCACATGGCCAATGTACAAAAATACACAGGGAACACTGTCACAGTGGTCTTTGACCAGATAGTGGACAGGAGATTCTGCTACAACTTATTGAGGGAGAATGTTGGTGGTTTTGTGAAACATACGTTCATGCTATAATTGTTATACAGTAAGGGGAACTTTATTAAAGATGTACCCCTACATCCCTTGACCACAGATCATCCCATCTGCCAGGTTGGTGTCTGAGAGCGTAGAAGTCAACTAGTAAAGTCTTGGAAAAAAACATAAAAGCTTTATTAATTTTTTTTTTTTATTCAAGTTCTCTTGATGAAAGAAAAGTAATTTGGCAATGTTACATCAGTTTCAGTTATTACGCCTATTAACAAAGCAATTCACAATGCAGTATCCACATCGAGGCACGGGCGGTATTAAATTGGAACATATGTTATTAGAGAAAGCATTGTCCTCATTACATTATATAACATCTCTTAATGTTTTTATTTAACTATTTAAGTTTGTATTCAACGAACATCAGGAATTTGGCATCTCCCCTTTGAAGCTGTTAGTGCCAAAGTTCTGCTCAGCAGGAGGTGATAAGTGGGAATTTAAAACTTTTATATACATTTATAAAAGTAGGAATATTAGATGACTTGTACATTTGTAAATTGCCAGTGCATTCTGCACCACACGTCTTGATGCTGACAGAACAATGATGCTGATGAAAAGAACTGGACTGAACAATACTGATTCAAGTAGTATTTTACATTGGTATGGTCACTGAATGATAAATAATCCGAGAACAAGATATCTAAGCTACTTACGAATTTCAATATAATATTATTTCTGCTCCAGTGTTCCCAGTGTTAGTGCTTGAGTGTTCCTGGTCTCTCTATGGGGTTAGATTTAGGCCCTTATTTAACAAGGGATAGCGCCAGGTAGCGAATGGTGAGCGAACGGTAATGACGGTCACCGCCACGAGAACGCCGGCTCCCCTCCGCAATCACACATTTATCAAGCCGATCCTGCTTAGCGACTGACAGAGCGCCAGATAGCGAATTATTCATCATTATTCCAGCCTCACCCCACAGCTCCAGCGAGCGACCTTGAACAGCGACAGGTATGACCTCTCGCTACCTGGCGCTCTCCAATGCATTTCAATGGAGCAATCTTTAAATATTCATAATTAATTGCTATTAATTTTTTTATTTTTTTTTTTAAATGTCAAAAATTCTGTGACCACTTCTGCAATGTTATTTTTTTTTTAAGGTAAAAAAAATAAATAAATTTGTGCAGAATTGATATTACAGGTCTGATATCAAGGTATTCATATTACAAAATGTTTGTAAAAACATGTTTTTTTTTTTTTTCCAAAAATATGGTTGTTTGGGGGTTAAAAAAACTACTTTTAACCCATCGCCGCCAGCGCTCTGGGGTTTAAACAAGCATTTTACAGCGCGAGAATTTTTTGAGCGTGATTTGTTAATGAATATGCTGGGAGCCGTTCGCTATGGCCATTCGCTGTCATGCGCTCCCATACAGCGCGGAACCTGTCAAATAGCGACTCCTCACCCAATATTCAACATTACCGCACACCGTCGGGGTCGCTGTCAACAGCCGAACAACGGCCAAGCACAGCGAATACTAGCGTGCGCTGTGAAAATAACGCTACTGGCGCTCATCTGTCGCTACCTGGCGCTATTAATGAATCGGCCTCTTAGAGCCATGTGAGAAAACGAACTCCTTTTTTTGGGGGGGTTGGGAGAAAACTGCCATTCACTTTCATTGTCAACCTTGGAGCTGATGCAGCAACCAAATATACATTTTCACCTGGTGTTGAATCAACCCCATGGTAGACAGTGAAAGTGGTAGTTTCTCTTTTAAAAAAAAAGGATGTTTCCTTACCTGGCTCTGAATCGACCCCTATGTATTATTGTCCAGAATCACAGCAGTTGTTTCTAGGCAGATGTATAGATGTAAAGCTGTATAGCAATATGGCCAATGTATCATCTGGACACAAACAGGTAAAGGTTATTCATTAAAATGTATGGTATTATTTACACATATTGAATCCCTCAAAGGGTGTTGTTGCTTCCTAATTTGTTGTAAAATGTCTCAACCTAATTAAAATGCTCTTCTCAAATAGAACTTCTCACCCAAATATTCAATCATATGCAAGATAGAGAAATCATTATTTTCCTCTTTGTACAGCGGGGACAAGGAGGCTGCAGACATTTGAAGCTTCTTTGTTAGGTCTTTTGGTAGGAGACACCTACAAATATAGTCCCACCCACTTATCTATATATAACAAACTGAGCACAAGCAAGTCCTTTGTTTTGAAAAGTGTCAGGAAACAAGCTACTGCTGCAGTAGGCCGTTGCTCACGTTTTCTTTCTTGCATTTCAGTTTTCTTCCCCGCATTCCTGTTTTTAACGTATTGCTAGTATCTGTGGCCTCTCAAACATGATCACTGTGGAAAATGTATCTGGGATGATTGAGTTGTTGACTTTTAAAAATATGATTTTTGTGGCCATCAAAGAAAACATATGCACCTCGCTTGAGTTTTCACTGCACCACTTTGCCCTATAAGCTTCTCCCCATCTATCCCTGTTTCTTCCCTATGGACCGAGTGCAGTCAACTCCCTCCTTGGGTATATTTTAAGAGCTCCTGGCTACAGTCTATTACTTTCTCTTGCCCTCGCAGCTCCTGGTTTCATGCTTAGGCACGTTTCATGTCATTGGTGCCCCTCTTACATCCAGCCCCACCCTGAGTTTCTCTCTTTCCTCCGAGGAACTGTCCAGCTAAATCACTGCTTTTCAGCTGCTCAGATTGATCACCTGGCCCTTGCTGCTTACCTTCTGCCTATTCTCGAGTCTTGCCTTAGAGGGGGTGAGTGTTAGGTACAGAGTGCATTAGGCTTGGTGGGGATAGGGCTTTTCCTTCACAATTTGCTTGGATAGTTTTCCTGTGCTACAATGGTTTCTTGCTTTCTTTCCTGGGAGCTGATAGAAATAGGCTGGCAGGCTGATTCATTTCTGGCGCCAGGTAGCGACAGATGAACGTCTGTAGCGAGGATTTTAGAGTGACCGCTAGTAGTCGCTGTGCTCGGCCATGGTTCTTTGCTTCAGAGCGCCTCAGTCACTGGCCGGCATTGATGAATATGATGTCAGTCGCAGTACTACGCTGTATGGGAGCGAACAGTAGCGCCAGCTCAGTGCCACTGACTCACACCACAGTCATCAAAAAAACAGCCTCAAACAGCGCCGGCGCTCAAAATCATGTAGTTGTAGCCCATAGTGCCAAGGCTGTGTGATTAAAGTCTGTTTTTGAACATGTATCCACTAGTAAGAAAGCAAAAACATATGGAATTACATTGTTATAACATTGTAACATGAACACTTTAATATCAGACATGTAAGGACGATTCTGCATAGGTTCTGCATGCAGTTTAACAAAAAAAAAAAAAATTGGGATCAGGAAAGGGATTTAAGGATCGTCCATAGAAATGTATGGGAGAGCGCCAGGTAGCGCCAGGTAAGACGTGGCGCTCTGCAAGGCTGAACGCCGGCACTGTACGCTGAGCCTGGGATAATGATGAATCGGACGCTACATGGCGTTGTTCCAGTCGCTCACCAGATTCGGCTTCATAAATGTGTAATTGCGTGCTGTGTCTGGCGTTCACCTGCCGCTACCTGACGTTACCTGGCGCTACCTGCCGCTGTACAGGCATTACCTGGCACTATCCCTTCATGAATAAAGCCCTATATTGTGTTGGTGGGGAAATAAGGGCTAATTCATCATTTTGATACATTATTTGTAGCAACATTGCCACGCAACCAGCACATTGTGGATGTCGCATGAGATTTTCTGTAGCAGAAGCAGACAGTCTTCCAAATATGATCATCATCTGTGTATCTAGTCTATTTCAAGTGTGAGGGAAATAAACCATATTCTTATATTGATTATGAGTTCTTTCATTAACTATAGATTTTATGTATGTGTTTGCCTTTAAGTTTTTCATAATAGGTTTTTGCTTAGACAGAAGAGTTAAATTCTTGCATTTCCCATGGCTTGTGTACTTGAAAAGATACAATCGTCTGTAGCCACACCCCCTAACCAATTACTGTGTCTACCTAATTACATATGATCTATAACGCCCCTATTAGCTTTATAATCATATGTTCAACAAACACAGAGCAGAGCTGAGCAAGACTTACACTGAACAACTGCACGTCTGTGCCACTTGTTCGACTCCATTGGCAAGTACTGACCAGGGGGCACCTAGGGTGTTGTCCACCCAATCAGAATCACCAACATCAGCTAGCAGGTCTAATTGCCCTAAAACATGAGACCTCTTCACACTGTTGCTATCATATTTGTAACCTGTTGCTGCAATTAAGGGACCTAAAGGCTTTGTATGCCAGGCTATTGGTCCCATGTGCAACTAACACTAGAATCAGGACCATCCTGGACCAACTCTGATCTTCGATGACCCTTACTCAAATGTACATGAAAATGAACAGTCCCCTGCAGGAGAGATTTGTAGGTCTCCTTCTACGCTAGGTCACTTAAGAGTAAACCAAGCCCTTCGGAGCCCCCCTCACCTTGTCTGAGTACCAACTTCTCCAGTTAGAGAGGAGTTTTTTTAATGTCAATACCATTGCTGCCATCAAAAAAAAACACTTGATGGGAGCATCTGCCAGGTGGCTCTTGATCTGTATATTGTTTCCATGAACTCCCTCCCTACATATTGTCAGACACTTGCTAGGACGCTTGTTTTTATAGAGTTCTCGGCAGGGATATATCCTTTCCTGATGGATGTGCCTCCTCCTGGAATGACATTCTGGAAGTGTACTCCTATATGGCCACAATATTTCACACCCCAGCACTTGTGTCTTAGGGACAATTTGTATATTATTTTGACAGCACTCTAGACAGCTTAGTGCATCATGTTCACCTAACAGTTGGTTGTTCAGCCAGACTTGCCTCCACCTCAGTCCTAGTAGGTCTTGCCATCAGATGATAGGTAACTGTTATAGAGGTTTTCTAGGAAGTCTGAATCAGTTGCTCTTTCTCTGGGGTACATCAGGAAAGCCAACTGTGCCATTAGGGCTTATTTACATGCAGGTAGGGCCAAAGCCTGGCCTTTCAGGATGAGGGGCTATCCATCAGACCTTTTGGGTTGCATGTTACAGAGGTCTCTGAGTCTCCTATACACCTATTTCTAGCCCTCCTAGCCCTTTATCAGTCTATGTCAGTGAACCTAAGGAGCTCAGAGACATGCAACGCATTGCACCTCCAAGCCTCTCTATTGAGGTACCTCACCAAGCTTCCTTAAGATGTAATCGATAATTGCTACCCTGCTTTATAGGCAGGTCCTAAGTATTGGGAATGACTTCTTAAGACATTCAGTCTCAGCCTTCAGCTTTCCCCAGAAGGGAACCCGTACATTGGCCTCTTGAACCAATGAGTACTGCCCCCCTTATTACTTTATCTCACCCCAATTCATTGAGGATTATCTGTCCCTATAAGCATAATCTGATCTTCATGTCGGAGAGGACAGGGTGTTTTCGCCCTTACCTTGCTTCCCCTTCGGGGACCAAGGGTTAGATAGTTTTGACAAAATTCCCCATTTACAGGAACAATGTCCACAACTGCTGGACACCATCAAGGTGGATGAGATGCTGCTCTCTTAGTTCTATCTGAGGGTCTGTGTTGTGTTTTTGAATCAGCCTTCTGTGTTCCTGATCTCCCTTTTACTTTACCAGATTTCCTATGTGGCCTTATGGCCTTCGCCTTCACTCCTGTCAATTTGGTATTTTTGTGAGTTGGTTTCTGTTTGATGTGTCTCTTGATGCATGGTTGTTTTATGCGGTTTATGTTCCTTGCCTAACAAGGATAAACTTGTTTTGTTCTGGGCCTTGTGAGTAGATGATGTGTCTACTAATTTTTTGCACATATGTGTTGGTCTTGTTTGTCTGTCTTTGTCCTGTGCTGTATCGTGGAATAATTGAGGCCTCCACCCTGCACTGTTGCTTTTACTGGGCTTCCAAGTGTAGTTCCACAGCTGCCCCTGTCCCTCAGCTCCCTTATTTTAGTTCAGCAAGTGCGACCACTGTGGCTTTCCAGGCTTTCTCACTCTTGGTGCAGCGATGGTACAGTAGGTGATCATGGAGGAATTGAAAGTAAAGGATGGGCGAGCCACATCTACAACTCACTGCAGGAAATGAAATAGAACCACATGGGATGGGTGAGCTCCTCACTGCCTCATTACTGCTATTGTCTGTACCATCCCTTCCACCTGTTTTCCACCCTCCTTGTACTCCCTTTTTATTCTCTATTCCTCATGACCTTCTTTCTGTCTATTCTACATCTCTATTTTTCAGCTTCACAAACTCTTAATCTGTTTTTGCCTGGCATTCCCTTCCATCTCGTTTTTTTCCAACGTTTTCTACGTCTCTTTCCTGTTCTCTCCCTCATTCTTTAATATTCTCTCGTCTCTTGCAAATTCCCTACGCACCTTTCCTACTTTCTCTCCAACTGTCTCTAAATGTATGTATTTGGGTGATGGGGTGCCATTTACCGGTAATAAAAGCCTGTCCCTGTGCACACTTATTTATTATACAGTATGTCCATTCGGCTAACCCCATTGGGTGCTGGTAGATTGAGTAGTTGACATTTGGCTGAATCAGTTATATGTCTGATTGCCAGCATGGTGTTTGAGTGCCATCTAGTGGACCAAATTAAAAAAAGACACGAGGAGCGCACATACAATTTATGTATAGAGAGAGGAAGAATGCGAGTGAGAGATATTTCAAACAAGACTGAAGTGGACGTGTCCAATTACACACCTTTCTTCAAAAAGGAGCACCAATATCAATATGGATACAAAATTCTTTATTATGAAAAAGGAGATACTATTAAAATACACAAAAACACACTGGACAATTAAAATCACAGAGAGATATTTCAGATTTGGCTGATTTTGGGGCTGCTCAATTTTGCCATTTTTTTAGCATTTTAGCATGTGTTAAAATGGAAGTCTGGACAAAACACAACCTGGTTTCACAAACGCCAGCCCCAACCCAATAATCTGCTCCCATGATCCATGACATTTGTTCATTTTTTCAAATAACATTTTGTAACAAACCCCTGAGCACAATGGAAGCATACGACTGATGGCTCTGCACACACTACATTAGCCTGGCATCCCTGACAATGTGACTGGCATATGGGTGTAGCTGTGGTGTTTATGTAGGAGAGGAGACAATCCTATATAACAGTTGTTCTGAGGCTTTTTAAGCCAGTTTGAATGGGGTAACCCCAAGTAGAGGACGAATTATAAATGTAACCAAAATAAGAAGGTCATAGGCCTTGTAGCACTTTTGAAGCAATGAGGAATCCCGTTTTACTGTTAAAATAGTATACTGGACCCATAAGACTCCCCTTGTTGGTGCCTCCTGAACATCTTGGTGTATCCCCTAGGGTAGGCATATCACAAGTTGAGAAACAGTATTGTATACAACTACTCTGTGATTTAGCCGAAGGGCATGATCAAGCATGATGGATTCCTCTTCAATAGAATCATGGAAGGAGTTTGCAGGCTGTGCATAGTCATATATGTCTGTAGTCCTGCAGGATTAAGTGATAGCCAGGGGTGTAACTACAGGGGGTGCAACTGTACTGGGGTCAGAAGGTCAGGGGGGCCCATCATTGTTGCTCCTCCACCTTATTTATCAGATTTTTGCTTACTTGAAATCATGCAATGGAAAAAGAAGCACCATTGGTCTTTGTAGTTTCAGGAGGAATCTGTGGGTTTTAGTTGTAGCTGAGGTTTTGTTGTAGGTGGGCAAAGTGCTTTTTCCTCTAAACATTGTGTTAAACTGCATTTGTGCTAAATAGTTGAACCTAAAACAGTTGCACACCCCTGATCACAGTGTGACAGACTCTGCCATTGGATTTTAAAGGCACTGTTTTTGCATAGACCCATTACTTTCATTTTCTTGAGCATGTCCCAGACAGACTGCCATTGTGTTATTGATTGTGCTACAGACTGCTATTGTTATACTGATTGTGCTACAGACTGCTATTGTTCTACTGATTGTGCTACAGACTGCTATTGTTCTACTGATTGTGTTACCGGCAGAGTTGAGGGATTGTGTGCCCTGCTCCCATTGGTCTGTACGTTTGTCATGCAGTTCTCCATCAGGTCCACGGGGGAGGTCCCCTTGAATGGAGACTTGCATATAAGGCACATGGTGGCACTAATAAAGTTCAGTTCATCTTCACCCTCAATACTGAGTTCTGTCTCTTATTGGGGGAAACGTTATATTACAATTCCCTAGCCCTTGTAAGGGCTGTTCCTGTTTCCTCAGGATGACTCTGGGATTCCTGCAGCACCTCTCACCATTGGGAAAAGGACGTCTCTGGCGGGGAAGCCCTCCGGCGATAAAGGTTATCGCTACACACAGCACATGGCCCTACAGTGTAGGGGATGCCTAAAATCAGCATAAGGCGAGAAAAGAAGGACTGTGCGCCAGCTTTTATAAGTTCCTGTATAAGTACAAAAGATCTAGTAACCGTTTTTTTTTTTACAAGTTTAAGGAAACAAAAAGATTTTTAGGCAAGAAAAAAAGCTATACTCACTTTTTCTCCCACACAGACCATCGCTGCTGGTATGGGGCAGCAGCGTCCACTAGAAAAGCTTGATGCAGTTCCCTCACCACCCGGCACCTCGCGCATCTCTGCTCTCTCATCAGGCTTCTCTGCCTTTCTCGCTCTGACATGACAACGCCCCCGCCATCATTCACGGTGAGCTACCATGCCCCCCCTTCATTGGGTCTACCAATGTTGACAGCCAGTAGTCTTTCCTTTGCCAAATTATTTTAGTTCGGATGTAAATAGGAAAGCACACAAGCAGACATGCAGCCATTGGCATCAGCGACTCTGAGAACCTGTCGATGAGAGCAGCAGCACAAGTCTCTCTGAGTCTCTAAGGCAGGTGACAGCCAGTGGAGGGGGTAGCAGCAACAGCCTCCTTGATCCCCTGAGGCCTGTGACAGCCAGTGGAGGAAGGTTAGTGCAACAGTCTTACTGTGACAGCCAGTGGATGGGGTGGTAGCAGCAGCATCAGCATTCTCTCTGAGAGCCTAAAGCCTGTAAAAGCCATTGAAGGAAGGTGACAGCAGCAGCAAGAGTCTTTCTGAGTCTCTAAAGCCTGTGACAACCAGTGGAGGGGGTAGCAGCAGCATAAGCAGCAGTCTTGTTGAGCTCCTAAGGCTTGTGACAGCCAGTGGAGGTGGCTAGGAGCTGCAGTCTCATTAAAGTGGACCAACACCCACGGGTGATCGGCCCCGGAATCTATAAGAAACCCCCCAAAACCCCCCAAAAACCTTACCTTATCGGCGGTGGCGGGCGCGCTGTCTTGTCCTTCGCTGTCACCCGCTTGTCCGTCGGCGGGGATTGGACGGCGTGGTCACGTGGGAGCATGGTGAGGTGAGTTTTTGGGGCTTTCTGGGGGGTTTCACACAGCAGGGCACCCCCAATCGGGGTGCCCCCCCCCCTCCGAAGTGGACCAAAACCCAGGATAGTCAAAATCCTGGGTGTTGGTCCACTTTAAGACCCTCAGGCCTGTGACAGGCAGTGTAGGGTGACAGCAACAGCAGCAGTCTCTGAGTCTCTAAGCCCTGTGACAGCTAGTGGAGAAGGGTAGCAGAAGCAGCAGTCCTAAGGCTTGTGACAGCCAATCCAGGGGGGTAGCAGCGGAGAAAGGTGACAGCAGCCGTAGTCTCTCTCAGTCTTTAAGGTCTTTTGGTGGTTTCTTTCCTGATAGGTGGTGGCATTGGTATGACGCTGGCCTCTTTGCTCAGGGGTGGCTGCATAAAACTGCTTATCAGAGACTCCAGGTTTAAATTGCTAGCACAACTATTTCTACTGCTGCCCCCCTCGTGGGAGTGGAGAGTGAGCACAGAAGGTCCCCCTGATGACCTCTCATAAGATGGAAAAGAGATTTTACTGTGGAACCAAGGGTCTACCAATGTTGCCAGCAATAGTCATCCCTCTGGGGAATCTTCCTCCCACTGTCTGTAACAATGGTTCCGATGTGCAGTTAGTGAGGGGTCAGCCAAGAGGGAATTTCCTGACCTATGTTCCTGCCCGGTGTGGCTGCATTCGCCCAGACTCACCAAGTGCAGGACTGCGTGACAACGACGGGCCTGGAATTGGTGGTATGAAACCACAACATGGTAATCTATTGATAGATGTGAGGGCGAGGACAAGGTAGAGGAGGCGGAGGATGCAGAAAGCCTACAATGTCACAGTGGAGGCACCACTGCCATGACCTGGCCAAGTTGCTGCAGTGCCTTGCCCAGAAGGATGTTAACCCAGTGGGCTGTGATGGACAGGTGTTGGTGCTGAAGTGCACAAGATTTAAGACAGAGACCCAATGACTAGCCCACCTTCTTGGCACTGATTTGTTTTAGAAATAATGCCCTATTAGGTCTACTACCTGGAAAGGGAGGGACTATAGCACTAGCAACTTGACCAGGTGCACATTGAACTTTAGTGCCACTGGATGACTGCTGGCATACTGCTTGTTTCTTGCAATTGTGAATGCTGTCTTAAATGAGGAAGGGGAGCAAGGGAGTAGATGGAGGTGGATGGGGCAGACGGGCTGCTATTTGCTGCAGAGTCTGAGGACCCCTGACTGGTGCTGATAGTGTGATGATCACTGGGAGATGCAGCAGTTGGTGGATCCTGCTGCAAAACAACAGGTCAGCCACAGTTCTCCCAAACAGCACTGTGGTGGTGTTTCATGCGTTCACAACGGAAGCAGTGCCCACATTAAGACCCCATCCGTGCTTCACATGTTTCTAGCAGAGCGTACCCCAGGTCGAAACTGGGAGACGGCTCATGGAAAAACTGAAAAACACTCCTGAGACAACCTGAATCCACTCTTCTGTTAGCTTCATTAAAGTGTACCTATATGTATTAAAAGGCCATTCCACCCAGCACGGCCACTTTCAAATTCCACCCAGGACGGGGCTAAATAAAAAAATCTTACCTGTCCTACAATTGAGCGTTGAAGTTCAGTGCGCCGGACGCCGCCATCTTCCCTGCCGTCTGTTACTGCTCGTGGTAGAGTGTGCTCCTGTGCATGCTTTCACCTGCCTATTCAAGTGAAGTCAAGTTTTTCTTGCTTTAGCGCTAGGGATGGGTGGCAGGACGGAGGGGAATTTGAAAACAGCCATGCTGGGTGGCCCAAAAAGTGGCAGAATCATCCACTGGACCATAAATGACTGACAACGTACAGAAAAAAATACATTTATTTATTAACAGAAAATAGAAAAACAAACACCTGGCCATTAAAGATTTGTTAACAAGTACATAAGAACATAATATATCTATTTAGGTCCATATTAACCATCAAATATCCTCCATAATAATAAATTAGCAGCAAATCACTGTGCACCCCCAGGGTCGCCCAAAAATGCACCTTCGTCTATGGTCCAACGGCGATTGCACAATCAGCGCCCGCATCCCCGCCATTCCTCTAGCAGGACGCGTGCCCGCACCAGGCATTTGTGAATGGCCGGTGTGGGCACGCTCCCTGTTAAAGGGTAGCGGGGATGCGGCAGCCAGCTCGTTCGGATACACTCGTTTTAGGCGAGCTCTAGGATGAAGGGGCGGGAGCGGATCCGAGCGCGCTAACTGGACGAGAGGCTGTGCATGCGTCATAGGACCGAGGAAAGGTGAGGGAGATCGGGCGACCTGGGGGGTTTCACACAGCGGGGCATCCTCAATCAGGGTGCCCCGGGGGGCAAAGACCAAAATCCAGGATAGTCAAAATCCTTTGTTTTCGTCCACTTTAATTATGGGTCACGTGCTTTAGGAATATTTGGTCTATAGAAGATGTTGCTGATTGAGCCAATGCTCAGAAGTCATTGCATTCCACAGCCACCATTTAACCAAAGAGTCAGAGTAATTGTAAACCACCCAGACATCCAGCATTCTGCATTCGGTGGAGAGTCTTTCCCATGCCAGCAAAGAGGGACAGTGGGCCTCAATGTGGGACTGTCCCATAGAAAGTGGGACATCTGGTCAGTTTACACACAACAGGAGCTTATTTATAAAGAAACGTAATAAGCAGCAGTAGCAGGGCATTTTAGTGGCGATAGATAATGAGTTCTCCTATCTCCCCTGTTCCTTATTCTAGGTATAGTCATGCTGTCTTAAACCGGACCTTCAGCGTGATTTAATGAAAAGCCCAAACTCTTAAAAAACGGTTCCCCAGCATCTAAAATTAATATATTTTAAGTTTTTAGTCATTAACTTATTATTCTTTCCCCCACTGGGCTGCAACTCTGTTCAGGAATTTAGGATACGGGCGCCGCCATCTTGACTCAGAAGCATCACACTTACTGAGGAGAGGAGAGTGGGATAAGGTACAGGGGGTTGGGTTATAGCTGTGCTTTGCTTAGACAGAGCAGAGCTGGGGTCAGGTAAAGGTCAGCAGTCCCAGAATGCAGAGCAGCACAGTCAGGAGGCACTTCCTGTTTGCAGGCTGCCTGATAAGATGGCAGCTTCCATAAGCCACCATCTTGGATGTTTAAAGGCTCATAACATGAAGTAGAT
The DNA here is from genome assembly GCA_027917425.1 of Gastrophryne carolinensis. Lineage (NCBI taxonomy): Eukaryota > Metazoa > Chordata > Amphibia > Anura > Microhylidae > Gastrophryne > Gastrophryne carolinensis. The sequence goes on along the minus strand of CM051234.1, from coordinate 568,448,628 downwards.
GCAGGTAGGATGATTTTTATTGTGGACAATCTGTATGTACAGGGTGTGGGAAACATATAAGATAGGCTCTTATTCAGAGTGAAGGTCCGCTTTAATGCCTGCCAATGTAGAATTGAAAGCAGACCAAAATTCTGTGAAGAAAATTCTTATCGACTTAGGGTATATACCTAGAAATTGATATTTTCACCTACCGAAATGTCCTGGAACACTGATTTTTTTTTTGAGCAGTTGTTCTCTGTGAGATGGCAGGTGAAAGGACATTGCATAGGTGCAGCATTGACCTCACCATTCACCTCCAGAGTAAAGCAGGAGCACCGAAAATTACCCAAAAAACTCTTCATAGGAGCAGTAATTCCGTCAATGCTGGTTTGATCAGGCAAGCAGCAAAAAAAAAAAAAAAAATTCCTACTCCATTTGCCTCTTGCAGCTCTTCTTCTCAGGTCGGTGTGCCCCATCAGCTCCACCATGCATTCACCTGATGCCATCTAGTGGCCAGGAAAGAGAATACACTGGGACTTGTTCTATTGTAATCTTTTTTTCTGCAGTGTTTTCTAATGTGCAACTGTAATCTGTAATTCTATCTACAGCCAACTACAGTGGCTTTTTGCTTTATTCATTTGTATTGGGTCAGTACTGTGTAATTCTATACATTTATCTACACACATATTTTTTATGAGAATGCTGTGAATTTTTTTATGTTTCACCGGTAAAGTGGACCAACACCCAGCCGGATCGGGATGCCACGCTGTGTGAAACCCCCCAGGACACCGGTAAACCTTACCTGATTCCTGGTCCAACAGCGCATGCGCGGGCCGCGGGCGCATCTCATGCTTCTCTCTAGCAGGGCATGTGCCCGCGCCAGGCATTTGTGAATGGCTGACACGGGTGCACTCCCTGTTAGAGGGAAGCGCAAGATGCGGCCACCAGCATGCTCGGAGCCGCTGCGGTAAGACACCACATTGACGTGCATACCACAGCGGCTCTGAGTGCGCTCATTGGAGTAGCGGCGCATGCACGGGCCGCATCTCGTGCTTCTCTCTAGCAGGGCGCATGCCCGTGCGTGTGCTGTAGGTACGGGGTGAGGTGAGTTGATCTGGGCATTGTGGGGGGTTTCACATAGCGGGGCACCCCCGATCGGGAAGTGCACCAAAAGCCAGGATAGTCAAAATCCTGGGTGTTGGTCCACTTTAAAGGCGCATATTTATCATAGAGAACATCTGGTTGGGGTGCTTTCTGCTCAGAATTCTGTATTAAGGTTTGCTGTTGATACACTACCAGCTTTCTTCTTTCTTTGCTAACAGAGTGTCCCCGATTCACACCATCTGCCTGCATTGCAAGGGTGGAAGCATCTCCTTTCACTTTGTGTAGCAGGAAGCCACCTTTCTGGGTTTTTTTCTATGTGACTGCTGGAGATCAGTGAGGTCACTAGGCAGGTGGGTGGATGTACAGCAGTGTGCAAACCTGCCCCTTTAACCTCATTGGCCACAAGTGATCATGTGGGCCAAGAGACTCCATGAGATCACAAGAAGGTGAATACTGGAGAGTTTGGGCTTCCTCTTCTGAATGTTCCACACTTTTGCCTTGCTATGCTTTTATTCTAATTTGTGTTGGGCAGCCCAACGAACATCCTCCTGGCACCAAGGGGGTTACTGTATGGTTACTATATGGGTTACACAGCAGTTGCAGGCAGATCAGTTTGGAATTACAGGGGAGTCTTGATGGGTCAGGGCAGTGTTGGACTGGAATGCCTGGGGCCCACCAGTAAAACTGGCTCTGGGGGCCCACCCCACATTTAGATGCAAGTATCATCAGCTTACATTAAAGTGGACCAAAACCCCCTTAATTCCTCTAGCAAGGGATGTGCCCGTGTCAGGGATTTGTGAATGGCCGGCGCAGGCACGCTCCCTGTTAGAGGGAAGTGGGGGATGTTGCCACCAGCGGCTTTGTAGGACCGGGAAGAGGTGAGTTGGCATCAGCGATCTGGGGGGTTTCACACAGGGGGGAAGGACCAAAACCCAGGATAGTCCAAATTCTGGGTTCTGGTCCACTTTATGCACAGAAACATTATGCCAGACTGTATTGTCTGTGTGTGTGCATTTGAGGTGGCACAAATAAGCTATACATATATTAGGTTTGGTGATGGAGGCCCTCAAATGCCCCAGGGTGACAAAGTCAGTCAGTAGCAGTTGGTAGTGGATCCGTTTGGATATCTATGATGTCTGTGTCTAAACTAATGCCAGACCTGATTTTATTTACCCACACTCTCCCTGCAAAATCCACCCCCATGATTGGCTGCCAGTGGTCATGTGGTCTGAGATTTCCTTCAGCAGCAGGAATTCTGAAAGAGAAACCCAGACTATGTGGGACCAGATTTCACTGGGGGGCATGGTGCAGGTAAAAAAAACTGGGCTGGCAGGAGTGTTACCCACAACTGGAATGACTCCCTGTGCCCATACCAACACCCATGGTTATAGCAGAACAAAATTTTGAATATCCAAGGGTTTTGTTCCTTGCCCCCCCCCAGGGCATCCTGATATGGGATGCCATGTTGTGTGAAAACTCACAGATTGCCCAATACAAACTCACCTTTCCCCAGTCCGGCACATGCGCAGGCTGTTGTCCAATTTAGAGCTGTTTGCTCTGAATATTAATGCCCGGCAAATGGCTCTACGCTCAGCAATCGGGAGTGCAAGCAGACACATCCACAGATGCAGGCACGCTCCAGCCTTCAGCCTATCTAAATGGCTGGGTGCAGGAGCGTGCCTCAGCCCAGAGATGTTTAGAATGCAGCCGCTCTTGCTCCCCACCAAAAAGTTGAGTTTTGCGCAGTCCAGTGCATCCCGATTTGGCATGCCCCAGGGGAAGGTCAGCGGCATATTCTGGAATCTTTTAGATTCCAGGGCTAGCCTGCTTGGGTTTTGTTCCCCTTTAAAAATGTCTGTTAGTACACTTAAAGAGAACTAAAACCCACTTACCATCAGCCCTGAAATCTATAAGATTCTCGAGCTACTAGATTCCCTCCCCCTGAGGCATCCAGAATCGGGATGCCCCGCAGCATGAAACCCCCTAGGTTGCAGGCTAATATAACCCTTTGCCTGGAATGTCCCATTAAAGAGGACCAAAACCCACACCCTGTCTATCAGATTCCAGGGCAGCTGGATTCCCTCCACCCGGGGCATCCAGAATTGGGGTGTGTGAAACACACCTTCTTTCCCCGTCCAATGGCGCATGCACAAGCTGCATCCTTGCTATCCCTTTAGCAGGGCGCATGTCCACACCGGGCATTTTTGAATGGCTGGTGTGGGCACGCTCCCTGTTAGAAGGTAGCAGGGGATGCGGCCGCCAGACCTAGCTCTCATGCAATCAGAGCCGTTTGCTGTGCATATGTAAGTCAGCAAACGGTTCTGATTGTTTACAATGGGGAGCGAGAGCGGCCACATCCTCTGCATCTTCGGACTGAGGTGGGAGTGCACACACATATGCATGACATGCACAGCTGGACTGGGAAAGGTGAGTGAATACCGGTGACCTAGGGGGTTTTACACAGTGGGACATCCCAATAAGGGATGCACTGGTGGAAGGCCGGGGGGCTGGCACCCTGGGTATTGTTCCACGTTAAAGCCAAACAAAGCCTAGGAATTTGAGTTTCCTGTGTCTCGTCCTGTTCCCCTGGAGCACCCCAAATTGGGATGCACCGCTGTGTGAAATCCCCCAGTTTGCCCATAAAAACCCGCCTTTCTATGCTCCAATGGCGCATGCAGGGGCTACGTCATGCAGCAGATGGCTTTCATCTGAATGGCTGGGGCGAGAGCAGGCGCACCATGCCAGGGATGCAGGGGATGTGGCAGTGTGCACTTCCCTTTGAAAACAATGGGAGCTGTATGCCAAAGTGCGTATTCACAGCAGGTGGCTCTCACAGGATGAGAGCCCGCACATGTGCCATTGTAGTGTGGAAAGGTGAGACTTATGGGCGAACTGGTGGGTTTCTCACAGCAGGGCATCCCAATTTGGGATGCCCTGGAGAAAAGCCAGCAGCAGGACCTGCTTTGATTCCAAGCTGGCCGCTGGTGGCATGTTTGTTCCATTTTTAAGTGGACTAAAAACCAGGATTTTGACTATCCTGGTCATTGGTCCCTGCCCCAGGGTCATCCTTATGGGGGATGTCCTGCTGTGTGAAACTCCCCAGATCACCCACTTTCACTCACCTTTCCACTGTTCCCACAGCACATGTCTGGGCACTCGGCCAATCGTTTATGCGGCACATACTAATGCATGGGATAGAGCCGCTGATTTGAACTTGAGCTGGCATAGGTGACACTAGCAGGCGCATCCCCGGCTCCCCTGTGGAGTGCATGCTCCATTCCTAACTGAATGGGCAGGTGCGGGGAACATGCACAGCTACAGAAAAGCAGGGAATGCGGTAGCCTTCAGGATTAGGTAAGATAACCGGTGCCCCAGGGGGTTACACACAGCGGGCATCCAGTATAGGATGCCCTGGGGGCAGGCTAGTAGCTGGCCCTGGACTGTTACAGTGGTAAGGTTTGTAAGCAGCTCTAACCCTTCCTTTCCTTCCAGCACTGAGGGGGTTACACAGAGTGTGGGGCGGTCTCCCTGTAGCTGGCATGAATGTGCAAATTAGATGAGGAAACACTGTCACACCCAACATGCAATATGAAGAAGGTGTTTCCGTCACTGCTCATCTCCTCATTACCTTCATGCCAGTACCATCCCCTCAGCTGGAACGTGAAATGATTAATACAACATTGTAGAGGCAGGAGGTCTGGGGAATAATGGAAGTGACAGGTAGTGGTGTACTGGGGCCAAAAAAATCAGCCCTGGATTTTACCAGCCCCTGGCCAGCCCGAGGCATCCTTGCTGAGGCCCATGCAACCATGATGCCGGGGCTATAGCAATGGGCTTGGGGTTCCTTGGCTTGTGGTTACAGTGGGATTAAGTACAAGGGCTGAGATGGAGATGAACAGGGCAGGGATTGAATATGGGTGTTAAAAGCAGTGTCCCAACCAGCCCCAAAGCATTGCAGCCCACAGGGCATTGTCCTGGGTCTCCTTATTGCCAGTCCGCCCCTGGTGACAGGTCACCTTGTAGCCTGCAGCGCGGGGGACAGGCCACCACTTTAGGGAACCGGGTGATGCTTCCAATCTCCAGATATGAGATGGCTTCTCATTAGCTGGTTGTTGAACCAGCGACTGGGGTTCCCCTTTGGGGACAGGAGCTTATAAGCAAATGCAAAGGTGTAAATAGCGTAGTTACAATAGTTGGGCTGTTGGGCCACACTGAGGAACTTTATTACAACCAGAGGATCTTTGGCCACTTTGCCATAACACTCCAGTAGCTGTTCTTTAGCATTGTTACTTAAAGTCCTTGTCGAAAGGCCACTATCAGCTATGAGGATTTGTTGTTTTTAAAAGCTGAAGTGAAGCCATGATGGCGATCTAAATCCGCATGAATCTTTACGGATGGGCCGCCCACCAGAGAGAAAGAAGAAAGAACCCAGGTGATGGGCTGCAGACCCTGACCCGGGAGCTGTTCTCAGCAGAATCTTATTGGCCTCAACTATTTCCAGCCCTAAAAAGCTCTTATCTTGCAGAGTCATTTTGGACCACAGTGATAAAGACAGATGTGGTAGCCAGGGCTTGTGTGAGAAGTCACACATCTGGCCATCTAGCCCCAGCCTCTTATAAAGAATCCAGGAGGCTTCATCTGGAGCCTTCCTCCTCCTCTGCAGGTGGTCATGTACTTGCTGGGGGCTCAGAAGCCCGGCATGGTGACAGGTGAATTGTTGTTACAGCGTCTGGCAGCAGGTGCCCAGTGTCCAGGAGCTGGGGGTGACCCGTTTATAGGGAATCCCTGATGCTTCATCTATGGTGGGCTTCCTTTTTCTCTGCAGCCGCTCAGCAGTTAGAAAATTCGAAGTTCCCACATCCATAGTGGTAGCACTGCATCCAGGCGTTTGTAGTGTGGGGTAGTCTGAATAACGGAATAAAACCCACCACACCAGATAAATAAGAACCAATTTCGAATTTAACGGTTGAATATTAGGCAAAGTATTGAACATAATAGTTGATGTATATAGCCACTGGAGGCACTAAGGCAATAAATCACTGTAGAAGAATCTGGTATAATTTCTACTTGAAGAATATGGGGGGGGATATCTCAAACAAAGACTAAACTTGTGTTTTGGTTACTTTAACATATATATTTGGATAACTTTAAAACACACTGTATGCTCTGTGTAATTTAAACAATCTATCAATACAAACACAATCTATTTAAAATGTAAGATAATAAACTTCAGGTAGATGATGCTCTAAATTTGTAACTATGCTGTAAATAGTGAGGAGAACTGAGAAAAGTTCACTTATCCTTAGACCAAACGATCTTGATGGAAAATGTTCTGTTATTGCTGACTAAAATGATGCTGTTTCTTTAAATATTTTCCGGATATTTCTTTCTTCAAGTGGTCAAGGCCTCAAAAACTCTCCTAAATAAAATTACCAAGGACGTCCTCCAACCGCGCGAGTCCCTTTCTTTATGATCCGCGGGAGGCTTCACACAGTGAATAACACACACAAAAAATAAGTCTTTACACCCCTCACACAGTTCAGCAGTGAGGTAAATAAGGAGAGTGTTCATTTCAACCAAAAACATCACTGCGGCCCTATCATTTATGTGGGCTCAGAAACACATACAAACACAGAAGTGCTCCCTCTGACCCACCTCACGGACTCTGCTCCCTCAGAGCTGTGCTGTGCCATTTATAGGCTGCGGGAAGGACTGCACCAGCAGCTCTCTCTCATGGCTGGCTCCGCCCACCCACACACACACAGAAGAGTTTTCCAGAAGCCTCACAGCAGAGGTTTGTTATATGTAGGTTACACGCTGAACCTGGAAATTAGTCACCTTGGGGCGGGTTGTTTGTCGACCCGGCATCTTCAGGGGTTGCACATCCTTTTGTATGGGTTTTTAGGGCTGATTTTTTGGTTCGAAACACTATCAAGCGCAAAATAGCGATGTAGCAAAAAACGACCAAGCAGCGTCAATGACTCCCGTCCTGTTCTCTCGCTGTCATCATCGACACTGAGCTTCAGGCGCTGATGCCAATTTATGTAGTTCTGCTGCTGACGTCATCGTGTATACTGCACACACAGTACATATGTAGGTTGCTTAAAGATCCTGGATTTGCATATCCATTTACCAAAATTATTGTGTTTTAAATAGATAATTGTTATTTTTGTAAAAGTTTAGACAAATAGAGGGCACAAACACATGCGTTTCCGTTTGTTAAAGAGGACCAAAAACCAAGATTGTCAAAATCCTAGGTTTTGGTCCACTTTAGGTCCTAGGCCGCGCATACGGTGTAGGACTGGGGAAAGTTGAGTTAGTTTGGGCAACCTGGTGGGTTTCACACAGTGGGGCACCTCTGTTCGGGGTGTCCCAGGGGCAAGGACCAAAACCCAGAAAAAATCTAAATCCTTTCCACAGGGGCAGGGATCAAAACCCAGGATAGTAAAAATCCTGGGTTTTGGTCTTTGCCACGCTGTGTGAAACCCCCCAGGTTCCCTGAGCTAATTCACCTTTCTCTGGTCCTACTCCGCATGCGTGGCCTCTCGTCCTATCAGCGCACTCAGATCCGCTCCCCCTAATTTGTCTAAGAGCATGTCTAAGGGGAGCAGATCCAAGCATGCTGGTGGCTGCAACCTCGCTACCCTCTAACAGGGAGCATGCCCCTGCCAGCCATTAACAAATGCCTGGCGCTGGAACACGCCCTGCTAAAGGGATAGTGGGGATGCATTCGCTGCTTGCACATGCGCCTGAACCGGGAAAGGTGAGTTTCCAGGTGACCTCGGGGTTTCACATAGCGGGGTGTCCTGATTCTGGATGCGGGGGATCTAGTGGCCCCGGAATCTTATAGATTCTATGGCTGTCTGGCATAGGTTTTGGTCCACTTTAAACAAAAATGACGTTGGGGTAATGAGGCGGGGTATAGGCCATAAACTTACAGTCCTCCCCTCTCTTTGTCAAAATTGTGTAATATTAAAAATCCATATAAATACATTGGCTAATGAGAGGAGGGGTCACTTATACACCCGAATTGAATCAAACTCTAGAGCCAAGCTTGTGGTTTTCTTCTTCTGGTAGGAATAAAATCAAAGGGTGACAGGTTTAGTGTATTAGGGATGACAGATCCTGTCACCCCAGATTTTTTCTTCCCTCCATTAAAATAAAAAAAATCAAGTCTGGCTGGATATTTCTTGATGCTGAGTGTACTAGTGACCCCCCCCCCCACACACACACACACACACACACACACACACACACCATCCAGCATATATATGGATTTTTATCATTGACCCATTTTTGGTGCTCCTTTAAACTAGTAGAAAAAAAAAATTAAAAAAACAAGTCCTTTAATGAACTAACATTCTACTCACCCTTCTTGTCTTCATCCAGGGCCGGCCGGCTCTGAGGTTCCCCATCGGCTCCTCTTTTGCAAACAAGAGCGGGGAATATTAATGCTCTGCCATCATTTAGATGTCAGAAGGAGGGAGATCCACTCTGTACCCCCTGGCGTGCTGCCAGGCTCTGAGCCCTCCCTGTCCGGGACCGCCTGGGATCTGTAAACAGACAGGAATCATCTTTTATTACTCCATTACTTATTATTGCCATTTACAGTGTGTATCAATTCAGAACTTATTACAAACAGTTCTTCAGACCTGTCTGCCTATCTACCTGCTGCTACAGCTCTCTGGGTCTAGCAGTAGCCAGCATCTATCTATGCATCTGGACTGCAATTGCAGTTTGAAATCTATCATATTTATTTATTCCAAAAAAAATCCTGCCCGAAAAATAATTATATCTTGACACATATAACACGTCAACTAACGTCCAAAGTCCGATCATAAAGATTAATTAAAAATAAAGATTTATTTTTGCGCAAGCTGATAATATCATGAGAACTAATAACACCTGCAGAAGGATCACCGAAAAAATATATAAAGAATACACAATGGTGTAGGGGGCAGAACCATTGCAGTTTCTTTTTTTCTATCTTTGTTCCCATTAGCCTCACCTGTTTGGTCACAGAAAACAAATGTAATTTCCCAATAATATCCATAGATGTCATAACTAAATTGTCTCTAACCCTTCCCCAAGGTATACAACGTTTATTAAAAAAATGGCTGGAGTATTTTGTATTCACACCTTCTTATCTTCCTATATCGCTTGAAAATGTTTCTCTTTTATTAACAGTAATAAAAAATAGGAAGGATTAAATAATAATAATAATCATAATAGTCATTTTAAACGCAGTACTAATACTAATGCAATAATAAACAAAAATAATAACAGTAATAACATAAAACGAGGATAAACGTTTGGGATAAACTGCACTGGCACAATGAGATAACATGAAGTCTAACTGAACTTAGGTCTAACTCTAGTAAATATTGTATTTTTAGTATTAAGGGTCTGATTTATCAAGCATTTCTGCCAGACAGTGCAAATCGGTGCGCATTAGAGTGGTGCAAAATATAATTTAATTTTCTTTCACATGTTGCTGCACTGCAAGAAACACATTTACTTAAACATTAGAGGTGCAGCAACATGCTAAAAAGTATCAATCATATTTGCATTTTTCCAATTTTCACTGAAAAGGCACTGTCTGGCTTAAGTGCTTGATACATCTGGCTCTAAAAAGGAAGCTTTTAAAGCCATTTGAATTGCTTCGAAAGTTTACATTTTCAATTTTATGGTTAGCCAACCTTGGATTTCCTGCTTACGTCGGTGGCTAACATGGCACAACAACTGACACCGTAGGGAAATGTTATGTGCCCTCCACTGGCCTCACCTTCCGTCACAGAAGTTCATTTATGAAAAAAAATCATCAATAAATTGGCTCTAATCCCCATCCCACTAAAAGAAAAATGTCTGGAGTTGTGCTTTAAACTTTAAAAAAAAATGTTATCCTTTAATATGGTGTTTCCTACATTGTTTCTTAGCCTAGATTGCTTGCGATTTTAAGTTCCTATCAGCAGGATTATCTTCTGTTGATACAAATAAAATAAAAGGTGATACAAACAATAATAATAATCTAAATCGACTCCATATCTCAATAGTAAGGGATGGCTCGGAGGAAAACATACTTTTATTGTTAATAATGTTTATATAACGTCTACCCAATGTTTTCCAAGCCTACATTTCAGATAGTAAACTCACATGAGCAAGATTTCCTTCGGTTGATACAAAAACATAATATTTTATATTTTATATTTCAAATGTATTCATATTATTATTTGTTATTTAACT